>CM031237.1:992712979-993078777 GCA_018340775.1 Taxus wallichiana var. yunnanensis | reverse complement strand
CGATGTACTTCGTTCAGTTACGTATTGCTATTTCCCAAAACCTTGGAAGGCATTGCTCTCGGCCAGTATTACGAGGATACGAAGCCATCCATCCATTCATTTAAACAACGATGTGACGTAATTCATCAAAGGCGTGCTGATACGAACAAATTTGTTGAGAAGCTTGAGGAGAAATGAGGAATTCTTGCACATGAAACAAAGTTAACACAATTTAATCCGTTCCATGTTTCATGGAAAGGTGGCATACGAGTTCTTTATTCTTCGGCAAGTGCTCCCGAGCATGGATCGAGATGGAACTATGCGATTTATTCCTTCACTCTCTCAACAAAGAGATGTGAGGGAAGAAGTCCGTGAAGTTCCCAAGTGAAGAAGCTTTCTGATGAAGTATCGAGAGCGCTCTTCGAATAGACCAAGCAGTTGAAGTAGATAGTGAGGTATTAAGACATATGGAGTAAACGGGAGGTTAATCACCTCCACTTTCGTAACACTACAACTTATCCCGCTACCACAAATGTCAATCAAAGGACCCAAAATCCTTAACTTAAGAATCGTGGTGTAACAACGGATGGAGTAGCAATCGACCAGTGCGAAGAGGGTAAAATGTTGTTAATACTCCATCACGCGAACAAGCGACCAAGCTAAACAAATAACTTTTACCCCCAAGCATTCGATATGCGTAGATTTTAACCATCCACGACAACAACAACTATGGCAACAACAACAATGGTGAAATCCCATACGAGGCGAAGCCAAAACTCATTTAAGTTATAAAATAAATCCCAAAACGAAACAACAAATGCAAAACTCTTAATCCTAATAGTAGCGGCAATTTGATCAAATTTTTAAGAGCTACGATACACACCTAACCAACAACTTGAAATAGAATTACTGACCCCAATTCTTATTGTGGTTTCTACAAAAATTCAGTAGTCAGCTTATACTAGAGCGTGTACGTGACTACAATAAATTACGATTATATGCCACGTTGCGAGAAGAACAAAGACGAGCTTCTTCCGCAGATTTGTTTTAAGTGAGATCCCATCTCATCATCACCAAATAAACTCCGCAGGCGAAGTTTCCTGAGTAATGCTTTCCTCTCGAGATCTTTAGCGATCCACTCCCGAACCATGATATATGCATTGGTCAATCCAACTGGGAACAAACAAAAGTGCAATAGACGAGGAAAGCGATGATCTACGAAGCCCTACGACTTTATTAAATCCATCGATTGGCAATGACAGAGTCGGAAGTCAGCCCAGAGACCCAGGAATGAGTCGGTTTGGTAGGAATTAGACAACTGACTACCTGATGAAGCTATAACAAGAAGCACTTTGAGAATATTTCTCTCGACCAAGCTCAAGTCATCTACATCATAAATAGATAAAAGTCAAGCCAAATAGTAGAAAAACTTCACGTAGGTGCTTATGGTTACAATTAATGGACCTAACAGGCAGACCTTCCGCACAGCGTCATCTCATTTCGATTTACTTAAAGAACTCTTCTCTCACGAGCTGCTCTTTTGAGAAGCATTGGGTCTAGGTCATCTAGTTAACATCACTCCACCTCCTCGAAACACAAGTAAATCACGTAGATTTTGATATCCACCTAAGGCAGCAGAATGGACAAGGATGTCGAATCTCATATCTGAAATAAGTAAAATGCCCATGGATGCTTTGAGATCGCACTTGTAGCCAGGTGATCCAGCCTTACACTTACTAGTATGGGTTTATAATAACTATGTAAAATGCGGCTTGATAGTTTGGATGATGGGAGCCATGCAAGAAGTTAACATAGTCACTTTCTCTTTCCTCCAAAAACTTGGATATGGAAGCAATGCTATTCCTCCACGAAAATACATTGAGAGAGGCTATGATAGCCTTAAAAGCCAGCCCCGATAGGAACTATATCTTGCCCGGTCGCAATACCTTAGGGCCCAAAAGCAATCCTACGAGGCGAGTTTTTATATTATAGATCGGGAACTAATTATAATATGATACCTCGGCCGACCATGGATACACCAGACTAAGCAAATCCCTTCTACTTTATTTCAAGAAGTAAGATTACTTTGCATCCCAAGGAAAGGTAACACAGTAGCCAAAGGCGATCGAAAACCTTTCTCGATTTGCAGACTAGGGGTCAGATTTTAAAGAAAAAGACCGAAGTGCGCACTTCGAATTTGAACTTCGAACAAACCAACTTAGTAGAACCCACTTGACCCAAAACCAGGAGGAAAATTTGGTACCTACTTAGCGGATCTTGCAGCTATCAAAGTATAGCTAAGCAATTCCAAACCCCAAAGATAAAACTAAAGAAAACGAGTATCATTAGGGACTAACTTTGCGAAAATCGTTGAACTAATAGAGCAAGATTCTGACCAATGTTCTTACCATTTGATTACAAGTAGGGTATAGGATATTCCTGGGTGTTGGTTCCTTCCAAAGCGGGAGGACCTGCGCTGATGGTAGAAGGAGAGTGTCTCATGAGAGTACGGCCAAATGCCCCAGACATCCATACTCCTGCGCTAAGTATTGGACTCTCCATTGCAGTGGAGCTAAATGCCCGTTATGGAGGCGGGAGGCGGGTATAATTACTTACGCCGCCCAGAGGAGAAAATTATCCCCATTCGCCTTTTAAGTTAAATCCTTAAATGCACTGAAACAACAATACTTGAGTATGAAGCCCTCCTCCTTACAGCCTCACATTAGCTTGAAAGGAGTGGTATTGATAACATCGTAGTCTTAGGAGACTTGCACAATTAGGGTGGAAAATCAAGTTTCTGAGAGCTATATACCAAAGCCAGCACTGTTTGCAAACTTTACAAGAAAAGAAGCCGTATTAAATTTAAGCAAGGCATTTTAACTTCATATCCATTGAAGCAATCCCGCATGAGAAAATATGTCAAGGTTTGTTTAATAACAATCAGTTTTCAGGCGTTACTGCAGGAAAATGAGTTAGCATTGACATGACTGTGACATGTCACCATTCGTAGGTGATTCTTTTTCTTTATTACAGTTGTGCATAACTTGCAAAAACGCATCTCTGTACCTTAATTTGCTGCATTGCATTGCTCTTTGTAAGTCATTGTTACCTTTTAGTGATGGATACTTTACATAAGCTCAGAACGCATATGGGTGAGGACAGTCTCTCCGTATCATATGCTGCAGGATTTGAAAGCTCACGGCTGAAAAGCAGTCGTTTTACAGGAAGTGCAAAAGCCCATTTTTGTTCAGGATATCCTGCAGCAGGTAGGCACCTAGCAGGTTTGAAACATGAAGGTGCCCAGCCACATGAGTGGCAGGATTTTTGCAGGCTTTGCATTGACATGTCCATGAAAATCAGTCAGCGATAAGCATTCAATTTGAAACAGGCGCTCACTGGCATCTTGCTTTCTGGACAGGTTATTCGGCGGTGAAGACTCTTCCACGGCAGGGTTTTTTCAAGCATTGCCATTACCGAGAATATTAGAAGCACTTCCCAGCGTTTTAGGGTGCCAGCATTTATTGCGGCGGCTTTCAGAAGTACATTATACATACTGTTGTGGCAGTGAAAGCATTGCATTGCCAAGGCGTTTGCGTTGAATCGTCCAGGACATATGACAGCATTCAAGCGATTTTCTACAGGGCTTATGTGTTTCATTGAGCTCGAAACAAAATCGTATGCATTTCGTTCACATTGCGAAGCAGCAGAATTGCAAGACCCATCGTTTGCTAAAAACAGAAGCGTGTATTTGCAGTAAATTTTTCCATGTTCTGCCGTGTCAGCGAAATAAACCCTGGCGGTGAAGCTGACATCATGCTGTGAGGACGACTATGCGACGACCTTACGAAGATGGTTTTCTACAGCGTTTAGCCGTTCCCATTCGGTCTTCACGAAGCGCATGGCTGTCCATTTGCCAGACACTTTCATTCCATGCTATCAACAAAGCATTTCCTGAAAATGAAACGAGCGAAAATGGCTGAAACGCATTCATCGTTTTCCGTATACTGCCGCATTGCTAACTGATGGCGTTCCTTCTGAAACTGCGGCAAACGTGTCAGGCGTTGCATTGCAGCGCAGCGCGACCATAAGCGAGTACCGCGTGCTGTCTCAGGCAAACAAATCAGAAAAATTGCAAGCAGGGCCGTGAACCTTCATAGAGGCGTTGGGAAGAACACCTTATATGCTAGGCCGATGTGTGCGTGAGAGCTGGGCAGGGCAGTCATTTCGGTTGTTGGCACGACATTCAACTGAACAGGCGTCCAGTTGACTTTCAGTACATGTTTTTTATAAACTGAGCAGCATCTGGGCATCTGGGCAAAACTGCTTGGAACTCCGCCGCGTTTGCGGAAGCTGTGAAGACGGTTGCACAAAGCTGCGTGGCTGTCGTGACGGCATTTTCTGCACCAGAAATTGTACTGAGCCGCCATTGCTCTGCCAGGTGTGCGACAGAGTACGGAAATTTCAGCGAGACTATGGCGGCGGCGTGAGCGTTGCATTGCTTTGCGCCATTCATTATTGCAGCGCTCACGTAATAGCGCGGCAGGGCGCCAAGCAGGCTGAGAACTCATAAAATGCATAGGGATAGCATGTTGACCCAACGAAAATGGCGGCGCCATGGCGCTGCAAAAACCGTGATTTCACCTTCTCATAAGCATAAGGGCGTGTTTTTGTCATTTGCGTTTTCACCTGTAAGTGACATTTCCGAAGATTCATTCTTGCATTGTGAGTTTGTTTTGAAGCTGATCCAATAAACAAATTGCGATCAACGATCAGACTATAAGACCGGACGACTTTGCTGCAAGCGAAACGTTTGCGGCGCGTTCAGAATTGCCTTGCGGCTGCCGCGGCTTTGTTTGCTTCTCTTGAATTTGAAAATGGCGAAGTGACAAGCATTCTGTGGTGGAAGCGAAAAGTTTGTTGCAGTGCGTGCCAGAAGCGTGTTGTTCATTGGCATTGGAAGGACTTTCACGCCGCCAAGTCAAATACCCGATCTCGCCCATTGTCCTGTCACAAAGGAATTTGGATCCAAGAAGACGCTTATAGTATAATGCCGTCTTTCCACAACTAAAGCCTGAAGAAAAAACTAGGTTAGATGTTGAGCGGCTGGCATGAGCTTATGTTACCGACCGAATGTGCCGGGCAGTATAACAAAAGGTCTATGAACATGATATATACGAAGGTGATCTAGTCCTAAGGCTAGGCATACCGGATCGACAAGAAGACCAGCGAAGGAAGGAAATTCGTCCCAAATGGTTGGGCCCATACCAGTCAGCTGAAGGACTACGGAAATGGTGCTTACCTCTTATGTGACGCTAGAAGGTGAGGAATTTGGCGAAGCAGTCAATTCCCTCGCACCTCAAGTGATTCTACACATAAAGCAACTAGCACTACTTGTATAATTATCTACATCAGATCTTCATATAGATTTAGATCATTTTGTCCACTGTTTCTTACATAAATTGTGATCAAGGAATCCATTCTCAAAGCAATTCATTACAAACTCATGATGTTGTTGGCATTAAGCTCTTTAATCATATCTCTCCATCTTCATATACCATTGAATCATCTCGGAATCTTTTATCAAATAAATCAAACATGACAAAGTCTTAACGGGTAACCATACCAAGATCTGCAGTTTGTTCTCACTTTGATTTCTTCTTAGGATAGGTGTCTTACCCATGGTCATTTCTCTAAGCTTCATGGTGTCACATCTATCCCATAGATACATCTCTTTGGAAATAAGCATATACTGACATTTTACTCAAATAAGCAAGTCAAAAGTAATTAAACAGAAAATTTTATTTTTACACATTTCCTTGCCCACCAACCTTCGGTGATGAGCTTGGCTCTCTTACTAGTGATGTAGGGTTGGGAAAGGATGGAAATGCCTACTCGCCTATGCCTTGCCCACGGTGATAAACCCACGCTTCTTACTAAGTAGCATGGGGCAAAGTATAGGGGTCCTCTTGACAAATGAAAACGTTAAAAGGTCATAAACAAACAATTCAAACTTTGAGTCAAAAATGAATGAATCGGATGTCCAAAATTCCAAGAGAGTTAAAATCCTAAAACCCGGATCTTGTCTACTATGTGGCCATCTACGGGTCTAAGTCTGGATAAACCACAAAACAAGTGCATTCTAAACTATGAAGTCATTCGGGTAGAGTAAGCTTGTAGCTTCCAATTTGGTTCTGCCAAAGCTTTGTCTGTCTTTCATCACTATCATTTCACCACATTTCATAACTTGCGCCCTTCTTGGCTCTTGGTGATGAGCCCTCGCATCTTACTAGTTGCGTGGAGTTAGGAGTGGGGCAAGTTAATTTGTTCATCATACTAGTTATTTTCATCACTTTGCCAAAACAAGCATGAGGTATCCAAATTGCTCACAGAAGCTAGGATTCAAAATCACAATATATCTCGCATATCATATATCGGATCATGAAACACAAAAGAAAGTAAACATTTGCACCATCTCATTATCCATTGCATACATTCTAAAAAGCACACAAACATACATCGTAGTATACACAAAGAAGCTGGAAATAGAAAGGAAAACATGAGTGACAAGTTTTGATCCAAAACGAATGCATATATATAAATAATCAATGTTTATATACAATGCCATCATGCACTAGGCATGGTCAAAATGCTCAAAGAGCCCGTGATATACAATAGTACAAAATACACAAGGGCCAAATGGCCTCTCAACCCCCCACGCGACCCTCCAGAGGTGCACGCCTCGCTAGGACTCTGCTCGCCGGCGCTTCTGCCGAATGTACGGAGGGCTCAGGGTCCCGAGGGGCAGCCACGGTCTCACCATGAGAATGGCTCCTCATAAGGTGCTCGGCTTTCTCCTTGCCTCAGCTAGCCTTTCAGCTCCGGTCGAAGGTCGATACCATCCTGGCCACGTGCCAAACAGGAGCGAAGACATCAGTATGCCTACCAGCTGCTGAGGGCTCCCCAGCATCTACGGATAACTCCGCGGGTCCTATCCATGGGGATCATCAGGGAATCGGTACATACCCTGCGGATCAGATCCCGCCACTCGTCAATAGTCTCTGCAAACAAAGGAGAAAAATGAATCAGAAACCAAGCAAGAGGTTAAAAGATACAAGATAAAAACACAAGGAGAGATAGCAATTAAAACAAATCCTAAATTAAACAAACGTTAAAGAAGGAAGAAAGGATAACTTACTCGATCAAGGGCCTCCAAGATGGATCGCTTGCCAAGGGCTAGCACCCATGCGATGCCGCTGCCGGCGAGGGGCTGCTCTGTGGTAGGGCAACATGTCGCCCTGCAACTGACTCATCCTCTCCACCATGGCCCTGAGAGAGTGGCTCCTCTGAGACTAGAGTGTCCTTCTCTGCGCTCTGCTCAGCCCTCTCTGCCTGCATAATGTCCTGAGTGTCATGCCACTCAGATCATCTGCATCGATCTGCTCCTCCCGACCCTCCTCTGTAAGCTCCTCGAGAGTCGGAGTCAATATCTCCCATGGGGTCATCGCTACTATGAGCAGGACCCACAAAGCAATCTAAAGTAAAGGTGCCCGAGGCACACTGAACTCTCCCTCTAGCACGAACTATCCTCCGGCTGCAATGGGAATGCCAGGGAGTGATCACTCGCCCAACCACGGCCTCTAGCCCCCCTGCGCCTCGCGAATCCGATCCTATAAATGGCGCCACCTTAGGGGAAGCATGCCCATATATACGGTGAGGCTAAACTGCCGAGGAACTACGCCAAAGGGATGCACCTCCACTCATCCCACTCGATCAATGAGCTGCCTGTGGTCGAGCAAGAGATCGTGGTAAGAGTCTCCTCTCCCCATATACGCTATGCCATAAGCCGGTGGTGTCGCCGCCTCCATGTCTATGGTAGTAAGGGAGGCAAGGCGGGCTGGTGAGGTGCTCTAAGCACCGACATATCTGTCCATCTGGCTGCCCTCACCCAGGATCTGCTACCTCCACACCCCTGCCATAAGGGATAAAACGCTCATACACCCAACTCATGACTAAAGTCGGGTGGCTCAATGACTGTCCCTGTAAACGGACCACCCTGTATAAATCATGGTAGGTGGTCCCCAGAATATCTACACCCAGTATATCCGGCCATGCCCTTTATCTCGTAGGCAATGATGGGGGCCCAAGAAGTATAACAATGTATCCTCCCTTGTCCCCCGATAAGTCTCGAGGCAAGGATCCCATGATGGCGACCTGTTGGAAATGCGGATAGGCAAAGAAGGAATGGATCGAACTCTCACTCCCTTCTTGACCCACGTGGAGATAAATTCTGCATCTCCCATGTATGCTTGCCCACCGTGCAATGTCTGTGCCACCGTGAGCTGCTTGTCTCCAGGTAAGTCTCCTCCCGATGATCGGGACCCCAAAATACGGTAGACATCCTCGAGTGTGATGGTCCACTCACCACGGACCCCTGGCAGTCGGAAGGTGTTCCGATCTGCATCCCAATAAGAGAATAAGTCACAAAGGATGTGACTAGATGGTGCAACATGAGGCACACGCGATATACGCAGTATGCCGGCTCTCTGTAGTGTGTCCTCCTCGTCCTGTGAAAGGGCATCCAGTACCCCTGAGAGCCAATCACACTCTCTCTCTCTCTGCTCCATCTGATATACTCCTCTCTCGCCTGCATACACCCAAAAACACGCAAAACAGAGCAAGTTAATATCTGAACAATACCAAGAAAGTCATAAAAACGTGTAGAAGTGCAAAAAAATACAAACACAATCTCAAATATAAGTTCTTTTGCATTAAAATGCCCGAACCTCCACTGACTGGGAGGTGGTTTTAACCGGGCCGCCGCCTTAAGGCGGTGGTCATGGTAACCAGCCGCCACCTGAACAGGCGGCGGTCGTGGTCCGAAAACCCACGTGGGTTTTTAATCCTAAAAAGCCTAAAATTAGCAAAAACTGACCATTAGACCTAAAAATGGAGCCTACCCAGTAGGCGCCCCCCCTAGGTGGACCTTTTGAACCTAACATTTTCAAAAATAACCCCCCCATTACGACAAATTTAGCATTTCAAATTTAAAGGGGGAAAAACACAAAATTGAAGAAAACTAACCTGTGATCGCTGAGGTTGGTGTTCCGCACGTGGAGGCATGATCACGATCTCGCTGCGGACGTTTTGACTCTACTCACGCAAGAAACCGTCACCGTGGGTCCCAGAGCTCAAAATCAATCAAATCAACTCGCGCAAATGAATAGGAAAATGGGCCCACTTTCGTATATATAGCGCCCTGATTCGTTTTAAAAAGACTTTTTGCAGGTTTTGGAGCGCCGACAGAGGTAAGTTCCTATCCCCGCACAAATGGTACGTTCTCATTCCCTGTCTTTTTAGCATTTGTTTTCCAAAAGTTATTGTATCTATCGCACTTGAATCCTCTTTTCATTTTTGGAGTAGCGAATTTCGGATGGCGTCATTTCAACACACGGACGAGTAAGGTATAACTTCTAATTCCCCATTTCGGGACTGCCATACTCGGACCCACCGTTTTATGCCTCTTCATGGCTAAAACGCTTCTCCGAGGGGGCAATATGTACGTGCCCAAAATTGTAAGGTAGTGTACTTTGGAGCGAATGTGTAACAAGTGCCCCAATGATGATACAGGTCTCCTCGTAAGGTGTTCGGGATCCGGAAAGCTCTCGGAGTATGCGTTAACATCCCACATGCCCCGCCTAGCCCCCACGCCCTTTGTTTTCCCCTTTTTTTCTTCTTTCCTTGCCTTTTTGATCTTGATGACGAAACCGCTGCCTGCTTTATGGCGGCGGTCTCGTGACCACGCCGCCCCAATCGGCGGCGGCGGTCTCGTCAGCCGCCCCTTGCCTTCAAGCAGTGGCAGTCCTGTCGCGTTTTCAGAACATTCTTTTGACGCGACTCGCGTGAAATATCACGTTTCACCAGCTTTCCTTGCCGACTTGAGCATGCATTTATGTTTTTGGTCCCCTGGAATAGTGTTTTTCCTTTGTTTATTGTTTAGGAGTTCAGTTTGGTTTTGATTTTTGGGTGATTGAATTCCTATAAATGCATGGCTTGTGCTCAAACCAATGGGCCTGATTTGGAAGACTGATCTTTGCTCTCATCTCCTCATTTTAGTATTTTAGCTTGTTATCTTGTTTAGAGGCCATAGTTTCAATTCACTTGCATCTTTAGTTAGATTGCTCAGCTGTTGGTAAGCCACATACCCATCTTGTGCAGGCAGTGCTGTCATTTCACCCAATCCGGTCTGAAGTTTGTCTCTGAATTTCTCTTTGCATTGAATTTAGCTATTATTTTGCTTAGAGTACTGGTTTTAGTTCATTTACATGCTCATTTAGCATTGTCCAGCTGTTGGTAAGCCACATATCCAGCTTGTGCAAACAGTGTTGTTGTTTTATCCAATCCATTGGAATAGAATAGCTTAGGAAGCCATTAAAGTTGCAGGTTTTGCTCTTGAACAGGATAGTTTCAGGTTCTGGTCACTTTGTGTTGCATGACTCGCAGTAAAATCCCGCTAGGAATCGCATAAGCCAAGCTCTGTACTCTTGCGCTATCCCTCTCCTACTCGCATTTTCGGTCTGCATTCTGAGCTGTCCTTGTCCCAATATCTACTCCTGCCCATGCTAGCATTACACGCTTTTCTGGATCCACGTGAACACGAAAGAACGAGGAGATCACACTGAGGGGACAAGATCGCACACGCCATCGGATTCGCCACTGTTCTGCGGAATCCAGGTTTTAACTTTCAAAGTTCTAGTTAGAATCATATCAAATAGAGTAGATAATTGCTTCATTTCAGTGACTTTTATTCTCGATATTGCCAGGGAAGCTGTGAGGATTGATAGTTTCTGAGAAACTATGATTCACTCCTCACTTCTGAGGTAGGATCGAGAATCTTGCGGATAGATTAGACGAGCTATTTTATTTATTTAGAATAAATCTACAAATTACACAGGCTGATAACTACACTCGGTTATTTTGTCTGTTTTAAATTATTGTTTAGTTGTTATTTCTAGATACGCTTAAAATAGTTTGCTTTCCATTGTATTCTTGAAAGGTTTCTTAGAAGAATAGAAGTTATATATATGTTTTAGATTTATTCCACGTAGTTAGAGTTTACTTAGTTACAGTTAGATTTACATTTTATTTTGTATGACAATCACGGGACCTCAGGAGCCCAGGGAATATATATTTGAGCCAATCGTGCCTCAACCAAATCTCGTCACAGCAATAGTTGACATAGACCAAAATCTCAGAATACAAGTATTCCGAACAACAACAGATTTACAACTGATCAGTTCTCAGTTGAGAGGGTTGAACATAGAGGACGACCAAGCACACACGTTTTGGTCAAACCAACCAAATTATAGATTGCCCTAGGTAAACACTCACATGGCTGTCAGAAAGGGTTCGAAGAGAACAAACCTTTGGTTGTGATCCTTTGGTCCCACAAACCAAACAGTGCACGGAGATACTCTCCCTACGTAGATATAGATACCAGTCTAAGGATCCAGGTTGCACGAACACCTGTGAGATATTATGAGAAAATCACACAGTTGTTGGTCCTAAACATAGAAGCTGAGAAAGCATATGATTACTGGATACTAGGGATTAGAACTTGATTTCACGCATGACCATAACAGGACCGCAACAACCAAGAGTCTATGGTTGTGATCCACAGATCCTACAGCCCAACGAGTCCACAAGTCAATCAGATATAGACGCTGACTTACGCATACTAGTATTCCAATCCACTCCAATTCCACCCATCATCATCGAACAATTGTCCTTACTAGATATGCGGCTAACAAAGCTAGAGAATTCTGGACTAGGCCAGAGAATCGTTCGTAGAGTCAATTGTTTCCACCATCCACCCTATGACCTTATCTGGAGACATACACGAAACTATCCCAGGTCATTTTCCACGTATTCCACAACCCATAGATCGAATCACGCCAGAGCTTGATATTGATTGGAGCCTTCGAGCAAGTCATCCTTGCCGATCGATCTATCACACCAGTCCAAGTTAGAAGGGCCTTCTTTGCCTTAGATTCGCAAATTCCACTAGTGCGTGTCGAAGACATTAGACTGCCTAACTAGTTTGTCTGAATCCAATGCATATTCTACCCCCACCGGCTGTCTCGGCACGACCTCGAGAGGTCAGGTACGCGGAAGAGTCACTTGTAGATTCTCACGCCGCTTTGTCGCTTTTCCCGCGCATGACCAGCCCCTTGATGAATTAGATCCACACACCTATATAAAATTCATAAATTTTAATTACAATAGTTAAATTTGACCCATATAGGTCTTCCTAGCTAAAACCCCCATTACATATGCCAAAAATGGCTCAAAACCCCATGGGCACATTCTTAAAAATGACCTTACAATTAAAAATGCATTTTTCATGAATCAAAACCCTTTACATATGAGTAATACATCATAAAACATTCAAATATGGCCACTTATTTAATCAACCAATCAGATTATTTCATTTATTGGGCCCACTTTCCTTTTATAATCTTCAAAACAACTATTTCCCGCACCCTTCACCACCATGGAAACTTCATTTGACCACCAAATAAATTCTACTAAACTAAATCATGCCATGTGAAAACTAAAAATAAATGGAATAAAATTTTGAAAACTTCTAAGAAAGTTATAATTCATGAAACATCCTTCATTCCAAACCACAACTAGTTTTTCCTTCACCATATCAAACTTGCCAAAAATATGTTTCCAAGGATTTGCTCATAAAATCAATTATACATGCATTAAATATATCCAAATGGAGTCATTGGATGAAAAATTCATACCTTGTAATTCTCTAGGTGATAGTAAGCATCACCAAATCCATATCATTCTTTAAACAACATCAAACTTCCATGAAAATAGATCCTCGTCCTTAATTGCCAAAAACCTTCTTTCTGAAATATTTCCTTGGAAAACATAAAAATAACCTCATCAAGAGGAAATCCATATCTAAATGGAAGTCACACATAATCTAATTCCAACAAAACTTTAATCACCTAAAAATTCCACATGTAGCTCAAGTTATGGCCAAAACACTGACCATACTATTTGAGACCCCAAAACTATCCTTTGACTAGTCAACCTGTTTGGACCTCAAAAAATCATGAAACTACAAGAACATGTCCTAAAACCTCCATGTAAATTAAGAAAAACTCCCATTAATCATGTACCATCAATTTTGTGTGCTACTCCTTTGGACCATCTTGTCCTAAAATCTTCTTCTTCAAAAATGCTATTTTTAGGTGGGGCCCACATATTACCATGACCTAAACCATACATTTCTAGAAATCCTGAAGAGTTATCTACAACATACAATCATCAATTTTGATTAACCAATCAAAATTAGGTCAAAACACTTCACTTTCTACAAACTGCTCCTAGCTAGGGTTTAATTAGGGTTTTAGACCTCTTTAGCTTCTTAAAATTTGTTCATAAAAACATGAAAATCAAATAACCTCATTATTATTTTTAAACCTTATAAAATCACCTTAGAAGCATCCCTGAAAGCCACAAGGTCTCGTGAAAATCACACTATTCACAATGAGTATCAAAAGTTCAAATTCAAGCTTGATTTTCACCTGTTCTTGACCATGTCTCACAAAATCAGTCATATTTGGAAAAATACACAACATGGCCACCTAAGAGTTTTCTCGAGAGCATCACAAATCATACCTATAACATCTCCAATCATAAGAATGTCAATTCCATGGCTTAATTTCTCCAGTCACTAAGACTTACCTATGCTTGCTAGATTCTCACTATAACAACTAGGGCCAACCGAAATAATGTAATAACTAAACATAAAACCTCTGAAAATGACCAAAAATACCTCATATGCCATGATACACCTGATAACATGCATATATGAGATCAAATGGCTCCAATACACTTTTATCACACCTCCAAGATGTCATACCGCTTCCCCAATGAGCACTGTAACATGGTGAACCACCCGTACACACACTATTCTACTACCATGAGTGCTCAAGCACCCTAAAAACCTACTATACACCATGTAAAAATTATTTCCAAGAAACCAAGAATCTCACACTGCCAAGCAACACCTCCTAGGCACCTGTATGGGCTTGCTAAAGCAAACATGCATTATCAATCCCAATGTAACAATTGATAAACCTCGAACTAGTATGTTAGAACCTCAATCAACATCATAACATAATCCTAAATATTCACTTTGTCATTAATGTGGTTTCTCATCAATGAAAACACCTACTAGTAACCATGCAAACATGAAATGGTATACATATTCGGGGGCCCAAGGGGATAAATTTGAGGTGTAGGGTTTATTGGTGACAAATTTTTCATTTTTAGTGGAGTGTTGACTAATTAGATTTTGTTTCTAGTCACAACTCACCATAGTTGTGATCACAGAGTAATCATAATCCATTTGAAGTCATGACTCAAAAACTATTGAAAATATGAAATCTGATTGTATAATGAGCTTCATCTTTCCAAGATGGTCTTGTGATGCAACCTAGAATTTACCATGAATAACCTAGGCATGCTTTAGGACATCACCCAAATTTGAGATGAGAACTCTCCTAAAGCACACAAAGGTACCTGCCCCTCCTTAGAGTTGCTTGCAGCAGATGTTAACGTGATGAAGATATAATGCATTCAGATCCATAAATAACATAAACATTCCAAAGAGTATAACTATATCTATATCTTAAAGAATCATGAATTAAATAATAAAGAATGATATGATTGACCATATAAAAACGAGTTATAAATATGTTTAACACCATTATCCAACCAATACACTCCATTATATTAAACACAACAAATACATAAGCTTCTTACATCATATAAGATTACCATAAGTTTATGTGTGTAATAGATCCAACATCATAACTATACAATAACTCATGTGTCTCAATATATCAAACTACATAGTTCGATCCATATTTATAAGGGTGGGAATTTCCCTTCACCACTTACACACTTCCTAAAATAGGTCACATGCTGAAAATAGCCATGTGCCTTACAATAATAGGCACACATGCAAGTGCGCTAATAATAGATCTCCTACAGTTAACTGGCAGTAGTAATCCTATTATTATCTTCAACTTGTGCATGGTACTCATCAAACACTCATCCCAAAATAGCAATTGTGTGTCGCGCAAGTCTCTATCCCAAGGTGTGCTCTATACGCTATTTCCAAAAATATCCCGAAACCATTGAAAATAGCTAAGTCCCCAAATCAGCTTGTCTTGACATGCATTTCCTCTTCTATCCTTCCGTGCCTTCAAATGTGCCTTATTCTTGCACGTAAATCTTCTATGTGCCCTCTCCTTAGTGTCATACTATGTCTGCTCAACATTACCCCACACTAAACTACATTGCCACCCCAAAAATGGGGTTTCCTTCTGACGTTCCCAATCAATAAAGAATAATAATTGAAATAATGTAAAGAATTATTGTACAAAGAATGGAATTTTATTCTGCCACACCCTCTCGCTTTAACTAGGAGGATTAACTCTTAATATTTTTTTTAATCTCAGCCTCCAATGTTTGTCAATCATCCAACGTATTTCTTGTTTTCTTTGAACGTCTATGGCAATAGCTTCCAACTCATCCTGGGTTATCTCTCCCTTTTCATTCTACAATACAAGGACAACATTAGCCATGAAGACATTCTTCCTTCCATAAGATCCATCTTTTGCGCTATGAGCTTCCCAATCTCATCCAACCTCTCCTTATGCGATTTTGTGTTGATGCAAGGGATTCACACTTTTTCTTTTACTAATGCTAATCTCTCTGCGTGCCCTAAAGTCTCATCCTTCATTTCCTTCAAAACTTCATTATCTTCTACTATAGTTCTGATCCTAATCACTACTTCTGGAGCTGCACATATGTTCAAAGCTTGATCTGCTTTCTTTAGCTCATCTTGTAAAGTTTGGAGTAAGGCCTCATAACTTGAAATTTTCCTCACTATGGAGGCCTTTGCTCTCTCTACCTCTTGTTCAAGATCCTTTGGTGCTGGAATTTGAATTGGTCCATCCTCAAGCACCAAATCAACTAATGTGTGCATGTAATGCATAGCCAAAGGAAAATTTTCAGGTACCTTAGAATCCAGATGTGGTCTTGCTTTCAGACATAATCACCAATTTATTTTTCCATGCTGATGAAGGCCTCATTATTTTTCTTTCTAGATCCTTCTCTCCTTTTAGATACACTATTTATGTAGTTTTTGCCTTATTATCTTCAAGTAGCACTCTAATAGTTTCATCCTTATCGATGTTCCTCCACGTAACCTCTATAGATACCTTAACTAAGATATTTCTCACTTGCTCATCAGACATGAGAGTGGGCTTTATAGTCATGTGCCTATTGTGAGGTTTTTCTTCACTCTTCTTAACATACAAGACTCCTCACATACATCAAAATATGGCTCGTCCATGTGAGTTTGCATGGACTAGGAAAACTATTTCCTTATGCATGTAGTGGCCATGTCTGGGTCTATCAACTCCCACACATATAAATCCTTTAGGTCCACTGTGCTTTGAAAATGGGCACGGATGATTTTGCTTGTGTCCTCAACATAGCCCATACTTGCACATCATATTCTTCACTTGTTCTCCTTGTTCTTGGTCCCTTAGGAACCCGAGTGCTAAGGTTTGGAGTTGGCCCTTCGACCTCCTGAGTAGTGTCATGTGTGTGAGGTTGTTCATGCTCTAACTCTTCTTCCTCATTCACACCTTCCTCTTCATCACTCATGTCCCTAATCTCTGGGATCTTCCATATCTTTTGCCTATCATCAAGTTATAGGCGTGCTCTTTGTAGAATCCTTCACCTCCCGATTCAACTTTAGATTTCTCCTCTTCTTATGAATTTCCTCTTTCGAGGAGAGTCATAGTGATATCCTTATAAGGCGTGGAGTTCCAGTGCCTTGGGTTCTTGTTCTTCTGAATACCCTCTTAAAATGATGCTCTTCATGGACTGCTTCCACGTCTAATTCCTCGTCTCCTTCTTGCACCTGAGGTGGAGTATCCGCGTGCTCTGTCTCCACTCTATCTATGGGTTTCCTATGGCCTCTATGATCTAAGCCACCATTATCTTCATGTTCTTCTTCCTCCTCATCTACCTCTATAGTTCTTTGCAGGATTTGGAGATGACACGTTCTCCACTGTATGCTTTCCCTTAGGTGGCCCTGGGAGCATGAACTCATTCTCCACATACTTGTTATTCTCCATCCTAGGCTTAAGCTGAAGGTATACGAGTGCGGCTCCACTTTCCCCATTAGCCAAAATTATCAAGCTTCATACTTATAATATCCGAGATGAGTGTCTCAATGTAGGAAGTCTGGCTTGGATACACATATGTCTTCCTTGGAGTGTGGTAGTCACAGTCTACCTTGTTTGTGTTGAATTTCAGATGACACGCATCAAGAAATCTATGAAATGAGGCCTAGAAGTAAGCACACGTGATAAGGCATAGGGTAGTTTACACCATGGGCTCCATGTCCCATCCCTCATAGCAAACCGCACAATGCAAAAGTGTTGGTACACCGTGAACTATACTACCTTGCCCACTACCGAAGGTAACTCCTTGGGAATGCGCCACTCCTCCTCAAATGCCACGCGAAGTCAGTCATACCACATCTCCACTCTCTTAAACGGCCAATCATTGATCCTTCACATAAATACTTTTCAAACCTCTCCGCGAGGGACTTCTGTTCCAAGGGGTACTCCCAGATTTTGTTCTTTGGCCCATCGAGCACTCTAATTTCTAAAAACACAAGGGAAAGGAGGATAATGCCAAAACTTATCTTTTCTCCTATGCACGCTTCCTCAACAATGGTGTCTGTAATATATCCTGCTAGGTTGTATACTACTCCTTGAGACATTTTCTTTGCAATGTGAAGCCACATGGTGTTTACCTATGACCATCTCTCTTGGTCATTCAACTTGGTTAATAGATGCGCAACTTCCTGCACCACAGAAACTTCTTTAGTTTATCGATGTCCATTCCATGGACCCTTGGTATACCCCGAATCCTTTCTTGTTTCTATGACTACTATTTTATTAGTCAAATCACTAACAAGGTCTACCCCTATGCCCTTCAATCCTATTAGTGTCAAAACTAGGGCTGCTATGATCCTAACCCTTCATCCGACAAAATAAAATAAGTCCTCATGGACTCTTCTCATTAGCCATTGGTATAAGGGTTCATATTTTCCAAAATATGGGAGCTCATACAACTGATAAACTCCTACTTGCTTCAGTAATTTCTCCCGCATTGTCATACATTGGCATATCCTCCACCATGTGCACTTGTTGGTCTTCTTATTCAGAACATGTCCAACTCTCCCTTGTTATTAGAGGTACGGTGGTTGTAGTCACTTATCTTACATCTGTGGATGTGGGAATCCCACTCTTGTCCAACTATTACTCCTTCTGGGTATTGCATCTCTAAAAATTACTCTCGGAGCAATTTCAACTTCATCTTCTACCTTCTTCTTTCCTTTTGTGCTTGCTGCAAGTGCTTTCTTTGGTGCCATCATAAAAATACCACCTTTTGTTGTCTGTAATGAGAAAAATCAAACCCTAGCTTGAATATGCATGCCCTAGCTAGAAACTCGTACCCTAGCTCCTTCTCAATGCTTCTTCTTCACTCAAACCCTTCACCAATGGGGACACAAGCCTCTTCTACACAATAGTTTGCTCTCCACGTATGGTTTCACAACACTCCGCACCTTAACATGATTCGCTCAGCTTGGTCACACTTAGCTTGCTCAAATACTTGTGATCACAAAGGTAAAAATGAACATGCATCACATCCTTATATAGATTTTCAAAAATTTAATGCATTTATTGCTCCTTCACCTACCAATAATCCTCTCATTAATCAACCATTTTCACAATATCCGCATGGTACATCTTCGCGCCTAATATACCCTTATAATGTGCCTTCCTACCTTCCTGATACAAACTTCTCTTCAATGCACTTCCATGCACTCCGAGTACCTCACCACCGAGCCTTCCACCGGTAGTCTCCATGGCCAAAACTTACCTTGAGTTATACCATTCCCTCATTTATCTCCATCTATGGTCATCTTTTAGAGAAATCTCCTTCTTAATGACCCTTTCCACACTTAACTAACACATGTAGCAGTTTTTTCTCATTTATACCCGGTTGTGAGTAACCACCCCACACCAATGGTATGTGTAGTCCTCTTGCACATAAAAATACTTCAAATGGTAATTATCTTCCAATGTAAAAACACGCTTATTACACAAAACACCAAACTAAATTGAAAAAGCATAGCGATGAAGAAGGAAATACAAAAATGAAATCCTATTCTAAATGGCAACACTGCCTTATTACAAACACCAAGAAGACTTATTTATAGTAGGGCTTTAGCCTACTCCCGTTGAAGTAACCGGGTAACTATATTCCATCAAGTGTCTCTAATTGAAAAGTACCTATTTCAAGTATATGAGTGATAATATATGGTCCCAACCAATGCACTTTAAGCTTTCCTGGATGGCATAGAAACTTAGAGTCATAGAGAAGCACCATCTGTCCTATCTCAATATTTTTGTCCTTGATGTCCACAATCGTCATGCCATGCCTTCTACCTGGCCTTTTCCTACTTTTGACTCCAACGTGCTATGTCGTGCCTCTCATCAAATCATGTATCAATTTATCAATTATTTCTTCTAATGCTTACTCATCGGCTAGACCTCCAAAGATGCGTAATACACAAAGATGGTAACATGAATTCCATAAGAAGAACTTATTCGGTGCCAAACACCAACTGAAAGGGTGTGGCCTTGTTCAAAATGCTTGTATGTTGTTATATATGCCCAAAACATGGCAAAAATTTATCATCCCAATATTTCCTTTCAACATCACAAAAATTTGTCAATGTCCTGCCCAAAATCTTGTTAAAAGCCTCATGGGTCCCATTTGCCTAAGGATGATAGGGTGTAGTCTTATGGAGCACAATCATAAATTAATCCAATAGTATCTTGATTATCTCATTCAAAATGTGTACCCCTATCACTTGTCGAAGCTTAGGGGCATCCATACCTTGTAAGAAAATTTTCCCATAAGAACCTGTCTATTGTAGCTGTTGTACAATCCTTGGTAGGTGTTGATTATGCCCACCTTGTAAGATAATGTGTGCAAGTGATGATGTAGTGTGATCCAGTTCTACACGCATAGTTGGTGAAACAAGACCCACAAAGTCTATAGCCCATTTATCAAATGGCTCTGTACTAGGAATAAGTCTTAAGGGAATTTCATCTCTTTGCCTAGGTTTACCAACGCATTGGCAGTGATCACATGCCTTACATTATGCTTTACAATCTTCGTAGAGGGTATCCTACCATAATCCAATGAGTAGAATCTTACACGTAGTGGCGTCACCTACATAGTGCCCACCTATATTACCACCATGAGCCTCTTCCATGATATCCGTGCGCTTGTGCTCTAGTACACACCGACATAATACTTCATCTCGGACTAACTTGTATGAAACCATGAAAACAGCTAAGTCCCCAAATTAGCTTCTCCTCGCACACGTTTCCTCTTCTATCCTTCTACACCTTCAAATATACCTTATTCTTGCATGTGAATTTTCTATGTGCCCTCTACTTAGTTTCATACTGTCTCACTCAACATCTTGTTTCTACTTCAACTATACTTGCAAAAATGATGTATGAACTAGAGAAAGAATTATAAAAACTACTAAGGGAGATGAAGGGAGGGGGTGAGTGTTATTATATAGTTTTGGGGTACATAGAGGATTATGATGGATATGTGTGTAATGTACACAAAGAGTTGAGATGATAAGGGTCCATTGTTCAATGGATATGAAAATGAGTAGGTGGAGTGGTTAAGTGTATAAAGGGATGTGGAAAGATTAAATGTGAGTGGATGAGATGAATATATGGGTGATATGTCTCAAATAAATATTATTATATATTTTTAAGGTGTTTTGTGGGAATATTTATTTATTTATTGATTATTATGTTTTATATTCCTTTTGTATTTTTAGCTTTAGATACCTTATGCACAAAGTGCATTTTCTATTGTCTACATCCCCCTCGGGATGTGTTACAATGAGGATAGAGGCAACATAAAGCATAGAGACAATATCAAGTTTTAAAAATCTATGATAGTTATTGCCATACATGCGAGATTGAACAATTGAATGTATAAGTAAGAACCTATAAATGTGATTGGTGGGCCACTTTATCAAAATTATGTGAAGGGATTGATAGTTTGATTTCACAAGGCATATACTACTTATCCAATCAATAAGATATATGATTATTAAATAAACCATAAGATTGATGACAAGGGGTTGGTGTAGTATCCCCACTTTGAAGTGGAAAGTTTTGGGTAGCAAGATGCCCCAAAATAATGTATGATGAAAAGTGACAGTTGATAAAATTGTAGAAAATGACATTGGTATACAAAATGATGATTGAAGTAAGGATAGTGTTTACCCAACCATGTGTAGGAAAAGTGTGATGGGAGATATGTGCAAGAGTGCATGTGTGTGAGAGAGTGTGAGAGTAGTGCCACCCCAACACAAAAATGATGAGTGAACATGGTTGTAAGTTATTCTGGATGAGAAGTGGTGGTTAAATAGAAATGTGTGGAAGGTAGTAAGTTCCCAAGAATGTTCTATTTGGGTGAAATGGAATGCAATGTGCAAGTGATATGGATTCAAATTAACTACATAGTGAACATGGTATGAAAAAAATACATGTAGTGAGCATTATGATGAGCTGGAAGGCATATAGAAAGAGGTAATAGGTGGAATAAAAATGAGTTTGAATAAGGCATATTGGACTGTACCACCATATGTGATTATTACTTGAAATTCGGGAGCTAGATAGATGAAACAATTTAGCCTTACTACCAAATTTTGATTGATGAAATTATGTGTGCTCAAACAATCAATACCGCCACCTTCTCGCTTCTTAAGCTAACCCATGATCTAAAGGGTTTGTGGAGTACTAATACCTAATAGAGCATGGCATGAGATAGTGGGATGGGGATCTTTAGATTCTTCCTCTACTTTTTCCACTTCCTCATTTGATGTTTCCTCATATTGTTCCTCATCGGTGGTCCCTTGAATGTGGAACAATTTTTTCTCAACACATTTATGATTTGGTTCATATTTATTGTCACAGTTAAAACATAACCTTTTTTTTATCTTTTTTCTTCATTTTTTTGAGGTGTCACCGAACTGGTCGAGGGTTCGATGGAGGCAAGGTGCTATGATCTTTTATGTTAGTGAAGGAATGCCTTCTGTTAGAAAGAAAATTTTCCTTTTCCTACGCACCATGATAATAGAATCAGAAGCCTTAAGTGGATTAAACATTCACACCTCATGCTCAATGTGGTCCTTAAGACCCCAAGAAATAGGTCATTCAGATACTCTTCTGTAATATCCTCCACACGTATGGAAATATTTTGGAATTGATGGAGATAGTCCTTTCTTGAAATTATTTGTCGTAACTTTGTTAATCGGATAAAGTAATTCTCGACACACTAAAACTATTATGTAATTAAAGCTCTTAAGTGAAAACTATCCATGTGACACTTAGATCATTCTTCTTCCTTTGAGCACATAACCAATGATACTAGATAAATTGGTCAAGTTCTAGATATAAGGATGCCATGGTCACCTTTTGTCTCGATGGGATATGATGGAGATCAAATAAATTATCCATTTGGGTAATCTAATTGAGTGGATCCATACTATTAAATTTACACATTTCCTTTTTTGGAATAATGCCCCACCATTTGTGAGGAGATCCACCTGAATTTGTAAAGGATCTTCCATGATTGGAGTGATTTGGACCTATGTGAGTATTGCTAGAGGAACCCATATGACTAGAATTGGGATTTTTGTTTGAAAGAGTGAGCAACAACTCCTACTTTATTGATTGAAAATTCATCTGAAGTTCACCCATACAATTAGGTTTTAGAAAAAGAAGCTCATTATTGAGTTCATCCTTACTCACCATATTATTTACCATTTCTTGAAGTTGGATGACTACCTCAGATACTCCCAAACCAAGAAGATTCTAAATCCATATCTTCCTTATTTGGGGTTATTCTTGGAGTTGATTAACCTTTCCCTTGGCCTCGAGTTGATCTACCAGTCATGATGTAGGGTTTGGGACTCGGGTAGAAGAAATAGGGAAAATTTTTAGGGTTTGGGGTTTTGTAAATTTATTGCCGAATAGAGGAAATCATAAAGAATAAACCCTAGCTTATTTTTGGAAAACTTTTGAAAATATAAGAAACTTAGAAAATTCCAAAAATTGCAACCTAGATAGCCAAATTATGAAAAAACATAAAACCACTATAAATTTTGCAAAACAAGTCAAAAATGTTTGAAATTTGGAGAGGAGCTTACTTGTGATTTTTTCCACACCAAAAAAAAATTGTAAAAATTTGCTACCAATTTTGAGATATAGCCGAACCTTCACAATTAGGGTTTGACATAGCGTTGGCTGAGATTAGGCTATGATACCACTTGTAATGAAATTACTAGTATAAATTTGATTATCAACAATAATAGAACACCAAAGAACATAAGATTACATATAAATGATCTCAATATGCAACTAGAATAACTTAGCCACTTTGAGGGGGCAACCTCTAAACCATACAATAAGACTCAAATTCTCAATATGATGATTAACTACCCCTCACTATCACACACACACACACACACACACACACACACACACACCCACACACTAATCCTATGCTATGGCCAACACCAATTCCGACCTACTAAACATATGAAAGCATAAATGAATAACATATGACATAGATTAATGTAAGCCACAAGTACACTAATATGAATATAAGCTATATATGAACAATGAATAATTGAATGAAATATAAATGAATAAGCCACAAGAACATCATGCTACTTATTTATTACAATTTTTGAGATATATAGATTTTTAGATTTTGAAAGATGTTTAGCTTTTTTTTGGAGTTTTGGTTTGTGTAAATGATGCTAAAGCAACATAATTAGAATGAAATATAAAAATGAATGGTGAGATAAAAAAGGAAAGTATTTTCCACTGTAGTCATATTATGGACCATGCCAACGAACATATATATAGAAGGCATAAAATGAGGTGAAGAATGTTGTATTAAGGTTCAATAAAAGTGATGCAATAATGTACAATCAAAGCCATAGATGGAAGTGGTGGGATTATGTGATAATAGAGATGAAGCAAGTAAGGTAGATGTTTGGGATGAAAATGTGGTCGTGTCGAGTGGATGAGGACTTGAGAACATTTTGGTAGGTTTTGGTAAATGATGTTTAGCTATCCCTCCTCTTTAATGGGAGAGGTTCCCTTATTCGAGAAACAAACCTATTTACAAATGTACAAGACATGTTTGTTGGTTAAACTTGGATATTATGAAAGTGTTTTCATATATGATGAATCAAGAAACATGTTTATCAAATTCTAAGTCAAATTGAAAGATCATTTGAGGATAAATAAGGGATGATGGAGATAAAATGGATTAAGTCAAGGACACAAAGTTTTCCACCAGTCGAAGAGTATGCAATAAGACTAATAAACTTGGACAAATGATCTTCACAAAGAAAATAAATGAAAGCTTAGGAATAACAGGGATCAAATAGACAAAGAATGGAAAATCATACATTTGATTTCTCTATGATCTATTTACACTTTACGGAAAATATGCCAATTGGCGTAAAGAAGGCCATTATATAAAGCACAATTGGTTCTATTACTCTTCAAGTAGTTAAGGACCGCCATCGCGAGTACCTCAACCTATTACAAAGTGAAAGGGAAGAAGAGAAAAGAATGGGGAGAAGAAGAAGTGTGCAAGAGGGACCCACCGACTAGGAATCCGTTGCACGAATTTCTTTAACGCCTCCAGTGTCTCTCGCCACGAGGGATTAGTGATCCAAAATCCAGAGACATTTCTCCATCTCTTTATCAAACTCGATGAGTATGATAATCTTTATTTGCTTCTCCAGCAAGAATTGAAGAGAGCGAGATTTCCTTCATTGGAGATGAGTTTTCCTTGAATAGATTATCTTTGACAAAAGCTCAACCGAGCTTTGATTTCTTGAAAGGAAGGAAACACCAAAATTTTCATCCTGTGGACAGTGTATATCTTTGAAAGCGAGAACAACGGTGTCTTGAAAGCTTCACCCTTCTACCAAGCTGAGTTCTCCCAAAGCCTCCTCCAGGACTTGATCTTCATATTGATAGTATCGAGCCGCAACCTATTCGGGAGGAATTACGAGAGAAAAGGGATACACGCGGAGGGGGTTCGAGCAAGGGTAGCATGGAAACAATGTAAGAATTGCAAAGGTGGCTTGCTCATCAGAATAGCCATGAGGAGAGAGAAGGGTGATCAATGCGCATGTTCATATCTATCGGTTGAGATATGGAAAAACTAAGTATGAATGGCATTTGGTTCAGCTTGGGACATGTGGGGCGATGAGGAGAAGACGCACAAATACATTTTGGGACATCTGGAATAAAACGCCTAAAATGAAATTGCACTTTTGGTAGGACATTTGGGATGAAAGAGCAAAGTGATAGAAAATGGAACAACTTGCACTTTTAAGCCTGGGACATTTGGGACAAAAGTTCGGAAGTCACGCGACTTGGGGCGTTTACGATGAAAAGGTGAGAATGAGTCAGAAAAGTTTGGGACATTTGGGAACAAGCACGAAGAGGAGGGTGTTTCGTGAAAATGGAGGATGAGGGACATTTGGAACATGAAAGTCAGAAGTGCGGGTTCGGGTGAAACGTAGAAAATGGAACAACGTGCACAATTCCATTTGGGACACTTGGGATGAAAAGATCCCGAAGTGCGTGACTCGGGCGGTTCGGGGTGAAAATAACTTTGCACGAAAATTTTGGGACACTTGGGACGGGAAGTTCCGATGGTGGGATAACTTGGAAATCGGCCGATCGGAGAAGCAGAACGCACTTGGAACTTGGGACACGCAGAGACAAAAATGTCCGAAGATTGCATACTTTTCTCAATTTCACGACTTCGGTACATTAGAGAAAACACTTAAACTCAAAATTTTGAAATTTTTACTTTCATGAAAGCGGGAATTTTGAGTGGACAACAACGGATAGGAGACAAAGAGAGATGAAGTGAGATATGAAATTAGTGGATGAGGGTGGGAGAATAAATTGATGAATATATCCAATGTGATGATGCATGATGTGTGAGGGATTCATGTCATAAATGCATGGACACAAAGAGAGAGGCATGTGGAGGATAAGATGAGGTAGGCGAAAGTTATTTTTGTATGAGATGAGTGTAAGAGAAATTTTAGGTGATGTGTGGGAATATGTGGAGGTGATTTGTAGGGAATGGATGCAAGGAGAGTGTGAATGAGAACAATAGATGGTATAAGATGTAATGGGGGTGTAGGTAGAAAAAAAGGTGCTTGAATGAGTGGTGATGGGGGTAATAAGATTCATATGGAAGAGGATAACTTAGTCCATGACATAAGTGGTTACACAAAAGGAGATGGGGATCATGACATGTGTGTGGGAAATGAAGAAATAACTAGAGGTTGGTACATAACCAAAGTGAGTGATGAAGCAAAAGATATGAAATCTAAAACATGATCACATGATGATATATGTTGAAAATTATGATGGAGGTGATAAGAATGAGGATAATAACTCTAGAGAGGATGCCAAATATGTAAAGATGATGATTTGGGGATAGTGGGAGATGAAGATTCATATGAGTGAAATGTAATGTTGGAATAAGAAGTGGGATAAATATTAGTATGTAAAGTGAGTGGATTGGTGTTATAAGGAAGATAAAGGGGAGACATAGGGTTGCTAATAATGTCACAATTGTCAAGGATGTCTTGTATGGTGTTGCAAATTTTGATGCATGAGAAAGTACAATGGACCTCAACATAGTGATATGAATAATAGTCAAGAGAGGTGAAATAAAATGGAGGAGGCATAGGTGGGAGGGTGAGAAAAATGGAATAGAGAAAATTTTATAGAATGGAAGAGAGTGATTCGGTCAATGGAGTGAATTTGAAAGTGGCTTGGAGGTAAGAATTATGAGGATGCAACATATGGGAGGGTTTGAATGGGGGAGATGAGATGGTGGAGGAGGTTCCTAATGGATAATATTGTGAACCTATAAGTGTGGTGGTGGAATGGGTGGGGGAGGAACCAAAACATGTGGTAAGGAAATAGATGTCCAATATAGAAATCCTTGAGGCATTGATCCATGTGCAATACCTCATTGAATGTGGATGTATAAGTTACATGAAATGTGGGGGAACAATTTTTAGAAAAGTGGCCAATGAGTTGTGACAGGGAATAAAAAAGGATAGATAGTGAATGAGCTTGTACCAATGCACAAAAATAAAATAATAGACTCATTAGAGATTATCAAAGTATTTAAAGGTCAACCAATATTGATTTGGGTCTAATGTGAAAGGAGAATTGAGAGAGAAAGGTCTGAAAAATTTATGTGAATGAAAGAATGGTATGTTGTGGGATATATGAATACCAATTAAGTTTTTGGCTAGTAAGTGAAAGTAGGAAGGTGGGTAAGAGGAGTGCATCGTCATGTTGAATAAATTGGCATGCAAAGTAAAATAAGCATAAGTGGTGTTGGGGGCCTATGTTGGCAATGAAATTATCAAATGATGGAATTTTGAAGTATGACATAAATGTGTGGTGTGGTACCATGGGGTGAATAGTTTCATTATAGTTTGTGTGATAATTTGGCATAGGTACACATCCCCACATGTGTGCATAATTGAGCTTAGAAATATGATAAATGATGTGTTGGTGGAGCATGTTGGGGGGGTATGAGAATGAGGGTGAATGTAAGCCATGAGAAGTGACTAGTGAGAAGTGGTGAGTGGTTGGAATGTAGAGGATCATAGTGCATAAGTGATACCTGAGTGTTTATAAGGGGCCAAAGAGCATAGGTGAGACTAGATTTCTTAGGTGGGGTTAGAGAACGTATGGGTGATCATAGAACATGAGTGAGAAGGTGTGAGAAGACCATGTGTAGGGTGAATTGAAGCATGTAAGAGGGAGAAAAGAGTGCACATGGTGAAGAGAACAAATGAAGGGGACCAAATCACATGTAAGTGGAAGGTGTAGAGAGTGTAAGAGGAGTAAGAGAAAACATGATGAGGAGGTTGTAAGTTAAATCATACAAAGGACATTACAATTTGATTGAAGGTGCATATGAGTACCCTAGGGGTGTGAGGCATTAGATTTGGGAAGTGTTCTATTTTTCTATGGTCATTTTAAAAATCATGAAAAATCAAAATTGTGATTTTAAAGGAGGAAGGTCATAGGTGAGTCACACTTGCAATTAGGGGTTAAATGGGGTGAATATTGGTGGAAATTAAACAAGACCAATTTGTAGGAATGATCAACCGAGGGTGGAATGAGGGATATGTGATCATGTTATGTCACATTTGTGGTGACCAATGGAGGAGTGAGGTGAAATTACTGGGTAGTGGGTTCATGTAAGAGTGGGGTAGATAAGTGCAAGGTAATATGGGGGATACACCCACGAATAAGCACGCCATGCCCATGAATTGGTAGAGGAGAAGCAAATGACTTATGGGAAGAACATGGGAAAGTAGATATGGTTCTACATGGTAAAAATGAGAATGAGAGCCATATTTTGATTCACACCCGTGACCTAGAGGTAGGTGAGTGGGCCACACTTGTAACTTTTGGGCATGGGGGTAGTACTTAGAGTAAAGGGTGGTAGACAGTGAAGTGTGAATAATTGTGAGAAGGTTGGAATTTATATAATGACAAGTACCAAGGAATGGGGAAGTGTGGGATAGTGAAAATTAGTATATACTACGATCACACCCATTTCGGTTACAAGAGATAACCATGGTACAAGTTAATCATAGTAGCGAAACACAACATAGTAAAAAGTTTCTTTAGAGATTAGGCATATATTAAGCAAGTAAGTGTAAGTTATTCATGTGAGGGTTTAGAGTGGTGTGAATGAAAAGTGTGTATGGAATGGGCTTCAATAATGTAGCGCAGGATGCTCGTGGTTGTGACCGAGGTGGGTTGCACCTTCAACCCTCACGAGTGGGTACTTAGTCCACAAATGAACTTGGATAATGGGGAAGTGAAATGATCAATGAGATGGAGTAAATAATAATTGAAGAGTTAAAATAATGACTATTAGTCGCTAGAGTAAATTGTAAGTAAATGCTTGAAATTGAGTACAAGTGAAGAGAGATATTTGTTAGGAGTTTGTAACTAGATGGCCATAGCATGAGATATTGAAAAATCACGAGTAAGTGTGAGAAGTAATGTTAGGGATCAAATGTGTCACATATAGGCTTGGGGGTGCACAGTGGACATTGGGAAAAAAGTAAAATGAAGTGAGGGAGATTGGGTAGTGGGTGGAGGAGGATTGGAGAAGGGGATGGGAAAAGGTCATGACATGATCATAGAAATGGTTGAGAGATATGAGGATGGGAAAAGGAGTAGTGAGATAGGATGAATGAGGAGTGTGGTGAAATGGAGAGGTCACATAGGGGTTTCCAACACGACCCTAGAGATAATGTAGTGGGTATGATTACAATGGAGATAATGATGCAAAGGTGACATGATATGTGGGTAAAAATAGGAGTCACACTAGTGAATCGCCAAGTTTGAGAGGTTTGATATGTGATGGAGTGTAGGATGGTCATAGGTGTAACTTACCGAGGGTTGAGTTCATATGTGGGGAGTGGGGTTTGGGTTTTTGGTGAAATAATTGTTGTAGGAAAATTAATTGTTTCCACCAATGGTCACTGAGGCTTGGTCCTTATTTCTTGGGTATGGGGAGGCTCCCATTATTGAATGTAAACTAACTAAAACTATGGGGTGGCCGTTAGGCCGAGGATCACACATGAATACTCCACTAAACCTGTGGAAAATTTCTTGTATAATGTATAAGGGAGGAATTATTTTGGAGAGAGGTAAAGGGGAGTAGGAGAAATAGGGAGAGATGGTTAATGTTGTGAGTAGGAACTAGTAGATTCTCACCAATAGTAACCATATTAGGTCCACATTCAATAGAAGAAATAAACCATGTAAGAAATAACAAGACTAATAAATCAGAGACACAAAGTTCTATGAATTCATCAATCAAAGACAAAAGTTCCTTCTTGGTTGTACAAGATTACAATGCTTATAAATTTGGAAAGTAGAGAGGATGGAGGAACATAGACAAAGAGATAGAAGAATGTAGCTTTATTGCTTGAAGTAGTAGTGAAAGCCAACAACTTACAACAATCAACAATTATTAACCCCTTGGAATGGAGAATCCATTCCAATTTATAGCTTATAAAAATGTCCTTTCATCTCCCCCACATGAATTTTCACATTTCCCATCACTTGTGACCTTTCATATTCCTAGGGAATAAAAACAAGCCTTTTTCTTATTAATAAAAAGAACTCTTACAATGTAAAATTAAAAGGTAACTTAAGTGAATAAGAAAAAATAATGAAAAATATATTCTTAATGAAGAATTATAATATGGAGAAAGAAGAAGGAAGGAGGATGATAAGAAAAGATGTATCAATTTGAAGAAGACAAAGCCTCTGTGATGAAGAACTAGCCTTTAGTGAATTTTGAGGATAAACTCATGGAATGAGCTCCTAGCCTTTGAACTCTTTACTAAAATGGGCTACCGTAGGTGCCACTTTCTTTGCTTGTGGAATACAAACATAACCCAAAGTACCAATCCAAGTTTCAAGAATGCTACTAAGGGTTTTACATTGGTTGAATCAGACTTGATGATATTTTATAGTATTAGAGATTGAGCCTCTAATTTCCCTCGAAGGATTACAAAGTATCTTCGTTGAACTAGAAAATATCTCTCGCCTCTTTCTAGCCTAGATCTTGGAATTAATTAAGGATATCTTCCAAGGATGAGTGTTTACTTGAGCAGAGGCGATATGAGGTTCTTCAAAATATTAATGACTCTTTCCAAGATCTTAGATGCATGTTTTGTGTAAAACTTAAGTTATGAGATAACATCATTTATCATATCATATATGGCATTCATCGTGCGAGACCATATGGGAGATAAATTTTTAGAGACAAAGGTGAATACATTTTTCTCACTAAGGAGTGAGAATCAAGACAACTCATCTTAGACACCAATGGGAATACACTATCCCAATGGACATTTTATTTCTCAATCTCCTCCTTGGTAATTTTTACCTTGGAAACAATGGCAAGGGAAAATTTGAATAGTGAGAGAACCTCTGGTAGCAAGTGCCTTTCCTTTCTCAAGAATCATTTCAACCCACTTATTATTGGATTTCCCTTGTATGGTGTAACCTTGGGCTCTCTTGATCAACCAAGGATTAAAGCTATTGATGGGAGGTATGGATTCCGTAAGAGGAATGGGTACTATAGACAAAAAATCACTCACTTTGGGTAATTATCTAGTCTCGATCACATACTACTCTTCATATGCTTTCTAAGTACAAAAATAATAATTAACCCTTGTCTTTGACCATATTTTTTTACTTTCATTGCTACTTTCGGTCTTGTACCTTTATAGGACAAGTCTATCTTTTCATAATTTATTTTACTTTTTTAGATTAGAGCGTCCATCCAGGATGCCAGTGTCAGGCGCCCTCATCCCTTTTGGGTGCCCTTGTCCTCATTACACTTTACTCTCACTTTTTGGCTCCTTTCTAGTCGTTTGATCATCTAATCTTTTTGGTAGTTAGAGTTTTGAGGTTGATTATGAAATTCAAGTGAAGGAATCATATAAATATAAATTTATGTAATCATAATAAGGGACCAAAAACTAAGCACTAACTATCACCACCTAAGCTTACATCCATCAAGGCTTTATTACTCCATTTGCATCCATTCAACTCCATCACAAGGGAAAAATGTTGGTTATTTTTCATCACACTTCATAGGAGGGGAGTTTATTCTATTCCATGTACACATTATTTACATTCTACATCTATCTATTTCTCACTACTCACAAATTGACATGCACAACATCATCTAGGGCACAATTCCGCACACACATGTATAGAACTACACTAGGTCTGTAGTGAAATGTTAGTGATGTAATGAAATGAACCCTTTATGCACATATTTATTTTTCAAGGTTTTGATGCTTTGTTTGGGGTTTTATAGGTGATTCTTCATTTCAGTTTACGATGAAATCAATGAACTAGGTGCGACATACACACAACAATAAAAAAGGATTCACATTAATCATCCGACAACACCGTAAAGTTGGCTTCCGGACCTCCCGCATAGACCAAGCACCCAGACCAGCATACCAGGGCAACCCAAGAACCTAATCCCTTTTCCAGTGCCTCATTCTAAATAGATAGCTTGATCTGCATTTTCTTAGGTTCTCGTGTGACGGTTTCCTCCTCCTTATTCAACCGGTATCCTCACGCGACACAATCTTGCAACATCTTTGAATTAAATAAGAATCTTCCAACCCTCTTTGCACATTAGGGTTTCATATTTTTATTGCTTAGTTTAGTTATTCCCTTATTTTTATTCATTATTTATGTAAACTTGCATTAGATTAGGCTAGGATATTACATTTTAGCATAATCATTTTGGTGAACCCATCTTCGAATATAATTTATTTATGGGCTTTTCTTCTTCTTATGACCGTCACCCATAATAGTTTTTGGGTCTTTTCAATATTCAAGCTTCCTTTATCTACCCGTTGGTTTTCCAAAACAATGACGAATATCCCTACTTCTATAGCTATAACTAAAAATCCCTTGGATACATCTCGCCAAGTTCCTCTTCATGAAATAGAAGCCTCTGGTAGTGAAAAATCATATGACGAGGATACCAATGTTGACAAGAGAAATTGACACACTCATCAATTTTTGACAAGATTTGCGTAGTAATCCCACTCATCTTCTACATATTCTACATGCTTTGATTGCTACTAAGAACACTCGTGATGCTTCGGTACCTCTTGTTGCTCAATCTTCGGCTCCCATGGTCTCTACTCCACCCCTTTATATTTTAGCTTCCATTCCTACCACAACTGCTCCAATCATTCACCCTAGCACTCCCAATGCACTGCCTAGATCTTCTTCCAATATTCTTGATTTAACCTCTTTATACCAAGATCTACAAACACAAATTTTCCATCTCCAACTTGCTACCTCTCATGCATCATTGTCTTTAGACTCCACTTCACTTCTGCATACTCCTTTTGCACCCACCATTTCTTCCTATCCATTACCTCCTAACTTCAACTCCCCCAAATTACCCATCTTTAAAGGCCATGGTGACCCACAAGAGTACCTTCACGCTTTTCATGTGGCATGCCTAGACTATGCAAACAACCATACCATACTAGTTAAGCTCTTTCCCCACAAGTTTACAATACTATGTGATGTATTGGTTCTATGACCTACCTGTTCATTTGGTAACATATTTCATGCATCTAGCTGATGCTTTCCTAACTCACTTTTCTATCAACATCGGATCTAAGATCTCTTATGCCCAACTCACACAACTTAAATAGGGATCTAACGAACACTTAGCAAATTATGTTTTGTGATACAAAAACAACTTAGCTAAGATGTCAAATGTTCTTGCAGACTTTGAGCTTCAGGATTTATTCATATAGAGTCTATTACCACCTCTCCAGGAAAGTGTTCTCTTTGAGACCTCTCCTTCATTCAATCAACTCTGTCATACCCTTAAACTTTGTGAAACCAAGCTCTTATCTATAAGAAAGCTTCAATATCAAGATCAAACATCATCTTCTACATGTTTTCAAAGTAAGCCAACATTTAAACCATCTTCAATAAACCAAAAGACACCAAAACTACTATTAAAATGGTATCAACTACCAAAGATCTTCAATTATAACCACATTGGCATACATTCCTGTTCTTCCACATATTCTACTACCACAAATATCGATAGTAACCTCATTACGCTTCCTCCTCTGCTTGAATTAGACCCATATCAACCAAAAGGGCATCATTACAATGAAAATTTCATTGTGATTACCATCAATGCGTAGGGAATTCCACTGATCGTTGTTTTAAACTCTGCATTCTCATTCATGACCTAATCGATAATGGTAAAATTGAGCTTCTAGAGCCTCCAATTTTTACACCTGTCAATGAAAATCATAAGCTCAAAATCTTTAACAATCCTCTAACAAAGCATAACAAAAAATTAGCTGAATCCTCTACCAATTGTGTATATCACATAGTTTCTCCTCCTACATCAAGGGATCTTGACTTTCAAGTTGCGCATACTGACACTTCTCCACCAATTATTTCTTTCTCTGACCAGGATTATCATGCATAATTTTTTCTAATCACTTATACATCAGTGCCTCTATCAAATCTATTCTATCAATAACACCAAAGTTGATCCATCATGGCCTATCAACACATGTTCTATTCCACTTCTCATTGCTATTGGCTATCCACTATCACAAATATCATATCCAATGAATAATTCATATGGCATTGTCAAACTCCACATTACAATTGGTCCTCTCACTATGCTTGTACCCTTCCTTGTCGGAAAAACAATCGACATATGTGACATGCTTCTAGGCCTCAATTAGATTTGTAGGTCTAAGTCTATCATCTCCATGAATCATTTGCATCTCAAATTCATTCATAACAATCAAGTCATTTATATCGATGGTGTGCCTCCTACCCCATGATCACACCCTCCTCTTGCAATGACTAATGTATCATCTGCTTCATCTAACATGCCACGACCCATAGAACCTAAAGCACAATCTAATCCTAGCTCACTTACGCGTGCACATGCTTTACATGGCCTCATCACTCTACTAGTCCAAAGAATCAAGTAAAAGTCCATTCCTAGGATGGTTGCTGCATCTCGGCGTAAATAACCACCTCATTTTATTCCATGTCGGTGCCCATCACCACCGTGTGCATATTTTCATAGATCTCCATCACCTAAGAATTTTGTTACACCGTGACGCCCATAATATACTCATTCATCACATGTATATCAAATTCATTCACCTGCACAATGTCTCTCTCACATACCACCACTCTTAGAGCATGATCACACATTTTCATCATCACAATCATTGAGTAGAGGACCTTCATCCTTACATTTTATAAGATAGTTCACTCATGAGTATACACTTGGGGGGAATTATATGTATTTCCTCCCCCAATCGACCATAAACATGCTAACACATATTCTAACCATTACCTAATGATGAAATCTTGTGCTTTGGTTCACAATTGACTATTGAGGACATCCTATACACATGAACCTCACACACTACACGTTAGACACTACATGATAGACATTACACATCCTCATGCATTCTACATCTTTGATACACATCATATTACATCTTACATCCTACATCTATTATTTGTCATACATATTTTACACCTATATAATCTACACATCTTGCATTACATCCTATAAATTGCACATTACACTATACCTACTACACATATTACGCATTTTACACATCTATTTTTATGTGCTGCGCTCACCACCCGATGACACACTCTATTCTCATGGTCCATATTGGACTATTGAGGGTATACAACATAAATGGACCACGTCACATTCACGTATTCATCATCCGGTCTTTCCATCACACGGAATTCCTAGAATAATGACATACGCCATGTAGGCTACATCATCACTTCTACTTGCATAATTACGCCTAAGTTGTTCCCCCTATGGGAAAGGCCTTTGTGGATGTTTCTTCGACTGTGTTAAATTTGACGTCCTTGACGTTTTCATTTTTTTTTGCTGTGTTTTGACGTTTTTCGTTGGTAATCTTTGTATTGAATCTACTTTATTGTGGAGCCTAATAATATTAGGGCACATTCCATTGGGAGAGAAGAAAGGGTATGTGGCGTATTGCAAATAGAACCGACTTCGAGGACTTCACCTTCCGTAGATGGAAGGCAATTTTACATCAAATTTTGGGCTTGCTACAGACATGTTTGGGAGTTTTGGATTGTAAGTGATGTCCAACATTGGGCGAGAGCATAAATGTTTGTGGATGAATCTGATTCCACAGTCCACGTAATTGCAAAGTTGTTATTAGTGAGGGCTTTGCCAATGGTTTCACCAAGCAATTTCCATGTTATATCAGAGAACTTTACTGCACCATTATTGGAGGAAGATGTGCAGTTAGAGATGTCATAATCAAAAGGTTGAGTAAAAATGGAAGCGTTCTCGTAGCGCAAGAAATAGACGTCGATAAAGACTTGTCCTCCATTTTGGGTGGGGCAAAGTAGCTCGAGCTTCTCCACTACCTTTTCAAAACACTGGGTCTTTGTGTAATGGGTTCGAATGTGAATACGATAGGGCATTAAAGAAAATTCAGGGTTTCAAATTAAAATTAGGGTTTGAGACAATATTTTGAAGGATACTAGATTGATCCTTTTAGATGATTGTAATGGTTTGAGTATTTGGTTTCAGCAACGTTTCTCTATGAACTGTTAAAACCCCAATGCGTTTTGGTCTTTCAGTGATCGTAGTTAAAATCCAGGTGGGTTTTGGTGGATTCAGAACATCTTGACTTGGGTGTTGTTTTGTTTCCTCATTTAAGATAGTATGGCAGCCACTTCAATGGAGTAAAAAACCCTTGTCACAGAAGAATGAAGGATTCAATGGCAATATTAGTGGGTTCAAGTGCAGAGCAGTAGATGCCATCAAACCCATTAACAACCTCGATGCACAACAGCGAATCCATCTCCACTGTCACACAGTGACAAAGAGGATCAATTACTGGCATGAAGTCCTACTTACTGTTATAGAATATATGATTTGAGTAGTAAATACTCCCCTCCAATCGATCCCCACAAATACTATTCTTTAATAAGATTTTTTTGTTAAGATATATTGTATTCAGTCTTTTCCTTTGGGGTGCCCTCTGTAGGTTGAAGGTGCACCAACACTTGACTGCCGAAAACCCAGTGTTTGGGATACTTTTACCCATGCAGGTTGGCCCTCCCCTCATTTGAGATAATAAGAAATTTAAATTGTGAACAATGTACAAACCTTTTTATATATGACTATTTTTTTTCAGCCACACTTCCACAAATTGTCTCAACAGAATGATTGCATATATTGAGGTAATGTGCATTGACAGGGAAAACGCCTGATGGAAGTACTGGGGATGTCTCTGCATATCAGTATTACCACTATAAAGTAGCCCCAATTTCTTCCCTCTCTGCTGGATATCTGTATATACATGTTATTCTGTTTAGATTCACAGAGCCTATTTATGATATACATTTTTTCAGGAGGATGTTCTTCTCATGTACGAGATGGGGCTAGATGCATATAGGTTTGTACTACAACTCTCTAATCAATGAACTTGTTGCTCATGGTATTAAACTTATCTTTAATGGAAACTTGTATTGAACAAAATCCTTAGAGCTATTCATTAGTTGCAGAGCTAAACGTTTAGCTTGAATGCAAATAATAGATGTACATTTTGGCAGGCATCAAACCACATGTCACACTATATCACTTCGATTTTCCCTAGAGTTTGGAAGATGCCTATGGAGGATGGCTCAGTCCCCAGATAATGTAATATTTGTTTCCATGTATACTATACTAGAAAATCAGGCAGATTATATCTTACATCTCCTCTGTAGTATGTTGTATGTACAATGAAACTGTACTCCACATCTTATTCCCTCAATAAGTTACATGTAATATAATTTTAATGGTGTGTTGTGGAGCAGAGAAGATTTCAAGGCCTATACAGAAGTTTGCTTCAGAGAATTTGGAGACTGAGTGAAGTACTGGACAACTTTCAACGAGCCTGCTTTTATAGTTTTTGGCTATGACTGAGGTTCCTGGCCACCTCAGCCCTATTCTTATCCATTTGGACTATCAGGCAACTGTAGTGCTGGAGACTCTAAGGTGGAACCATACATTGGTACCCATCATGTTTTGTTGTCACATGCGGAAGTAGTTGGAGTTTACCATGAGAAGTTTCAGGTGTGCAATCATGTCAAATCTAAATGGTTTTACTTTGAAATGGACATCACCCAAAACCTCACTGTTATATTCATATTATAGCTTGCTCGGCTCAAGTTAGTGCAGTCCACATATTGTCCATCAAGTTGTATTGCTTGACCGTCCTCCTCAGTATCATCCATTGCCTTAGGTTGTGTTAGTCACTTTTTCTATTGTGGCTGTAGTTATAAACTATTCACTTGCCATTTGGCATGCCTTCATTTTGATTGGGTTCCCCTTTGATATCTTCTATCCTTGGGGTGTGTACAACATACAATTTTTTTTTTCAATTTCAATGGGAGTGTGAAAATTTACAGGGTAGTGTTAACATATACCTCTAAATCAAATAACATATACCGTTATGTGATTTTCTTGCTCTAACATTATTAACCGTCAGAAGCCGGGAATGGATACTTTACTTATTAACATAATAATTTTGTCACCTCGTGAAGCATTAGAAAACTTCTTTGTCAGAGAAAAGAAGTACACAGAAAAATTGTTGATGAGTGTTTTGACCTGAAGCATTAAAGTTTGAACTGAAGTACAAGGAAGAAACAATCCAATAGGTAAGTACTTCAGCCTTGACACAATTGATCACCAGATGTAGGTTATATGGGTGACATATTATGGCTCTAACAGAATCATATATTCTCCACAGTGAATCATTAGAGAATCTTCCTGTGAATAATAATTTTGAATACAATGCAAGGAATAAGCATATGAAGGAAACAAAAGATTTGTTAATAAGTATTTCAAACTTGAATCTTAATGTACCAAAAAGATAAAAAATTTAATATTACTCTAATATTTGAAAGAGCATGGCTCGGAAGTTTAAATCCCTTCCTAATTTATAAGGTGTAGACATGATACATGTCACCAAATATTAAGAATGAAGCTTTAGCATACACTATATTAAAAAGAAAGAAAAAAATTCATATGCTTATAATACAAGTTAGCTTATAGGAAATGAGACCACCATGCACTAGGGTGTGCTTGGAGTACCGACAATACCCCCTCCAGATTCAAGGATACCAATCCCATGCCTACCCCACTCAAGCATAAAATCTTCAGATTCGGGCCCACTCATATTGACCCACTACCCCAGCTGAGATTTCCCAAAGAATTAAAAAAGAAAGGGTATTTATTCAAAATGAGGCTAAAATCCTAAAGCAAGAAAAATTACACACCTGTTTGGCCATGCTTTGGGAAGATCCATCCCATTCTCAACAACACTATCCTCAGATTGGCCCTCAAAATCGTCCTCAACAATATGGGATCTTCACAACCGCAGATTTTTTTTTCTTACTCCTGCCTCTGGACCTAATTTGTTTTCTTGGCTTGACTAGATTGCGATTTTCTCTGAAAACAATAGCATTTAGGAAGTTCAATGGGCTACAGCTATGGAGGGTACCATTTTCATCTGCCATCAATTTTCCTGTAAAGGCCAGGAATACAACCCCATACACAGTCGTGATTAGCATCGTACCACTTCAATAATAAACACCTACAAAAATAAAGAGGACCCTTCAAGCAATTGATCTTAATCAGGGACCCAAAATCCATGAATCCAAATCTATGAATTATTGGGGATCTGACAAACCTGTGACCTAATGTAGAATAAATGATTCGCTCTACCAAGTGATTTTAGGTATAGTCATAATATGAATCTCTTTTAACAACGAAGAACTTATAATCTTGATACAAAAGTCACAAAATGCCCAATATTTAAAATACATTTGAGCACTGCAAACCACACTGAAATTTTATCCTGGAAATCTCCCATCCTCTCCTCTCCTCAGGATGTGCAAACCAAACAGAAATTTCAAACTTTAAACCAAACAAAAATTTTAGGCTTTTAGGACTCTGAAATCTCTCCTCTCCTCTCTAAGAGGATGCACTGCAAACCAAACAAAAATTTCATGACTTCAGGGCTCAAAAATATCACACTGCTAGAATTTCTGGACACCATTATCTCTTGCTTCAGGGATAACCTTTCATTGTTGGCTTATAATACAGAAATAGCAACAATCACACACTTTCTAGATACAAGAAGTTTGAGTGTTAAAGACACAAGAATGACAGGTTGTTTTTTAGGGTCCATGTTGTTCCATGAAGAGAAGCGGTGGCCATGTTTCTCAGATTTGCATCTATTACAAGAAGGCAAGCCTTCAAACAAACTTGTTTTAATTCCAGGGTAATTTTCCAAATAGATTGAGCAAGTTTGGATGTTCACCAACAAATCTATTCTTTTGCGAAACCGACGTTAGGCTTCAATAGTCTGTCTCTTGCCATAATCTAAATGATTTCTTGCTATACCTTCCTTGATATATTGCAAATTTCCTTTGACTGCTTTCCAAGAGAAATGATCTTTTCAATATCATTTAATTGAGAGGCACAAGGAGTCTCCAAGGACTTTTCACTTTGCTCAGCCGTATTGGTTTCCTGTATTTCTACTTTCTAGACGCAGGATATTGCTTTTATCAAAGTTTCCTCTGTCTGCTTTCCAAGAGAAAGGATCTTATCCTTGTCATTTGATTGAGATGCATCTAGAGCCTCCAAGGATTTTTCAATTTTCTCAATTGTACTAATTGCTTGTATTTCTCCTTTCTGTCCATAATCTGAAAGTCTGCTTGCTATACTTGATTTTCTTGTTTTATTTCCCTTTATCCTTTGTATATTACTACTCATCCTTGTCTTTTTGCTGCCTGAAATTTCCTCTCTTTTCACAAAGTCTTTGGTTTTTGATTTTCTTGTTGTCATCTCACTCTGTGATTCTTTTCTAGTAGTTTCCTTTTCACTCAGTAGTGCATCAACTATGTTATGTACTTCAATTTTGTCATCTTGTTCTTTGTTTCGGTGTCATTTGGCATCATTTGTTGAAATGGAGCACTCCATATGTTCACATAGGTTCACTTCCAAACTTCATTCTCGTGTTACATACCTGCATATAAAAAACAAATAAGCACAAATCATTGGTAATTATTATGAAACTTTACATTGTTCGTGCCTAAATAAACTTCTTCTTGTATACATGCACAAATTTCATATAAAACAGTCTAAAGATATAAATCAAATATTTGAACCCAAACGGCCCAAAAGTGTTCACCCACCAATATGAAAAATGATAATTCTTTGATACATCAGAAAGAAGATTCAATATGTCATGCTCAATAGTATTGTATGTTGACAAGCAGTTTGGATTCAATTATGACAAAATATGATCAAGCTTTGTTCAAACCCCTTTTGGTCAAAGGTGTTATGATTGGTGATACTTGGATTATTAAGAGTGCTTTTAGACTTTTTGTCATTCACCTCATTCATGTGGAAAGAGCCTTCCTTACCCTGCATTGATTAACTTTAATACATTTCATTAAGGCGATGAGGTTATGATTGGATTATTTACCTGTGTGGATAAAATGACACTAGATCAAAAACACAAGGTCTAAAACAAGTTGAATTAGATGCATTTAAAAGAATCAAAGGGTTGTTTGGAGCCAAGTACAACTTTGTTATGTACACACTTTCATTTGAACTGCCATTCACCTAATTCATGGCAATAACCTATCCCACATTGTTTTGATTTGATGGATTTGACTATGGAGGAGAGGTTGTTACAATTGGATTCTTTACCTGTGTGGAGAAGAGATGATGTTACATAAAAAACACAAAGCCTAATACATATTGAGTTAGATGTATATCATATACTCCTAGGATTGTTTGGTGTTGAGTAAAACACTCCTAGGTAAGCAACTTCAAAACCATTGCTCGTATTTTAAATTTCTATTTGTAAATTCATTTACTTATATTTTCATTTGTTTTATCGGAAGTGTGGTGTGAAACCTACGATGGACAATCATCAAATTTTCACCTGACATGGAGACCATTTTCTTGGAAAAATTAACCGCACTCCTAATTGGGAAATGGAAAGTGACTAGTTAGTGGGGATTCACAAAATTGGTTAGATGAAGGGCATAATGATGACAAGGGAACTGCTTGCATCCATAGACTGAATGGCTTGCATGTACTTCATTTTTTTGTTTCTAAATAGTTGTCTAATCGGCTTATATGACCATTTCAATAGTAACAACGAATACTTTTTTCATTTCTTTCAACTATATCCTTGTAAATTTGTGCAATTTAGTGACAATATTGGTCATTTCTCACACTAATGTGTAATTCTAAATGTATATATTATGCTACAACAACACACCATTTGTATAGAGAGTGAAAAGAAAATAGAAATTTTAAAATGAGTTCTTCAACCGAAAAGACCAAACCAGGCCATAGAGGGCAAAGGCTCTGTCTTTTTTTATCTATTCACAGATAAAGCCATAAGATTGTGATACCGAGTTGATTGATGTTTCCCAATATTTTTGAACAGGTAAAAAAAACCCAAGCATAAAGTCTCTCTGGTATTGGTGAAGGAAGGAACTTGTTATTTGTCAATTCATACTAACAAAAATGTGATATTCTTGTCACCTTTAACTCCATGACACATGCATAGAGTGATTTTGTTAAACCATTAAATATACTTTGAGAAAAATAATATTTGAAAATGGAACTAATAGGTTATTGATGCTTTCAGTTTTTTTTCAAAGTGCTATTGTAGTTAACAAGATCTTAAAGATTTTGATACTTTTCTTGGTGATCACTTCACCTGTTATTTGTTCACATATACCTACGAAACTATGATATGCGTGACACCATTAAATATATTTTGACATATTTTTCTTAGAGTTGTAGCTTATTCAAAACTCAATTCAAAATATTGGATTCCAATTCATATATGTACGAATTTGTAACAAATTTGAAATGTAGAGATAAAACCTTTAAATGTAATGCTTCATTTATATTCCCACACTTACAAAATCAATCACACCCCTTATCATTATCAAATACAAAAGTAATAACTATCCCTCTAAATCAAATCACATATATCGTTCGGCATACACATTGCATACACATGCAATTGCTTAGTTTTAGTGGTATAAACTTTAGGCTACATCACCACTCCTTCTACTCATCTTGTAGTGATAAACGCCATAGGCTACATCATCACTTACTCTAGCATCATCATCACCTATTTTGATCATCATTTAGTGATATACACTTTAGGATAAATCATCACTCCTTTGATCATATTGTTGTGATATATACTTAGGCTACATCGTCACGCACACTTCATCTCTATGTCGCATATCATCACTACACATTCACCACAACATACTACACACAACACATAGTTTGACCATTTACCAATGACACACTCTTGTTTATGGTTCATTATTGACTATTGAGGGGCATAAACAAATGAAACTCACTGCATATAACTCCATTCACTTGGGAGGTACACTACTTCTATCATTCACGTTGCATTCCATTCCATCCATCCACAACATAATGCATATATTGGTTGCATTTACTTTATATGTTATATTATTACACATGTTAGATAAATATCTTGTATTTCATTATCTTTATCATACACACATGTGTGTTGACTTTCCTTCTAGTTGTGATCACAGATTATATAGGTCCATTACACGTATTATAGATGTTTGGCATAGTACCTTGTACTAGCCCCATAACGGCTCTTGGGGGGCATCCACTTTCATATACTACAAGTGTTATTGTTTCATTTTGTACTTAGTAATTTAGTTTATCAGATTATACATGCCTTGACATACATTTTATATTTTTAACATGCTAATGGGTGATTCATGAGAAACATTTTTTTGCGGGATTATTTGCCACCATGGTTGTTTGTTACTTTACTTATACTTGTGTGTCCTTGTATTCCATTGTTTGCGGGATTTTCCCTTTTCATTGTATGCAAACTTATTTGTTTGTGGTCACTGCGGCCTTGAGTGTCTTGCAACATCGTGAGTGGTGTCCCATGTTTGCAACCCACTTTTCACGGTTTATATTGTTTTCTTGCATGTTTACATTATTGTATTGTGTCTTAGCTTCTACATTGTTTACGTAGCTTACATATCTTATACATGCATGTTTGTATTTGCTTATAAACACTTGTCTCCCAACCATTTGTTTTCATGTTCCTTTTTTTTACCAAGAACATCCTCTCCCACAATTTCAATGGTTAGTCCTCTTTTGGGCTGCATCCTCCTATAATGGCATCATATGCACCCCAAAATGGGGGCATCATTTGGGTGAATTTGTCACCCCATACATAATATACACAACACATCACAATATTGGTACAATACAATTTTCAAATTTCGGGCTTAGGATCAAACTTGGGTCCATGACACAATGACCTTACCTAGATTACTTGAGACCAGGTGGCATATCACATAGTGAGAGGGATCATAATCTACAAACTCCATACACAAAAACTTTTACAGGGTAGATTGTCCTTAGCATTCCGGGGAATAGTTATAGGTTAGAGGATAAATCAGACCTTCTTCTCTACACTACTTCAACTTTGGTGTTAGATCACCCAAAAACTAGACAATACATAGATCTCCTCGGTTTGGGAATCAGTTATAGGTTGGAGGATAAATCAAACTTTCCTCCTTACACTTCTTCAGACATTGGCATGAGATTGCCAAAAAAATGAACTTCATCGGCAGGAACCTTTCTACACCCTTGTTCTCATCACAGATTAGGTGCACATGCTCCTTTTTCATTTTCATACTTTCATTACACACTTTTTACATATATAAATGTCTCTTTACATTCATTTTTATATAAATACATGTGTATTTTACTACTCGATTGTCTTCTCTTTTGTAGAGTCCGTTTGTATGGGAATCAAATAGTCAACATCAACAACAACATCACACACATCAACACTAACATGCAGGTACATCACATACATCAACATCTACACACGCGCTTCTGCCCTATGTTCATTGTCATCACTTTTTACACTTTTTACATCTTTACTCTCCACACTCCACCTTTTTATCACTCCAAGCTTTGTCTAGTCCCTTGGTACACTTTCTACATCAATCTACATGGGTATCAGGTACACATCTCTATCTACTTTATGTTATCGAGCGTTCTTCTCATCAACATAAAGTGGGGAAAATATAGACACAAAATCACACAATTTGGGTAATTATCTAGTCTCGATCACATACTACTATTCATATGCTTCCTAAGTATAAAAATTAATAACTAACCCATGTCTTTGGCCATCTTTGTTTTATTACTTTAAGTCTTGCACCTTTATAGGACCATTTTTGTCTTTTCATACTTCACTTTTACCTTTTTTTGGACTGTAATGCCCAACCAGACACCAAAGGCATGTGCCCTCATCCCCTCGGGAGCCCCTATCTTCATTATATTTTAATCTCACTTTTTGGGTCCTTTCTATTTTTTGAGCATCTTATATTTTTGGTATCCATAATTTTAGGGTTAATTACAAAATTCAAACAAAGGAATCATATAAATATAAAGTTATGTGGTCATAATAAGGACCAAACACTAAGCATTGGCTATCACCACCTAAGGTTGCATCCATCAAGGCTTCTATTGCTCCATTTTCATCCATCTAGCTCCATCACAAGGGACAAAGGTTGCTTATTCTTTATCACACTTCATAGGAGGGGATTTTATTCTATTCCATGCACCTGAATAATTACATTATACATCTAGCTATTGCTCGTTACTCATAAGTGTGATACACAAAAGAAACTAGGGAAAAATTTTACACACTCATATAACTACATTGGAGTCGAGATGTAGTGTAACACTCGATGATAAGTCCACAATTTTGGCAAGTGAGGAGGACAATGCACTTCTTCATATGCATATTTATTTTTTAAGGTTTTGATGCTTTGTCTGGGGTTTTGTAGGTGATTCTTCATTTCGGTGCAACATACACACGATAAACATAAAGGCTTCACATCATCTAGTGACACTATAAATTTGGATTCGGACTTCCCACATGACTAGGGCACCCATAATGTAGACCGAGGGATCCACAGGTGCCCTAATCCCTTTTCCATGTGCCATAGTCTAGCCAAATAGCTTAGATTTGTATTTTCTTAGGCTCTTATGCAATAGTTTTCTCTGTTCATCCGGTCTCCTTTGTGACACGGTCCATGAAATCTCTGAATCAGCTAAGGCTTCTTCTAACCCTCTTTGTATATTAGGGTTTCATATTTTTATTACTTAGTTTGCTTGAGTTATTCCCTTAATTTATTTATTCATTATTTACTACAAATTTTCATTAGATTAGGCTAGAATATTACAATTTTAGCATAACGGGTATTGCATTGGGCTCTGGAAGGGATTATACATAGGTAGTGAGGGTTCTCACATGATCCACTAATTTCTCCATAGTTTGTTTTTAATTTTAATTTCTACCAAGAAAGCGGGCCACAAAATCCTTAAATAGGTGTGCATCTCCTTCGTGTGTGGCTTACCCCATAGATATTTGGGTCAAATCATAATCATGTTAGTCATATCTTCCTCAAGTTTTGTAATGTTTGGTCGAAACCTCTACATACTAAGATCCGAGAGGCCTTAGTTAAGTAATGGGAAGTTGTTTGTGATATATTGCCTCATTTGTTTTTTTTTTATGAATTTTGAGATGGACTCAAAATTAGGTGTTGTAACTAACTTTGCACCATTCTTGACTCAATTCAACTTGCTCTTATACCCATGGGAATGTTTTAGTCAGAGTAGACATAAAATAAGGAATATGGGCACTTTCAATTTCTCAATAATGGGTCACAATGTGCTCATGATAATATGACTCTATCACCGAGAGAGGAAAAACTTGGATTCTAGTGATGAACATGAGATTGTAATGTGTTAATCTCTCCTCAATCAAGAGGTTCAATGGGATATTAGATGATATTTTCCCTCTTGTGAATATTTCTAGGAGGATAAGCTCCATAAACTCTACGTCCATAATTTTCCTCTTGGAGGATTCCTCTAAATGAGTAGAGCCTGGCTTTCTCAGATGCCTTAAGGGAGGAAGTGTGAGAAACTTGCCTACGTGGAGACAAAATACCACCAAACTTGATGAAGGAATATTTCTTATGATTGAACCATTCTTTTGACCTTTGGATCACTGTCATGGTCCTCTCTTTGATATCACCTAATTCCCTGATGTTCCATGGAGTGGGAGGAAGAGGGGAAGATTGCATCATTTGGTATTTAAGGATCAAATAGGTCCAACCCATAATATTTTATCCCATCCAAAAACCATTCAAACTTGAATTATTTTATTTGGTCCACTTGTCATCCGCATGTGATACCATTTTTTTACCTCGAAGTCATATGTGTAGTTAACCTGGTAGTGATCCATAGGGATCCAAAATGACTCTACTTCATCAAATCTATCAGCACGAAGAAGGAAAAATTACACACGAAGGTTATGTATTTTAGTAGCGGGACCGCCGCTCTCTATGCGAGCAACGGTTGATTCTGAAAACCGTCACCCAACCAGGGTGGTGGTCCCGGAACCACCGGTCTACTTTGGGCATGGTGGTCCTGGCTCTTTCAGACAAAAAAAAAAATATGAAATGAATAACCTAGAATTTGGAAGCTTGTTCATGTCTCTTCTCCTCCATGACCTTTCCCATTCTCCAGTGCACGAGAGGATATGAGAAATGCTATAAATACATGTTTTTAGAAGATAACAAGATCATCGAAGCATGAAAGCAAGTGAGCAAGAAGTTCTTAGTGCTTGAGTTGTGATTTTTAGAAGAAAGGAGTGTTGAGACAAAGCAAACAAGTAATTGGGAGGAAGTGTGAGATATTATCTACTTCTCTTTCATACTTATTGTAAATTCTATACTTGTTATTTTGAATTGGCCAATAGAAGTGGGAAGAAAGAGAAACTTCCCTTCCCGACTGGTTTTCCTCCTCTAGAGGTTTCCAGGATAAAATTTGTTGGTGTTTATGAGCTTAAATTCTTTCCTTTCCTGTAATTGTGGATTCTAAGCATAAGCACAATTCATTCACTAGCTATCTTTGTCATTTTCTAATAGAAATTATAATAGCAGTGTTAATTTGTGATTCTGTGGATAATTCCAAAGTTGAAGAGTTTACAGATCATTTTGGTATCAGAGCTAACAAGTATCCAGGACTATGGTATTCATTCTTGGATTTGTATGACAGTGACAAGATATAAAGGTGAAGAGGATTTACCTTGCGATCCAAAAATTTCTACAAAAAGTGGAAAAAAGAATTTGTTGACAAATGGAGGAAGAGAACTTGGTCTGTAGAATCGAGATGCTGGAGACCATGATGGATAGGATGTTTAAAAGGCAAGAAGAGCTTGCAGATTTGTAGAAGACAACTTACAAGTAAGACTCCATGGTTCAAGCATGAATAAGAAACTTCAAGCGCAAGAGAAAAGGTAAAATCTGAACATACTCCCTTTAAATTTGAGACAAGAGTTGAGATTAAAATCTTTGAAGGACAAGTAGATGCAGAGTTGCTTGATAAATGGTTAAAACAATTAGAAGTCTACTTTAGTGTCCATAATGTCACTGAGGCACAGAGGATCACCTTTGCACATCTCAAAATGGAGGGACACGCTCTGGTTTGGTGGGAAACCCATCTAACCACTTGTGAAAAGAAGAAGCATCCTATTGTGAAATCTTGGCAAGAATTTAAATAATTAATTAGAGCTAACTTCTATCCTATTGGCCACAAGACTGACCAAATGATTAAATGGCACTATTTTAGACAAGGTAGTGGTCAAAGTGTGCAGGACTATACTATAGAGTTTTGAGGCCATTTGGCCATGTTGCTAAACATGGACTTGGAGGATGAGGATATTCTGACTAAGTACTTGGGAGGACTTCACACTCATCTTTGAAGAAAATTCATCTCCACAAATCCCAAAGATCTCAACGAGTGTGTGTGCAAGCATACTACATAGATGATGAAAAGAAGAAAGGAGAAGCAGAGCCAAGGGAAAAGCAATCGACAAATCAATAGAAAAAGAGTATGGGAAAACAAGTAACAAGGGTAAGTGGAAAGGGAAAGGTAAACAAGATGCCACTACTTTAAATACTTGTAAAGATCCCAATAATTTTTGCAAGAACTGTGATATCAATGGTCATATTGACGCTACATGTTGGAAGTTACATCCGGAGTTACATTCGAAGAACCAAACCAAGGACTCAAAGAAGTCCATGACAACTATAAAAAATAGAAGGGGGTGGAAATCAAAGATGAATCTGATGTAGATGAAAGGCTTGGATGCATGGCCACCAACATGGATAGCCAGAAGAGGAGATGAGTAGACTATTCCAGATCAATAGAACTAAGGTAAATGCTTTGGTTGATACTGGGTTCTCAGTCTAACTTGATTTTGAAGTAGTTGTAAAGAAGCTTGGTCTTGAGACTTACGAGCATCCAAACCCTTATCCTTTGGGTTGGGTGAAGAAGGGTGTTGAAATTCAAGTAACAAGAAGATGTAAGGTCAAGTTTGGGATAAATTCCTAGTATATTGATGTTTTGGAAGCTGACATTATTCCACTTGATGCTTTTGATGTTGTATTCGAGAGTCCTTACTTGTATATTAGGGATGCTATATTTATGAGAAGGGAAAACCGGTACAGATGGGTCAAGGATGGGATCAGCTACAACATCTGGGCACACCAACATAAGACATGGGTTACTATGGTGAGTGCTAACCAAGAAAAATGACTTATTCAGGAAAATCATAATCAGTTTTGTTTACTTTTGTTAAAGGATAAACAAGATGGGGTAGAAGTTTCAGATATTTCTAACCAAGGAAAGCATGATTTGGATAGTATTATTCAGTATTTTTAGGAATTATTTCAGGCTCCCAGTGGGTTACCACCAAAATGGGAAGTAGAGCATGAGATTCAACTATTGCTAGAGTCCCCTCTACTAAACATCAAGTTGTATAGGAAATCCTTTCTTGAGAGTATTGAAGTAAAGAAACAACTCCATGAACTACTAGACCAAGGGTGATATTCCAGCACCTCACCATGTGGTTTACCTATTGTGATGGTGCCAAAGAAGGATGGTTCTTGGATAATGTGCATCGACTACCGTGCTTTGAACAAGATCACCATAAAGAACAAATATCCACTTCCCTACATAGATGATCTCTTGGACCAGCTTCAACATGCCAAATTCTTCACAAAGTTGGATCTCAAGTCTAGTTATCACCAAGTCAAAATGAAGGAGGAGGATATATGGAAGACTACCTTCAAGATAAAACATGGTTTGTATGAATGGTTAGTACTTCCTTTTGGGTTATGCAATGCACCCGCTACATTTATGAGATTAATGAATGATGTATTGTGGGATTTCATAGATTCATGTGTCATTATATATCTAGATGATATCTTGATTTTTAGTGCCATATGGGAAGAACATCTAACTCATTTATAGTAAGTCTTGCAAGTTCTCAGGGAGAAACAATTGCTTTGTAATATGAAGAAATGTGAATTTTCCAAAAATCACTTGTCTATCTTGGGCATGTGGTTGGAGGAGGAGAGCTATGAGTGGATCCAAAGAAGGTGGAAGCCATCACTAATTGGCCAACACCAACAAGAGCCACAAAGACTAGGATTTTTGTGGGAGTAGTACAGTACATGCGGAAGTTCATTCCGGGATTCTCCATGATTGCAACACCTCTACACATAGTGGCCACAAAGAGTAAGGGTTTTGACTAGGGTAAGGAACAAGAAAAATACTTTGAGTTATTGAAATACAAGATTAGTCATGCTCCAGTACTTGTTATTCCTAATTTGTAGCAGCCTTTTGAAGTAGAAACAGATGCTAGTGATTACACTATGGGCACAGTGTTGCTTCAAGGAGGTAAACCTATATGTTATCATTCTGAAACTTTCACTTCAGCAGTTAAAGGATATTCAATATATGATAAGGAAATGTATGCACTAGTTCATCAATTAAAAATGAAATCATTATTTGTTGGGTAAAGAAACTATTGTGCACACTGACCACAAACCTCTCCAGTATTTGCAAGCACAGTCTAAATTGCAGCAAGCAAGACACTACAAATGGATGGGGTTCCTTCAGCAGTTCCATCTAGTGATCAAATACAAGAAGGGTAGTAAAAATTTTGTGGCAGACATGTTTTCTAGGCCACCCACATAGGAGAAGTTTTCCTGTTTGGCCACTATCTCTCAAATTGAGCCCTTCACGAAGGAATCTTATGGAGAGGCATATGCCTAGGACAGAGACTTTGGGGTGACATTTCAGCAGTTGTAGTCCCAAGGGACTGAAAGGATAGGGATTGAAGATTGTTATCTCAAGGACGGGCTGCTCTACCGATGGGGAAATATTTGCATGCCTAAAGAGGAAAGACTTCTATTAATGAGGGAAGCACATACCTCAAAAGTAGTAAGACATTTCGGTGTTGGTAAGACCCTAGCCCACTTGTAAAGGTACGTGTATTGGCCCAATATGTAAGAAGAAGTATCAAAATTTATACGTGGATGTAAACTTTGTTGTACCAGCAAGCCTAAGACTAGGAAGGAGGGTTTGTATATGCCTTTTCCAGTACCTACTCGTCTGTGGGAGGACATTTCTATGGATTTTGTAGGAGGATTACCTATGTCTAAACATGGCCATGACTATCTCTATGTTGTTATTGATAGATTCAATAAGATGTGTATTCTTATGGCATGTAAAAAGACAATAAAAGCACATGAGGCAGCAGATATTTTCTTTGCTAATGTATGGGTGCATTTTGGTTTTCCAAAGTCTATTGTTTCTGACAGGGATTCCAAGTTCTTGGGGAAGTTTTGGACTAATTTGTGGGACAAGATGGATACCATGTTACGAGGAGCATAGATTTCCATCCATAAATAGATGGATAGACAGAGGTGGTGAACAGGACTTTGGTATAGTTGATTAGAGGGTATAACAATAAATACCCAAGGACTTGGGATGATTCATTAGCCTACATTCAACATTCCTATAATCGGGCAATACACACATCCACTATGAAGTCACCGTTTGAAGCATGCTTGGGATATCTACCTACAAATCCTGGACATAGTAGTTGGGCAGCAGGATGAGGATGAGACACGAGACACAAAGGTGACTAGAGAAAACAAATTCATTGAGAGGATCCGACAAATCCATCTCAAGCCAAGTACAAAAGCTAGGCATGATCAGCATATGAGGGAACATAAGCTTCATGTTGGAGATATATTTTGGTTTATTCGAGAAAGGAGAGACTAAAGGTCAAGCATGAAATCTCAAGCCACTATGATATGGGCCTTTCACCATATTGGAGCAAGTTGGAGAAAATTCCTTACGACTTGATTTACCATCATTTATGAGGATGTACTCTGTAGTAAGCTCAGTGAGAACTTCCACCTATATGAGCCATCCATGTTAGATGAAGATGAAGGACCACATTTGCCACCTTCCATTGAGGATTACATCTTGGACTCACGGGGTGAATTGAGAGGAGGATGTAGTGTTGTAATAGAAGGTCATAGAGACTAGGAGAGGTCCGCTGGAGTCTTGGTAGATTGGAATGAAAGGAAAGACACCAAGGCAAGACCGGTGGTACTCAAAGGAGCAAGTGAGGTAATTATTTCCTCATCTACTCCCCCACTAAGATTTTTGGGACCAAAATCCTCCTAAGTAGGGGAGGTGTGATCCATAGGGATCCAAAATGACTCTACTTCATCATATCAGTTAGCACGAAGAAGGAAAAATTATACATGGAGGTTCTGTCTTTTAGTAACATGACCACCACTCTATGCAAAGTGGAGGTTATAGAACTTCCGCCCTACCAGGGTGGTGGTCATGGGACCACTTGTTTACTTTGGGTGGTGGTCCTGGCTCTTTCGACAGAAAACCAAATTATAAAATGAACAACCCAGAATTTGGAAGGTTGTTCATGTCTCTTCTCCTCCATGACCTTTCCCATTCTCTAGTGCACGGAGGACATGAGAAAGGCTATAAATACATGTTTGTAGAAGAGAACAAGATCATCAAAGCATGAAAGCAAGTGAGCAAGAATTTCTTAGTGTTGGGGTTGTGTTTTGTAGAAGAAAGGAGTGTTGAGACAAAGCAAGCAAGTAATTGAGAGGAAGTGTGAGATATTATCTACTTCTCTTTCATACTTATTATAAATTATGTACTTGTTATTTTGAATTGGCCAATATAAGTGGGAAGAAAGAGTAATTTCCCTTCCCGATTGGTTTTCCTCCTCTAGATTGGCTTAAATTCTTTCCTTTCCTACAATTATGGATTCTAAGCATAAGCATAATTCATTCACTAGCTATCGCTATTATTTTCTAATAGAAAGTAGAACAACAACATTAATTTGTGATTCTATGGATAATTCCAAAGTTGAAGAGTTTATAGATCAAGTAGTCCTTAATTTGTGGCATGTTATGCGTCCCAACAATATGAAAGTTTCTAGATTCTTCCTAATATTGAAGTCAAACCGAGATATGTAGGAATATAAATTGAGAGCTGCAAAATATGTTTCAATGTTTGTTGCATCTATGACATTCTTGCACAAGTATATTCCTAGAGAGATAGGAAATGACACACCTTTCTTCTTAGCATTCTTACATCTGGTATGAACATGGGAAACCTGTTGGAATAGTTCAAACATGATGATATTATCACTCGGGTACCTAGGTAGCCTATAAGGAAAGATCAAAGTCTCCAACCCTGATGTAGGTGAAGGTGGGAATTGGATGAAGTGACTCCCATAATTATCAATCAATGTTGAAGTGTTGGATGAGATATTCCACTATGGATTTCCTTTGAGTAACCTTATGATGAACATGGTGAATGCATCATTCACCCTAGCATAGTGAGAGTTATTCTCCATGTGAGTGAGTTGTGGATACTTTTTGTAAGCATGTGAATTTTTAAGAACATTGTGAATGTAAGGGTCTTGTGAAAGTAAGGGCGTACACCAGGTAAGAAGTCATTGTGAACTTCTCATTGGAGGAAAACTGTAAAAACTACTGATGGATATTGTCACTGATGATTTAACCCCAGTCCACCATTTGGTTTCCTTTTATGGCCACTAACATGAAATGAGCCATACAATATTTGAAATCCTTCATTGTCTCTTCTTCAATTATTCTAATCGGTAGAAAATGGCATCGATCAAGCCTTGTGAAACTCACTCCGTGATAGGTTCTTAGGGATATGAGAGGGCTTTCTTCCTTGTTTGAGCCATGAACCAAGTGTTAGGCCTTGTAAATATGAGTCAGTCCTTGCCTACTCCCATGATGTAAAAATCCCGGATATGATGAACATGTTGTTATTTGTGGGAATTTACAAGCACTGAGAAATTCCCTTTGGTGTTAGGAATGCGAGAGTTGAGTTATCATATGTTATGATTGTTATGGTGTTAGGATCATAATGTTGTGTACATCAAATAAGTTCGATGATTTGAATAGATAATGATTGGTCTCATACAATTAATAATCCACTTGAGAGTATATTTTCTTCTACTACCCCTCATGGCTCATTCAACATTCTTGTTTTCGGTCTTCCAAGTCCATGTGAGTGACATCACTATCTCCCACATTGGGGTATTCAGTGATCAATGTTGAGATTGGTTCCAGACCTAAATACTTGATCTTCATGATGGAAAAAATTAATGAGATAGGTGGAATGTGAGTTGATACAAGTTACTTGAGCCCAATTACAAGACTTTCTATTTTTAGCAGGTCTGACTTAGGATGGCTATTTTTAGTAAGTTTTCACAATTTTTACTTTTTGATGATTTTTTACTTACAAGGAGTAACACAGATGTTGAATGTTTATTGTTTTAGAAACTTACTATATTTAGTCATGGGGGACCTAGGAAAAATTATTATTTTAGACAAAGGTCTTTTGGGTGTTGGATTGGATTGAAATTGGTCTCAAAAGATTGGGTTTTATCTTGGGACCTTCTGCTCCAGTTTTCAAGGATTTTTATTTTTCATAACTCAGTAAATCGAAAAGGAAACTCTAGGGGCTGAAAGTTTCTACTAACTTCTATAAATTATGTAGAGAGTTAATGGAAATGATTTTAAAGTCAAACTAAAGGCATTTTTGGGAGAAGTCCAATTGTAAATTTGGTCGAAATTAGGTGCACAAATTGTGAGATATGAACAAATTTCAGTTTTGGAGTTTGAGGGTTCTGAAATATTTCAATAGCATCACTAGTAAAAATGGAGTTTTTGGGGAGAAAAACATAGCTCTTGGAATGTTTGAAATGAGTAAGTTTTTTGAGTTGGGAGTTACTTACATTCACTTTGTAAATTTTTACTCAAAAATGACCGAACAAGCTAAACCATGGTTGAAGAAGGGTTTTCATGTGTTTGTACCCTAAAAAAATAGGGTACAAGAGGTGCACATGGAAACAAGAGGAAAGAAATTTTTATTTACACTGATAGTGAAAATTGTCGACTTTTGGTTTCATGTGAGTGAGATGCAATGGCTGAAAATGGATTCCGGGGCTGCATTGAGGTTTTCCATATGTTTTAGAGCTAATTGAGAAAGGAGGAGTGCAATTTTGTGTCCCTCATGTCCATTTTGTTCTTGGTACAATCCAAGGTGACACCACTAGCTCAAAAGGTGCCATGGGGGTCTTCTCATGAGTGTAGTGTTAGGAATATTCTTGTTTATTACTCACATGGGTGAGTTTGTTGTATTGAGTAGTTTTGTTACATGAGTTATAACAACTCACATAACAATAGTTTTAGATCCAACTATTTTAGCACTTAACTCCTAATTCTAAGGAGATGTAGTTCCTATATATTTGCACTATGTTTTCTCAAATGTAATACACTAAAATTATTATTATTTTGTTCATTTTTCTGTGCGACTATGCTCTTACCACTTCATTTGGTATCAGATCCGGTTATAAATGTGCATTAATAAAATGGTGATTTGAGGTCTTAAGGGGAAGTTCCAATATATCTTGCCCCTGTTGATGAAATATTATTATTTCAACAAGATCTGTATCTTATGACTTGTGTTTTTGTTAATAGCTCTTGATTGCGAATGCTTCGATTAAGATATTTGGTGTGAGTGAATTCATAAATTGATCAAATTCATTCTGGTTTGGTAAGCTGGTTGCATTGTCATAATTAGAGTTGCAGTGGCGAGATCTGATTCAATAGGCTCAAAGAGACTTCTCTACGTGGCATACTGAATCCCTTGAATCATTGTTTCGTTTCATACATATTTATATTGTTCATGGTTTTATACTTGATTTCATTCAAATTTCTAGATGGTTTCTACTCTACAATGTATTCTCTATGATGTCCACTTGTTTGTTCTCAAGTCGTGAAGCCTTCTATTCATATCCTCAAGAAGTAACAAGGTAGAAATTGTACCATATAACATTGGCGATTTGCATTGGTGTATCCTCTCGTTGTTCAAAACTAGAAAGAAATCCTACGCATAGGTTGTTTTGGTCACGTATTCCACGTGGAAGGGGAGTATTTGGTACAACTAGTATGTCATTATAATCATCCATTTAATTTCTCCTGATTACTATGAGTCAATTCATGCAATCAGACCCCAAATCGGCTGGATTACAATGTTGCATATAGAATTGGCGTGGAACCAACCACTAGCCTCACGGATCGAATCCGTGTGTTTGTTTGGGCACATGGACCTTTTCTAGTTTGTAGCTCGACCGAAATCCTGATGGATATCAATTTGCATTGGAATTAACTTTCCAAACTCTAGCTAAGTGCCATTCTTCCAGCGTATTGCTAATTTTAATTATATTTCTCTCTATTGATAGTCTATGTAATTAGTGTGTCGGGCTATTTTCTTAGTTATTTTTTTATAATAGCTTTAAGATGTGTTTTAGGTTTATAGTTCAACCACTAGCTATCATTGTGTCATGATGTCAATAAGTTGTAATTTGAAGTAAAGGGTCACTATCAAGTTTTATTGGTTACGATAATATATGTTATATATTATTGAGTCTGAGTTTGGTCAGTTTTTAGGATCTAAATATTTCTATTGGATTTGTAAGTCATTTTGTGTCAATTTTAAACAAGTCAAATGTTAGAGGATTGTCAAATTTGTTGTCAAAAATGTCGAAAAGTGTCAAAGTCGTGTCATTCAAAAAGTCCATTAAAAAAAAATTGCCTTATGGACGCATTATAAACACCAAATTTGGGTCGCACTCCCCCTTCACTTCCACATGTATATTAATTTAATTACCTACAATTAAATGAATGCCCATGCTCACAATATTAATTAATAAATACCTTAATTCAATTAATTTTCACCTCACCTAGATACCTCATCATAAACCTATTTCTTAGTACGTTTTCTTTTTACTAGGACTCAATATCCACTTACCATAACTAACTAAGAATCAGTCTAACCCTAACACTAAATGCCTATTCTTCCTCTATCTGCATGCACACTTACTTACGTGGAAAAATCCATTTTGGATCCACAACAACGAATAGAAATGGCCAAAAAGATAGCCAGGATTTGTTATTTTGGCAACCTAGGATATCCCACCTTAATCGACGCTTGATCCAACCCGAAACCGATTGGTCACCCTAAACTATCATCGGTTATTATATATTCACTTTAGTAACCTTGTTCCATAGGTTGGAAGAATTATTTGAGTTTTGGAGAAGAGAGATCTGCATGCAAGCACACACCAGAGCACTCTTGCACATCTAGACATCTTGAACCAACACCAAGCACTGATATGAAGGGCAAGCATTCACGATAACATTCCGGGAAGCATGGCCGTGACACGATAACCAATTCCATGATCAACCATCACCTCTATCTAATCACCGGTGTCTGCAAGTATAAGTAGTTCCTCTAGCAAAAGGAAGTTCTCGCAATCAACACGAGATCGATAAGTTAGAACGTGCACACTCTACTTTCCACCTCCATTCACGGGTATTCCTCCTCATCCTTACCCTATCTATTTTTATCATACGTACACAAATTGTCGGTAAAACATTTTGGCACGCCCAGTGGGACCCTCTCTTGGGTTCATTGAATTTTCTTCATATAGGGAAACTTTTTGTGTGTTTCTTTCCTTTTGAAAAAATACACATTTAATCTTCTCCCTAGTAATATTCTTTTCTTCTAATTATCTAAGCGACATTTTTCATTTGGTGCTTAAAACAAACCAATTCTTTCTTCTTGCATTTGCATAGTAGTGAAAGAGAACATTCTTGACCTATTCATCGTTTGCTTCATCAAATATAATTGTCGATTTGAGTTATAAATTTGTTGCATTTCACCCTTGTATGTTGCATTATTAGCTCACATTTAAAAATGAGGGCAACCTATATACTGGAAGTCATGCCCAACTGATGGTTGACACAATTGAACCATAGAAAGCACTTTATTCTCTCTCTCTCTCTCTCTCTCTCTCTCTCTCTCTGCTACAAAAATTTGAATTTACACATCTTCTTAAACAATATCCTACTCGGAAGAAGTTTTCAATGATCACACGACCGGAGGATTGACGGTGGATGCCCCAACTAGTCTCTTTGTCCAGTCATAACTCAAAGAAAGGACCACCCCTGCCATAACATAACCTAAAACCTCACCTTTAGATTTCCTTCTTCATAGGATGCCTTCCCAACCAAAAACTTTGTTCTAAATTCACAAGTCAGTCTTAAATAGCATAAGCTAAAACAAACATAAAATTCACTTTTAGGATTGCGTGTTTTTCTTAGCTTTGTTCTTGACTTGCATTTTGAGGTGTGAGTTACGATTCTTCATTTTTCTTCTTCCTTTCACACTCCCCATCATAGTTGGAGTATTCTGACTATTTGAGTGTGTCGAGATCTCATCTTATCATTATCGATTTTCTAGTGTTGATTCTTCATCTAGTTTAATTCATCAAAAATCCATTTTTCTTCATTTCTTCTAATTTCACATAGAATCGTCGGTTTACATCGACTCATCGTCCGTTTACCTAATTATCGATGTTACTTCTAGCTCTTTTAATTATTTTACCTGAAATAACCTTCATCACCTATTCTTTTCTATTTTTGGGTCCTCAAGACACTATCATATCCCCCAACATTATGATATCTCTATCAGATATGGTTTCCCATTTCACATTCATCAATTCTGTTTCATTTTCTAAAACTGGTATTTCCCATAGTGACCAATATCGGTTATCATAACCGCATCATCGGTTCCCCTCAGAATCGTCATTGGTCATCTTGTAACCGTTGTCGGTTGTTGTGTTTGATTTTTAATTAAAACACTATTAGATTACCCCGACTTCATCCTTCTCTCGATCCTGTTGTTTTTTGTGTTATTTATATAATACAATTTTACCAGTTAACACTAATTCACATGGTGTTGACTCAGAAAACTAGTGCCCCTTGTATTTCACGCCACCATCAACCACTCTCACCTAGTCCATCACCGCCGTCCATCCTAACACCTATGGATCCAACTCAACCTTTCACCATTTCTACCAAAGACGAGGAGTTTGCAAGGCTCCTTGATTAGAATCCGATGACCTTCCAATATTATTTTTCCCACTCATCTACCCGAGAATCCTAAGGACAACTAGTGTACAACATGTCTCATATCTATTCCTCCTACCCTCACACCCACTTTGCATCAGCCTACCACTAGTTCGGTGTTGCAATCATCCACATTACCCCCTGTGGTCTCTCAGTTAGGTTCCACCTCTGCCATAACTGTGGCCCCAATGACGTATATTGCACCCGTGGTGTCAACCATTTCTTCACCAACCGCCTTGAGCATGGCCCCATTTGCCCTTGTTTCATCGTATATACAAGTTGCATCATAACCACCTCTATTTTTGGCAACCCACACCCTGTTCAAAAACCTTTTTCTTTTCATCCATCATTCTTTACCACCCATTACCATGAGAGTAGTTACGATCACCCCACCTATGTACACACATCACCAATAACCCTCAATCTTGTCTTTCACTTATTTGGGATACATTCTACCCAGTATCTATCCCCCTTCACATTTTTCATATTCGAACCCTCATGTACTTGGGATGCCCTCCACATCATATACCCATCATCAACCTCACTTTACTGCAGGAGGCACCCATTCCTCACAACCCACCAATGACCTCCTTAGGATGATGATGGAAAATATGCAGACATTAGAAGCATCAGTTTCTGACTTTCATAACTCGTTGACCTATGAAGAAATCTGTAATGATCCTATTCATCCATCTATTCCTATTTTCCCATACCCTGTGCATTTGGAAATGCCAAAGTTCAACTATTTCAATGGTAAAGAGGACCCGCAACAACACTTGCGGTCATTCAAACATGGGTGCTACCTAATTTCTCATGATGATGCTTTGCTCTTACGAACATTTCCCATGTCCCTAATGGGACCCACCTTAGATTTGTACAACAATTTACCTAGGCATTCCATCTACTCCTTAAACCAAGTGGCTCAAGCATTCTTGACGACTTCTCGATCAATGTAGTAAAAATGTCACCATGACCAACCTATATTCGACACGATAGTATGAAGACACATCTATCGCAGATTTCATTGCTTGTTGGCGAAGTCTTATTAACTAATTAACGTTCTAGTTACCTCAAGCTGAAACTTATTGAGTTGTTCACTAGAGCTTGTGCTAGACACATCTCACCAACTCTATAGGTACAAACCTTCCGAACCTTCGATGAAGCATTCACCATGGCATGAAAGCTAGAAATTCATGCCATTGAAGAAAAGAAAATCCAATTACGAAACAAGAATGCCCCGTTCAAACCAAACGATTCTTCTTCATCTTCAAAACCCCAAAATAATTATTCAAAAGCTAAAGGATTTGCCAACATGGTAGTTCTCAAAGTAGGTCCATCTCATCCCTCTAATCAAGCCCAACCTTCTTCCAATATTTCCCATGTCTAGACCTTTCAGTTCCGATGGGAGCAAATGCGAAGTACACTTCAATTGGAGAGCCCTATTCTTTAGTCTTGGAAAAGCTTCTTAAAGCTAGAGCCATTACACTTCCTCCCATAAAACCTCATACTAGTTTTGATCCCGCTTGTCCTATGCCTGCATGGTGGAACACAACTACTGTAATTATCATCATGTCAAAGGCCATAGTGATGGTAACTGCATAACTTTTAAGAACATTGTCCAAGAGATGATAGATAATGGAGACCTCGTCGTGGATAACCCGAACGCGCCGACAAATCAAAATTTACACATCTTTAAGAAGTCATTCCCTAACCATAAACCATCGTCTAATCAAAATAATGAACCTTCATCCAGTGACAACAATGTCCATGAAGTCCACATAGTTTTTGATATCATACCGACCGTTCCTCAAATTCCACCTATTTTGTCTATTGAGAAATTCTGGCACGAGCTCCTCTACCCATAGAGGAACATACCTCTTCTACTCCTTCACCCACAGAGGAGTCCCCTTCATCTCCCCCTGCTCTCATGGAGGAACCCACATTTTCTAGCTGATGTCATTCCACCATCTACCTCATAACCTACCGAATAGTCAACAATATTAACTCTCCCATCCATAGGAGAATCATCATCACCTTCTCCTCCACCAAGGGAGAAGTCTACCTCACCCCACCTACCATCTCTCCTACCCATGGGAGATTCTTCAGACATGCCACTACCTATTGGGGGCAATTCTCCCTCAGCATCCCAGGACCCCATTGACATGATCTCGGCTCTTTTACCCACAGAGTCCGAGGCTAGCCAATTCCCTGTCTCACAGACATATTTTACATGGATTTCCACCAAACCAACTACATCTCCTCTATAGTAGTCCCATTTTCACGACTAGCCGATCATTTGGATTACGTTGATAATTCCATGTTGGGACGTCTTTAGCTGCCCCCTGTTTCGACTCAAATGTAAATGTTGTTGGAAGATACTTCCATGATCTACCCAAAGGTATTTCCAACAACTAGATCAACCTTGATCATGCCTATCGAAATGGATTCTTCCTCATCCCATCTAACTACATCCAAACCTTTACCCACGACTAAAACCATTCCAATGCCTAAGAACCTACCCACACTTATATCTTTTTCTGTATCTAAACCCATCACTACCTGAGGTGTCATATCGACGTCAAGCCTTACCCATCCACCTATCAAATTGGATTTAGCCACATCTTCCCAAACCCACACCAAAATTATTCCTCCACCTAAAAGGAAGACCCAACCTTTTAGGCCACATACACTAGTCTCACCTACCACACCTTTGTCACCTTCGCCCCTTTTGTCCATCCTAGGGCCTCACCCATCAACCCTAGCCAAACAGTCTCCTACCCAAGGCCATTCAAAAGCTAAGCAACCTACTTTGCTTCATCACGAGCCTTCATTACACCTCATTTACTTGCATGACAAAAACCCACACCCTCACCCATGCATTTCTTACCACCTATACCTCCACCAATTACTATAACTCCACTTTTCCTATACAACTTCACCCATACCATCCACCCAACCTCTACCACCGCTTCCACTGACTTCTATTGTCCCCATGGGTAACCCATCCTCTTCCACTGTTTTCTCTCCATTCTGCATCATGTACTCCCATGTCACCTTTACCCATGAAGGTGAAACCCAAAGACAAGAACCACTACCCTCGAATAAGGTAGTTAAACCAACAAAACCTTCCATTGCTAGCTCTTCTACCACATATTTACCTAAGAATATGCCATCAAAACCTAGGACAATACAACTTACCAAGATAGTGGTCCAACCCATTCCTCCTCGTATATCATCTCTTCCTCCCATCATCCCCACCTTTATCCAAACCCACACTCACTTCCCATTGTGATCCATTAGCAAGGTCCTACACCAACATTCTAACCAATCTCTTAGAGATTTTTGTCATCACATTACCACCGCTTCGACCTTACGACCCTCTCAAACCCAAACCAAAAGGGTTTGATGAAACCAAAATTTGTTGAAACCAACATTTTTTCTATCATTGTGTCAGACATGATGTAGAACGTTATAAGGCTCTAAAACCATTCTTCTCCAACTTTTTCCTCTTGAATTTTTTTGATGATGATGATCTTCTTGATGAGGACCATGTTCCACCCTCACCTATCACCACACATCATCATCCCTTATTTCTTCAACGACCTACATCTCCACCCCCACAATCTTTTTTTCCACCTCCAAAATTCGAGATCAACATGGTCCATATCAGAGATTTAGCCAAATCACCACCCAAATGTTAGTGTGCCTAGCTCATTTCATAAGGCCTTCCCCCATTAGGATTTTTCCCATTATGTCATTACACTACTCATCCCACACCTTCTCCATTTACCACCTCCCCTTAAATTAACATGGTCCAAGTTGCACCCGCACCTAGAAGGACAAAGGAAAAGAAAAAGTAACTAGCCCATCAACCAACCTTGTTCCCAATATACCATCTACACCTGCGCCCAAAATCACCATTCAAGGACCCACATACCCTATCTCTAATGGGGTCAACCATCGTATAATGATAAAATAATTACATCAATCCCCTCTAAAGATGTCTTTGTATGATCTTCCAAACTTCTGAATCTCATAGACAAGCCCTTATGGAGGTTTTGCAATCCATCAAATTTTTACCTAATGACCCCACACTAGTGGCCTCCATTATCACCCCTCACCACATGGCCTCGCTTACCAAATCATCTCCTTCTTCTACCCCCTTATCCACTCCTCAACTCTCCGCCTCAATTTCTCTGATGAGGAGATTATACCTCTCCAGTTAGATGACCCTGATCCCACCCTTTTCATTTTTGTCTACATCGATAACATACACATGTGATGCATCATGATCGATGGTGGTGCTAGCATTAACATCATCTCCTCCCACACGTATAATCAAATACACATCCCTTCCAATTGTATGCATAATAACCTAGTTATGTTGCACTCCTTCAATGATGCCATCACCTCCACCCTTGGCACCATTATTATCCATGTTCATGTGGGCCCTCACATTTTGCCCATAATTATTCTACATCTTCGAGGGAGAGTTTCAATATAACCTATTGCTCGGCAGACCTTGGATTCATGTTATGGGTTGTGTCCCTTCAACTTTACATCGTTATGTAAAATTCAAACATGAAGGGCATAACTATACCATCCCAACTGACCCATCACCCTTCAAAACCTATAACATGTTGTACCGACCTAACGATGTCCTTATACCAATCAAGGCATCTACCACTACCCCCACTTCTCCTTCACCCACAATCCCATCCACCAATGTTGCCGCCACCTCTCCCACACCTAACTCTTCTATTCCTACTACTACCGTAGCCTCTGCAGCTGACCCATCTACTTCCCAACCAACCAATACCCCTCCTACCCAATCATCTAGTGATTCATCTATCCTCGCTACCCACATATCTACTACTGATCCCTTAGAAGGTTTTTTTCAATGCCTCACTCGAGGGAGTACCACCTATATAATATCAACACATTCCTCACTCCACAAGAGTATGGAAACCTACGCCAACACCCTCATTATGACTATCACATAGGAGAGGTTTTCCCTTATGGTCCTCCCCACCTTCGCACCAACTTAACATATGGGGACTTGATACGCCACTTATTCACCCAAACCTCCATCCTAAACATGATCATTTTCATTTGACCTCCAATCCCTCACAAACCACTACTTCACCCACACTTTCCTTCACCGCTGCGCATGGAAAGGCTTTGGCTTCAGTTTTTACAAATAAGGCCATCATACCATCATTCCATGTACCACTTGTAAACACAAATATCATAGTGGTATTGACTTTACCACACATCTTCTAAGAAGGCTTGCATCAACCTCATTGAGGAAGACAAGCCTTCTCCATCGCATTCACCAACGTCACCACCTTCACCCACGAAGTCCATAGATCCTAAATCTATTCCTCCTAACTTTTTTTTCTGAAACATGATTTCCCTAGGACCTCTGACTTATCAACATGATGGCGAGGCTCCTTCTTCTTTTCCCTTCATGTATCCTAACATGATTGATGACAATACACCTTCTATTAACATCGTTTAATGTCAAGATGATGAGTCTATACTCACCTACCTTAGTGTGGAAGATTCTTATATTCACCAATCATTACCTTTTGAGATGTAAACCATGTTGAATGAATTAACTATCGAAATCAACATTAACACTCAGGATGACCTGCACATTCTAAAGATAGGCCAATATTTAGATGTTGTTGAATAGGAAGCTTTTACTTCTTTCCTCTGGGACCATAGCAACGCTTTTGCTTGGTCCTATGCTGATATGCCCGGTATTGACCCAAACATTGTGGTCCACAATATCATAACCATTCCTGATGCCAAACCCATAAAACAAAAGCTGGGAAATGCATCCTTGCATTTCTCTTCTTGTCAAAGAAGAACTTCAATGCCTTCTCTCAATTTCCTTCATCCTACCCATTAACTATCCCCAATGGATTTCTAACATCGTTCCTATCACAAAAGTGACAGGGGGACTCTAATTTGTGTGGATTTTTGTGACCTCAACTTAGCTTTCCCGAAAGTTTTTGTGACCTCAACTTATCTTTCCCAAAGATAACTCTCCTCTACCAAGCATTGACCAACTGGTTGATCTCACTACTAGACATGAGATGTTATCACTCATAGATAGTTTCTTGGGTTATAATCAAATATTACTTGCTCCAGAAGATCAACACAAAAATTCCTTCATCACTCCTTGGGGGACCTTCTGCTATCGAGTCATGCCTTTTGGACTTAAAATGTTGATGCTTACATATAAGTGAGCCATGACTTATATCTTTCATGACATAATGCATCACATATTGGAAGATTACGTGGATGACCTTCTTGCCAAATCCAAACATTGGGCCGAACACCTGATAGTCCTTAAGGTCATATTTGATTGCCTCATCAAGTATTATGTTCACCTTCAACCTAAGAAGTGTGTCTTCATAGTACTTTTAGGAAAAATCCTTGGTTTCATCATTTCTTTGTGTGGCATAGAAGTCAATCCTACTAAAGTAAAGGCTATTCTAGAAATGCCTCTGCCTACTAATCTCCGTCAACTTCAAATTTTGCAAGGTAAGTTACAATATATCTACTAGCTTATTTCACAACTTTTCGACCACTGTGAACCATTTCATCATCTCCTCAAAAATGATGTCTCCTTAAAATGGGATGATGAATGCCACAAATCCTTTGATACCTTAAAACAATACCTTATTCAACCACCAGTGCTCATTCCCCCTAAAGATGACCAACCCTTTTACCTATACATTTAAACTACCAAACCATTCCTTAGGGGCATGCTCACTCATCGTGACGAGTAACACAGAACAAGTGGTTTATTACATAAGTCATACCCTTTTAGACTACGAAAATAGGTACACCCATGCTAAAAAAATTTCTTAGCCTTATTTTTGTCACCACTAGACTTCGTCATCATTTACTCACTCAACCACAAAACCTTTGTCATCACTAACATTGACCCCTTACATTACATGTACACCAAACCCTACCAGCATCAATGTGTTACACGTTGGCTCATGCTTCTTGCAGACCTTGACCTCAAATTCATCCATCAAAAGTCTGTCAAAGGCCAAGCCATTATTAACCAACTAGCAGATGCACCTCTTTTTGGAGATCAACCCTCTAACTTTGATTTCCTAGACAAATCCATTGCTACCCTCTCTTTAGATGATACCACTTACCAGATGACCTTATTCTTTGATGGTTCCAAATGTCAACATGGAGGCGGTGCAGGTGTTATCCTCATTCCTCTTGATGGTGAACCTATGCCTTTATCTTTCAAACTAGATTTTGATTTTACTAACAACATCACCAAATATGAAGCACTCATATTAGGCCTTCAAACCACCATCTCCCTAGATGTTAAATCAATTAATATCTTTGGTGATTCCCAACTAGTTGTAAACCAAGTCAATGGTATATACCAGTGTCGTAACAAAATAATCCAAAAGTACAAATGTCATGTCGACATACTTTTGACTACCTTTGACCATTATGAACTTCAAACCACCCCACATTCTACTAATAAATTTTGGATACCATGGCCTACCTAGCTTCTCAGATACCCACTTCACCTACCGAATCCAAAATCTTTGTCATAATACAAAGGTTGCAATCACCCTCTTATTTATCTCGAGAGGTCAACTCCATAGGAACTGTTGCACCTAACCCACGTGACCTTTGGTATAAGAAGTTTACAGACTACCTTTCCCTTTCCATTCTACCTCTTGATCTCACTCATAATGGACAACGCACATTTCTTAAAGGTGTCTCTCAATATTATATCATGGGTGGTATTCTTTATAAATGCATCTTCGATGGTATTCTCTTATGATGCCTTACAAGTTCTGAAATTTCCTTACACTATCAAGGAAGTTCATGACGGAATTTTGGAGGTCACTTTAGTGGCTTAGCTATCACTAAATGCATTCTTCACCTAGGAAATTATTATCCAACCCTAAATCGTGGATCATGTGACTATGTCAAATGTTGTGTGAAATGCTAGAAACATGCCAATATTCATCACACACCTAGTCATGCCTTACATGTCACATGAGACCTTTGGCCTTTCTCTCAATGGGGTTTGGATCTTATTGGAGAAATCAATCCTCATTCTTCACAATGCCATCAATGGATTATAACTACTACTGAATACTACACTAAATGGGTATAATCCATCCCCCTCATCTCTACAAAAGCTAAGAATTTTTTTGAATTCATCAACCATCACATCATTTGTCGCTTTGGTGTCCCTCACCACCTCATCACTGATAACGACAAGAAATTAAAAACAAAACCCTATGAAATCTTTGTGACACTTTTGGCATTCAACTCAATTTTTCTTCACCTTATTACCCACAAATAAATGGCCAAGAAGAATCAACCAATAAAACCTTGAACAAAATTCTTATGAAAGTAGTTGACAATACTAGGAAGGATTGGCATACGCACATTCCTTTCACCTTATGGGCTTATCGTACTAGTATTTATACCTCAACTGCAGCTACACCTTTGTCTCTAGTCTATGGTACCAAGGGTGTCTTATCTCTTGAAGTCCATAGATTCCATCTCTCCACATCTCACTACAAGACATGCTCAATGATGATGACTTTCATTAGGACCATTTGGCACAACTTGAGTTATTAGATGAATGTCATCTCAATGCTCTTGATCATCTCCAAATCTACAAAAACGTATCAAACATGCCTATGATAAGTGTGCCCAAAATGAACCTTCCATGTTGGTGACCTCATCCTGAAGGAAAATCAACATGTAACCAAAGAATAGTAAATGGGGAAAATTTTCCTAATTGGCTTTGGACCCTATATCGTTACTCATACCTATGGATCAAGTGTTTATCATTTGTCTTCACTTGAAGGTAAACTCAACTTGAGCCCCCTCAATGCCTTACATCTTAGACCATTTTATTGTTGAAATCAAGTCCTATATCACCTTTTGTCTATTGACCACTCGTCCCTTGAGCGTCGTTCACCTTCCATGTTACCCATTTTGAGGATCAATGACTAAACAAGAATCATGTGATTACTCATCACCTTTCAACCTTATCTTCAATATGAGTACCATGGCTCTACTCATGGCATGATTCTCATGGATACTTTTCATCTTTTTCAAAGATGGAATCCCATGGTCATTCATCACTTGAAACCATCTCTTTCATAGTTAACCTCTGTGTGTTATGGTTTGTCTTCTAAACAAGAACCTAATCTTCCTCTATAGTCTTTTCATTAACTTAAACGTCCAAAAGAAAAATGGGATTCAACTCCTTGAGTTAAACTTCCAGCAAAAATATGACTCCCTCAAATAAATCTCTTCTCTTTATCTCACCGTTATAAATAGACTGCTCCCTTGAAGGACAACTATATAAAGTTATCATAATAATAAAATAAAATATTCAAAAGCTTCTCGCATTGATCAGATTCACGAAGACCTCAAGGAGATAATATACTCATCCCATATAGACTTCCCACATCGATCAGTCTATCAAAAACAAAAACAAAAGAAGAAAATAATAAATTTTTCATTATGGACTTTCCTATTTTTTATCATGGGTTTCTTACTAGGTAAACATGTTGTCACACACTAAGTTACGCTAAAACGCCTATTTTCACCTCATTTCCTCTTTATCCTAATTTTCTATCCACTCAAGGGACTTTCTCAGTAATCTGTGACATTTCATTATCACGTGACTTTCTTCACCTTTAGAATAGTCCATTATGCAACGCCTTTAGGAGCTCATGTTCATATTCCAATGTTCGGTATGATTGACTCATTAAGGTTCTTATCAATTAGGTGACTCTTTTACCACCTCTTACCATTCACCTTCCTCATTACTTATTGATTACCCTATACAGACCGGACCATCGACTTACATTTTAAAATACCTCACTCAAACACATCACTCAAACATTCCTAAAACCAAGACTCAACCATGCCTAAGTGACCTAACTCAACCATGCCTAAGTGACCTCATTCAACCATGCCTATGACCTAGACTCAATCATGCCTAAAATCTACCAACCCATTCCTCTACCTCATCATATTCTTCCCTAGCTTATGGGAGAACTACATTGACTTGAGACCCTTTTCGGGGGCTATGTAGGCAACACTCCTAGGGCATGGGGCCCTTGGAGGTTAGCTCAACCACTCTTTACCCTAACCCATTTCCTCCCACATGTTTGTCTATTAACATTTTACCGTAATTAATTTCTATTTTTATAACACTTGAAAATTACCACACATACATATCTACCATGTTATCACATTATAAAAACATCCAATCAATCATTTCACATTTCCATAATATCAAATATTTTAGAAATTTACACCATAACATACATATAACTCATCATTTATTTCCCATGTTACCAATAACTTGAAATTAACTCAAAATTAAACCAACTTGACTCCATCATGCCTAAATGACCTAACTCAATCATGTTTAACCAACCTAAATCCATCATGCCTAAACCGACTTGACTCCACCATGCCTAACTCATCTAACTCAATCATGCCTACATGACCTCAATCACCTAACTCACCTAGACCCCACCATAACTATACCTAACTCAACCATGTGTAACCGACCTAACTCCATCATGCCTACATGACCTTGACTCAATCATGCCTAATTCACCTAATTTCCATCCATATACAAATAATAAAAGAAATTTTAAAACACAAGTACATCATCCATAACCATCGATCTCACCATATATAAATAATAGTCTTTGTATCAATCAAATATACATTGATACAAAATAATCTCAAGTATCTCTTATGTATACCTCACTATCATTCGCACGCAGACCATATATATCAAAAATTAAAAATGACGATGTATAAATACATCAATTGTCATTATCTCGATGTCTAGGCCGGTCTCATCTATCTCCTCCTCCTCTCCTCCAGCCCGACACCCTACCATCATCTCTCCACCCTCTATGGGTCTAGGTCTCACTCGGCCTAACTCGCAATCGGTTAGGCCTCCGTGAACTAGTGGCCTCACCTTGACCCTGTCTTTGGGCTCACTAGCCCCCTGTACTCTCTGCACTATGCATGTGAGATCTTTCCTCTCACTCAAGGCCTATTGTACCTATACTATATATAGGAGGGGACATATATCCTGGCAGCTGTCAACTGATCTTGGTAGTATCTGGCCTCATTCAGGGCATCCCTTGAATCTGCCATCGACTGCCTCCTGGGGGGATTTATAGGTCTCCCAAAGAACTCCGCGAGATATGTCCTACTACTAATGGCCTTAACCCCTATACTTGTGAACCCCGCCTCCTCCATGTACCATGGGACCTTGTCCCACTGCTACCTATAAAATGAGACCCTATCCTTTGGCCTCGTGAGGGTATCTCGTGTTGTGACCTGGGCCTATAGGGCCACAATCTATGCTTGTGTAATGGCCAAATGACCCTATAAACCTACTATTTGTTCTTGTAAGGATGCCAATTTTCCCCATCACCATCCCCACCCTGTGTGGGTACCTACCCCTGTAACTTGGGCTCGAAGGAATACTACCTGCACTGTAACATGGCAACTTGTGCCTCTGATCTTGTCGATTGCCCCTGCACTACTCCCAACTATGTCAAAAGGGTAGCTACTTGCCCCTATAATGTGTCCCTATGAACTATAATCATGGCTAGGTTAGGTTTCCCTGGCCTCGGTGGTGTTTCCCATAGTTGCGCGCCACCACTACTTGTATTTGTCCATAACTCGGCTTCATCGATCCAATAACTACACATTTATCAAACCACTCACCAATTCCGTATTACACCTCATCAGTGCTTGGTTTGAGGGGGATCACCTTCACCCACACATGGGGTAATCACTTCCTATTTTTGTCAATATCGCTTACCAATACAAGCTACGCAACAAAAAGGGGCAAAATGTAGACACCAAATTTGGGTCACACTCCCCCTTCACCCCACATGTATATTAATTTAATTACCTACAATTAAATTAATGTCCATGCTCATAATATTCATTAATAAATACCTTAATTAAATTAATTTCCACCTCACCTAGACACCTCACCCCACCACATCACCTAGACACCTCATCATAAACCTATTCTTAACATGTTTCCTTTTACTAGGACTCAATCTCCACTTACCATAACTAACTAAGACTCATTCTAACCCTAACACTAAATGCATATTATTCCTCTAACCACATGCACACTTAATTATGTGGAAAAATCCATTTAGTATCCACAAAATGATGGGTAGAATGGTCAAAAAGATAGGTAGGATTTGTTATTTTGGCAACCTAGAATATCTCACCTTAACCGATATCAAGTTAACACAAAATCGACACCGGTCACCCTAAACCATTGTTGGTTACCATATATTCACTTTGGTAACCTTGTTCCAAAGGTTGGAAGAATTATTTGAGTTTTGGAGAAGAGAGATCTACATGTAAGCACACTCAAAGCATTCTTGCACATCTAGACATCTAAACTAACACCAAGCACCGATATGAAGGAAAGCATTCATGGTAACATTCTGGGAAGCAAGGTCATGAAACCGACCACCGGTTCCCATAGATAAACCATTACCTCTATCCAACCACCAATTTTGTAAGTACAATTAGTTCCTCTTAGAAAAAGGAATTTCTTGCAATCAAGACTTTGGATTGAGAAGTCGAATACACACTCTACCTTCCACCTCCTTTCACAGGTATTCCTCCTCACCCTTACCCAATTTTTTTGCTCATACGTACCCAGATTGTCGATGAAACACACATTTTCGTAGAATCTAACGTCTGATTAAGGTATGTAAAATTGAGCCCATGACCCAATCCGGTTGAATTAGCAATTTCACATTAGAGGAAGGAGGTAATGGAGGATGGAGGAAAACCAACGTCCTCTTGTCAACCACTAACAATGATGTCACTTGATGATTTGGTGGCAATTTTCATTTTCAGGCTTTTCCATTTTGTTGTGTAATGAATAAGAATACATCCATATTCCTATTTGTAGTTTTGTTTATATATTTTCCCTATTATGATGATGATATGGAGATTTGTACCATTGATACTATAACAAGAAGTGTTCTTGATCAAATTGACTTAATGGTTGATGTGAATTGGTTGATGGGTCCCAATTCATGTATTCACCTAGATAGGTTGATGGGCTCCTATTCATGGATGATGTAGTTCCCATAATCAATGTTGAGTATTGAGACCATGTGTAAGCTATGGAGCTATGGAGTGGCATGTTGCTTGGTTGAAATGGTGTTTTTCCCCATGTTCATACTAAGGGGGAATGTTAGGAATATTCTTGTTTATTACTCACATGGGCGAGTTTGTTGTATTGAGTAGTTTGTTTTATTTTGTTTATGTATTGTTACGTGAGTTATAACAACTCACATAACAATAGTTATAGATCCACTATTTTAGCACTTAACTCCTTATTCTAAGGAGATGTAGTGCCTATTTATTTGCACTATGTTTTCTCAAATGTAATACACTAAAATTATTATTTATGTGTTCATTTTTCTCGTGTGACTATGATCTTACCACTTAATGTAGTCACTAAGTCACACACTTACTATGTACATATAGCCTCTAAATACTTCATTTATATGCATGATTCCTAAGCAAGAGATATGTTCATTAACAATGCTTGTTTTCCTTTAATGTTACTTTTATTTTTCTTATCTTTATTTCTTGTTGTTTCTAGACTTATACCTTACACTTTTGTATACTAGGAAACATATTTCTCACTCATGATTCCAATATTTTATCTTTTTGGCACCCTATACAGACCACCCATTAGGGACAAAGCATCCGAGCTCTACTATCCCCTCTAGGTGCTTCTATCCTCTCTCTTTTCCTAATTTTTTAGATGATAATTCTTTCATGGCTATGTTTATCACCCTAAGCTCATTAATCAACTAGAAATGATCGAAGGAGATGTAATGGAAATTAGGTTTACATAATTAATGGAGTTAGAAGAAATTATAAATTAAGCAATTCATATGATGGATATTCATCAAGCCCATGTAAAGAAATCATTTGAGAAGAAGGAAATTTCAAGAAAATTCAAGGAGACCTTGTTCTCAAATGGGATGAGGAAAGGAATAAGATGGGAAGGCATACCAAGTTTAACTCTATATGGAGTGGGCTATATATTTTTTTTTGGAAAAATAATTTGTCACAAGGAAAAATTAGGGGTTTTCACCAATGCTCTAGGACTAGGTCCCTCTACTTAGGAATGGGGCATTTTATTTATTGGAAATAGGAAATATGTACTCTACTCTAACCATCATGGGTGGAATTTTGACAGGATCACATAGGAATAATCCATTAAACCCATCTGCACAAAATGAGGTAGAGAAAAGGTGTGTATGAAGAGAGGGGAGAGAAAGTGAGAAGGTGGTTTTACTCAATAAATATCAAGTCGAGTTTATTAACACAAAACTAGAATATTTCCAAGTTATTAATGAGAAGACACCATGTCAATGAAAAAGGAAAAAAACATAAGTAAATCAAATTTCATTTCTATAATATTGCACAAATAACCATGCTCAAGGAGTAAATTTGAGATGGAGAAGAAAACATAAGACAAGGAGATAGAAGAATTTTAGTTTCTTGCTTGTATTAAGACAATGGGAGCTATCAACAAAGAAAATATAACTCCTTGGAATGGAGAGATAATTACAATATATAGCCAAATTTAGTGGCTCTTTGCATTCCCATGTGAATTTTCAACTTAAAGTGCAATCCTCAATGAAGAAATAGAAAATTTAAGTGACTTAAGTCACTTTTTACAAAATTTTCTCCTCAACAAAGAAATAGAATTCTAGAGAGAGAAAGAGAGAAGAAGAGAGAGAGAGAGAAGCTCCAAGCTCGAATGAAGAAGGATGAAGAAGCTCCGATCATGAATAATATCCACTCCTATGATGAACCGATGAAATGCTCCAATGTAATGATGAACTCCTGATCCTTGACCTCTTCTGCATTGTGAGAAGCCTCCTAGAATGATGAACTTTTATAGCCCTATCAGGTACATTGAGAGAAGAAATGAGAAGCACTTGATGAATAGACCACTGAGATCAATGAATAATTCCCTCTTTCACTTGAACCAATCCTTCCAATACATGAAACATTGCCATGCCTTTCTAACCCTCTTACACATGATGAGAACTTGAAACAATTGCCCGCATGAATGTAACCATGATTATCCTTCCACCTCGAAACACATGTTGAGCATTGTGTCTAATTTCTTCATTGATGTCAAGTGGAACATTGATGTCAAAGGGTTTCAATGATGGTTTAAGGTGTCTCTATGAGGTGTCATTCATTTTAAGCTTGAAGGTTGATTGGTAGTGTCAAATCTTATAGCCTTGTCATGGTGTCCTGGTGCATGGTTAAGCAAGATAGGTGTTTTTGGTGAGATCCTAAGTTAGTATGATATCTTAGTGAGGTCAAACATGTTCCATGAGATGTGTAAGAGGTGTTAATGAGTATGTAAGTGGTCATCATGGTCATTTATCTTATGTCATATAGTATTTTAAGTCATTATAGGCCTAATCCTAAACCTAGTCCAAGTAGTATGAGTGAGTGGCATGAGATATGGAGTAGTTTAGTCTTATCTAAGCATGGTAGGAGAATTATGACACTACATATGAAGTATGGAAGGAATTTTAGGACAACATTCGAGGTTTGATGTTGTTTTAAGGTCCATCAAGTAATTTTATTAAGATCAAAACATATAAACATAGGTAAGTCTTAGTGGTTGGAGAGATACAAAGATGTGAAAACTAAAAATACTTGGTATAGTTGAATAAGGTTTTCATAGTGCTTCATGCCAAATTTCAGGTCAAGGTTGTGAAGGAATTGCAAGAAAAGCTATTTTTGGTCATATCAAGTTTCTAGAAGTGCATTTCCTAGCTCGAGGTCATGTTTTGAGTGCTCATTTTCTCATAAAATATTTGCATATGATACTTAGATTTTAATCATAGTTTTGGAATGGAACTAAGCATGTTTCAAAGTTGGAATGGAGTTAAATGATGCCCTAACATTTATGAATGATTGTTAAAAGAAGAAGTGGTCTAAACCCTCCCCAAAACCCTAATTCAAAGTGATGGAGAAGAAATGCATGATATAGTCTTCAAATGATCTATAAATGATAATGTGATGATTTTTTTATATAGGATTCTCCAGGGCTCATTTTGGTGGTGATTTCATATTCCAGCTATTTCAAGAAGATGGAGAAAACCCTAGATTTGTGGAGATTCATTGTTTTAGGGCTGAGTTGGAAGTTTCATGATGAAAATTGAATTGTTCTAGGAATCTTAGGAGGTGTTATAGACATCCATGGAAATTTTAAGGCAGGTAAAATGGATAAATTTAAGATATATGTCCTCTAAGTCACCCTACCGCTTTTGGCCCAAAAGGGCTAAAACCTTGTCTTGTGGCATGAGATGAATTTGGTTGAAATGCTTAATGGAGCTATTGTTTTTGTTTATGGAGAGTTTATTGCAACATTACATGATGTTTTGAAGTACCTTGTTTGATCTCGGTAAGGAGTTTTCATGATGAATACCTGATGGCCTAAAACTTCCATATTTATGTCTAGTTAGAAGGTGACTCAAACAAGTGTGCTAGTATGTTTTTCTCCAAATGAAATATCTTTTTGTAGTACTTGAGAATGTTTCTAGAAGTTTCCTTGAAGTGTTCCATGTTGTGGTTGAGCTTGGAATTGATTTTGAATATGTTTGAAGCATGATTCCTCAAGACTTGTTCTTAGTCCTTATGTCTAGTTTTGACTGTTTCGTAGATTGAGTTGATTGAGTGTCTTATGCCCTGATTTGGAGGATGGAGTAAGTTATTACAGATTTTAGCTATCATGATATTTCCATTGGTATTCTATATGATCCTTTATGACTATTTTTTCTATGTGAACTCATTCATTTTCTGGGACTAATTTATGGGTGCTTGAAGACCTAGTTGGGATAGCTTACTTCTTGATGTGTTTCATGGTAGAGATAGCTTATGGATGTTCCTGAGATGGTTGGTGATTTTTATAGGTTTTTCCTAAAAAATTAGAGCTATTGGTACATTGACAAATCTAGTATTGTTCCCTTAAAAATGATAGTCCATTCATTAGAGGTGTAAGCCTTGGAGCTAGTCCTTGATGGTGTGACCCTTTCCGACCTACTTAGGTCTCTTGGAGTGATTTATATGAGGTTGTAGGTGTATTTTGTTGTTTTTATGATTTATATTAATGTTCATGGCCAACCTATGGGTGTTATGAGAAAGTTTCATGTATATAAGTGAGTTGTAATGACTCATTTGTATTAGTTGAGATGATGGATGTTTGAGCGAGCTAGAGAAGGTGAGAGAAGAGCTTAGATGGGTAAAGGGCATATTTGATAAGAGCCATTAATAGTTGAGAATATTTTAGGATTATATGTTGAAGGTCATGTGACCTAATCAACAAATGAAGGACCAGATTTGAGCGAAGAAGGAGAGAGGCGCTTGAGAAGGTTTTGAAAAAGAGGAGATGAATTATGATCACAATCAGTTATGGGAGAAATATATCTTCAGTGATCATCCATTTCAAGTGGCTAGATTGGTGCTTAGTCATATTATGGGGTTGTATCCTCCTTGTAGTATTGGTTTCCTAATATAATAGGGGTTGGTGATCCTTTTGGGGTTGGTGCCTCACTAAACAAATCTTGTGTTATGTGTAATATTCATACAAGTCCTTTGTTATGAGTAATATTAGCATAGGTTTCAATGTGGGTTTTTTCCCTTGAGGGTTTCCCACTTATATCTAGTGTCTTGTGTTCTCTCTCTTGTTTCATGCACTTGTAAATGATTGATACACACTTAATAAGCTCACATGGTTTATGGATGTTGAATGAATGGTTTGAATGATGAATGTATGTAATGGAACCCCTCTCACCCATTGTGCTTCTAACAACACAAAGTGACCAATGACATGTGAGACCTAAAACCTTCCAAATATGAAATGGGTGAAGTTAGGAGGTTGAATGAAGAATTATTATGTCCTTTGATCAACCCATATGATGATATGAGAAACATATTGAGACCAAAATGCACTTTGAAACCAAAATTGGGAACCTAGAGGGTTTCCTTCTTCCCGAACCAAAATTTAACTATCGATCCTTTGTAAGCATGAATTTGTACTTATCATTCATATAAGGAAAGCTCCAAAGATATGACCATCACATAGTGAGATGTGGATTTCTTGCAAATTTTGAGAAGTACCTCTCAGAATGGGGACTGTAACTCAAAATGGGACTGTAAAAAAATAGATCATTGTTTATCGAGGTGCTCTTGAAACTTGGTCGTAGATGGTGCAGAGGGTAAAAATATCCTTTTGATTTGAAATAGGTGACCATTTTCTCTAAATGAGGTGCTTCAATATAATCACTTATGTCACATTTTCATGAGGTTCATTCCACATCATGTTTCTAAATTTAGCAGATTCACTCTAAGACACCTTATGCTTACCACATCCGGAAATGCAGAAATTTTCTTGCAAAATAATAAATTAACATCTATGAAGGTTGGAATCAATGAGACATGAAGGGGAGGAACATGTGTGACCATTTTGATCTCATTCTAAACACTTACTATTTTTAGTAAGTCATACATGGGTGTCTATTTTTAGCAATTTTATCAATTTGTCATTTTTGAGTGTTTTGATCTTGGAGGAATGAACTAAGGTATTAAAACCAAATATTTATTATACTTAATGTTTTGGTATGATACTTGATAGAGACTTAGTAAAATTAAAAATTTGTCTTTTGGGTGTTGGATTAGAATGAAAGTGGTCTCAAAATTTTATATTTTACACTAGGATGCTTTGCTCCAATTTTCAGGCAATTTGGCTCATTGAGTTTCTATAGATATGAAAAAATTTATTTATGGATGGAAAATTCATGTGGATATAAAATAAATTTAATCCCATCAATGGAATCCATATTAAATTCATCTTAAAGGTGTTCTAGAGAGGAAGGGATGGTCAAAATTTGGAGGAAAACGGAGCTTGGGATCAAAAGTTATGAGAAAAACAAGATTTTGATATCTAAGGCACAAAGGGGAGTTTTTCGGTGTTTGAAGAAGATAAACCAGCTCCAAATTTTCTTTAATGTATTCAAAAGAGTTACATTACATTTTTATGAAGTGTAAGCAAGGATGAGTGACTTATATGGTGGAGATGAAGAAGAGAAGTGTACATGGGGAAGTGGAGGAGTGGAGGAGTGGAAGATGGAGAAATGGAGGATGGGGAAATGGAGAATGGAGGCCTCCTTGCACCTTGGAACAATTTTGAGGTGAAATTAAACCTTATAAACTCATTCGGGGTGTAAGGAGGGGGAAAAAGTGTGCCATGGGTGAGAATGGAAAGGGGAAAGGCATGTACATACACATGTGGGAGCTTTTCTCAAGTTTGTACAATGACTTGACATACACCACATCAAATATCCCAACCAATAGAAGAGATTACAATTTTGGGGTGTAATTACACCTCAAAATTTCACCATGGGTGCAATGGGGTTTAAAAGTGCACCCACCTCAAGTTAAAAATAACACTTAAGTAAATACATACATTTTTTCCTTTCCTTTATGTTTTTAACTTGAAAAATTTCAACCAATAGGAAAGGGTGGAATTTTGGGGTGGAATTACACCTCGGAAGTGTGCCGAGGGTGAAAATGGACACCAAAAGTGTGTAAGTGCGCCCAAGTGAGGCTTTGAAACATGGTTTGTACCTCGACTTGCTTCCCGAAATGTTTCCTTCACGTTGAGTATAAACGTAATGAATTTTAGCCATATAATATATGAATTTGCATTGAAAAACTCCAATTAGATAATTTAGGAAGCTTGAAAATGAGTTAACCAACAACTTTTACTTGTACCTTCAATTTTTTCTAAAGTAGTGTGTCATGAGCCAAGTGGCAAGAAGAGTTTCCAATGAACAAGAGTCAACCAATTTATGGGTTGTGAAGATAATTGAATATACTTTCATTTGATCCTTTTTAGGCTCCTAAATCTTCCTAAGGTTTTGAAACCATTTGATCAAGTTCCACCTCATAGAAGAACTCTTGTGTTGCACCAATGGACATGTTTCCACATTTTTAATACTCCCATAATTCTATCTTGATTATTTAACTATGAAGTAGGATATTTCATCTTTCCAATGCCTAGGATATGAGCTCCCAACACTTCACAAGGCTCTTGAAACCCTTCAAATAAGGTGACTATCTTCTTTGGAACATGTATTTCCTAGTGCCTTGCCCAAAAAGACCCATTTTTGTTTGAAATTTTCCCCGACCTCAATTATCTCCATAGAATATTCCTAAAATGAATTGGATCACTTAATTTTTTCCTAAAAACATCTTGGATGATTTGAATATTTCTTATAAGATCTAAGGGGTATTCACCAATTGTAAAATGACAAAAATAGCCTTTTTAAAACCTCTGGGAGCATTGATCTCTCTTAGAGGTCAATACCTTCATGAATCATGATAAGTACACTTATCTACACATGAAACACACTTGAAAATAATGTTAGCATGTTCCTCTTGTCCAAAATGAGGATGACATAGTTGAAATGTTGGTCGGAGGAAAGGTTTACAATGATCACGGAAAAGGAGTTTTAATTATGGGTTTGGTTGTCATGACCAAAATTTTAAATTTTGCATCTTAAAAGTTTAGCATGAAAACAAATTTCTAGTTGTAAGCAACAAAATTCCTTTCATCTCTTCCAAGTTGAGTGGTGAAGAGTTTCCTATCCCGATTAATGGTATATACCTCAAGCATTATTCTTGAAGGTCATGATTCACCCTTGTACATAGTAAATTGTTGTTTTATTTTCTTCAAGTGCTTCATGCACTATATTGCTTTGGTTTCATTTCTCTTGCATGCCTTGGGAATGTTGTTGGTGTTTTTGTATTCCCATAATTTCTTTGGAACATTTTATTATTGTTTTGAGGAGGCATTTTGGTGTTTGAGGTTCTTTCAAGAGGTTGCGGAGAGCGTCCATTTTCGAGTATATCGGTATGAATCGATGCCCATGGATTATTCAAGGTTATTAATCTCCTTACTTAACAGGAAAGAAAATATTAAAGGTCACTAAATATGTTTCCTTTCCAGTCACCATGGTCCCTTTCACTAAGTATAAACCTAGTACTCATAAGAGTAGGATGATCTTGGAAATACTTTACACGTTGTTGTCACATAACTTGTAAAATATTAAATTTCATAGGGCATGGAAAATTTTATATGTTCTATTCATTCCTCCCTCTTTTCTAAGCTTCCTTGAAAAAATAGTTAGTCAATTTTGTAAATTTGGGTCAAAACTAGGCAAAATTAGGTAAATTGGCCTTTGAAAGGAATAGGAGGAATTGTTCCTCGGTTTTTTAGTTCCCTACATCCCCACCATGGCCGATTGAATGGTTAATTCGGTGATTGAAGGAACAAGAGGAATTGTTATTATGTTCTATTTATTCCCCACATCCCCACATTTTTTGCATTACATTTGGAAGTCATAAAAATCAGACTTTAGAGGAATAGAAGGAATTTTATTTTTCCTCCATTTCTCCACATATCCAATTTTTCCTATTCGATTAAGTTTGGGAAATTCAAGTCGAGAAAAATCGATGTTCTTAGGAACATGTGGAACTATTCCATCATTCCCTTAGTTCCTGAAACACAAAGTGAATGGTTAATTGGCTTTTATGACCTAGACCAAACATTTCCTTAGTTCCCTCTATTCTCCACATAATTGTTTTAGTTGATTGGAGGAACAAAGGAACATGAGGTTAAGTCGATATTTTAGGGAACATAGGGAACAAGTGGTTAATTTGGCCATTGGAGGAACATGAGGAATAGTTTCTAAGTTCCTCCACATCCCCAATTCTATGCTTTAAACTAATGGTGAAGGTTATAAATGGAAAAAGGCCCGAAATATCATGTTGATGAGCTAGAAAGCTTACCCTTACAGGTAAAAACTTGGAGTAAAACCCTAGTTTTATCCTTTAATTCAAATCCCAAGTATAAATCAAGTTAGAGTGAAGAGGAAGTCAAACATGCAAGGGCAAGATGAAGGAGAGTTGGATATTATGTTAAGAGAACATGCACGATAGGGTCTATTAGAGAACATTGAATCCACAGCTTAGTTTCCATTTTAGAACTACTGATGTTATAATGTTGGCATTTCTGAAATCTTGCATGCTCTTTCTTCTCTATAGCTCATTTATCCTCTATATACTAGAGATTATTCATTGTAAAGAAGGACCTCGAGAGATCTTTGGCTGGTTGTGGCTAAGCCCTACTAATTTTTGTAGTTGTTTCACCCCTCAAATTAGTAAAGGAGTTATTTTTTCCTTCTCATTACCTGTAATTTGTGTAATTTTATGTTTTTAAGCTGATTTTGATCTTGTGATATTGTTTATCCTTGATTTTATAGTATAAATGTTATACCCTATTGCAGAGCATGCTAATTTGCATGTCATAACTTGTGTTTGACTACAGTTTTACAGGATCCAATTGTGGAGTCTACCAAATTTCCCTTCTAGATCTATTTTCTACCCCTTCTTTGTATTGTTATAAATTCCAAACCTTTGTCTTAAAAATTATGCATTAGTTTGTTAATTTATGAGTTGTGCAAGGTGTGCTAGTTCCTTTCATCCATCTATGTGTTTCAAACAAGTCTTAGATCCTAAAACTTTCTAGTGTATCACCCCCTTTTTTATTTTTCGTCTTCATTCCCCCTTTTCTGGCTCATGTAGTAGAGTAGAAGCTAGTTTTTAGTTGTTACACTAGGGAACCAACCCTTTCTTAAGACTCACTCCAACTTTAGGTCACCCGCAACCTAGGAGTTTTTCAATTTTTTTCAGTTGGAAGGGGAGTCATCACACCACTCCCCAAAGGGTGCATTCCTTCGTGACAACATCAACCTCAAATTAGCTTAGCTAAAGCTTGGAATGAAGCACCAAGATTGTTGAATATCTACGATCAAATGGATTTGGATGCTTCAAAATTGTTCCAAATGGAAGTAGATTTGAGCTACGAGTAATGTAAATGAATGATTGGAATTATTGGTATATTCTTTCTCAAATGGGTAGTATAATAGTGTGTAAAATTGAATGGAAATTTGACATGAGTAACCTTGAAAATTCATCAAGCTTCCAATGATGATTTGAGAGGAATGGATATTCTTATTTATAGATGTAGAAGAATCCAAAGGTTAAGGAAGGTGGAATTGAATGAGTTACAGGATATTGATTTCATTTTCCTTATTTATCATGGTTGATTTATTATGTGGTATGATATCTACCAAAAATCAAGACATTTACTCCTATCCCGATGTACATGTTACAAATATCCTAAAAAATCATAACATCATTATCCAAATCCCTTGTGTGTGTCCTCACTTGGGAAATATCAGCTCTCATTTTTCCCTTACATGTATCCTTGCTTTGGGGTAATGACCTAATCAATATTGTTCTTCTTTTCTCCCTCGCATGTATCTTTGTTTGGGGGAAAAAACCAATCAATCTCAAATCATCTTACCCTTTGCATACATCCTTGCTTGGGGAAAAACAAATCAATCAATCATCATTGTGGAACACATTAGGGACAAAGTTAAGTGTCTTTATGTAAATTTGTGTTTCATTGTTACTTTTCTTAGTTAGTTGTTGACTAATTACAAGTTTATTGTTTGTCATCTTGGTTCATTTATAGCCATGGTGCAAACATTTAATTTATGTCTATTGGGTTTATTTTTAATTTTTGCTCTCTCTCTCTCTCTCTCTTCTCTCTCTCTCTCTCTCTCTCTCTCTCTCTCTGTTTATTTATGCACATAATGAGTTACTCATAATGGTTATTTAATAATCATGATGCAAACTATATTGTGTAAAAGCAAATATGGTTGCTTTGAATTACAAAATTTGAAATGGAATCTCAAGCTACAAGTAAATTTATTCCCATCATCATTTCATCACAATCAATATCCAATCACAAATAAAATAATCATTATCATATGTCTACCCTCATCAAAACTAATAGAAAAAAATATAAATGATTTTTTCTATTAGCCCATCTCTCTATTTAAACCTAATTATCATCCCAAAACCCTTATTTTGGCCTTTGACCCTCCATTTCTATTTTTATGAGCCCATTTTTCCTGTATCTCACACCACGCTCTCTTGATCTTCTGATCAAGCGGTTGTCCACAATTTTATTTCTTCACCCATCTGCTTGGGGGCACTCCCTTGACACAATCTAAATTCGTTGGGGCATCCAATTGCTTCACTGGGGAAAATCAGGTAGTATCAAACATTTATTTATCATCCATTCACTGAGATACATGTGTCTACTATCTTTAAAATTATATTACTTCGTAATAACACTTTAAAGAGGTGTAAATGTAGACAAAATACACATTACACATGACAATGTCTAACAATAATATTTGGTTCATTATTCACCCATATCCCACTTTTAGAATTAATTTAATAAATTTTATTACGCTCACTATACACTATACACCTCTTTGGATAATTTAATTAGCTATTTAAATAAATAAAAAACAATTATCTACTCACCTACCACTCATCTCCACTTCACTAGCCAACTCACTCAAGTTGACTAGTCACTCCACTCAAGTTCTATAATCCTACAAACATGGAAGCAAATATGCATGTACAATTTGGAATAATTCAAGAGCCAACTAATTTGAAATAAAATCTCTTAATTTATCATTTAAAGAACCAACTACACATAATAAATCAACCATGTTAAATAAGGAAAATGAAATCAATAGCCTACAACTCAATCAATTCCACCTTCCTCAATCCATGGCTTCTTCTACATATATAAATAAGAATTTTCATTCCTCTCAAATCATCATTGGAATATTGAGAAATTTTCAGTGTTACTCTGTAAAATTTCCATTTGAAATCATTCTTATATACCATTATGTTGTCTAATTGATCACTCAATCACTAATCCATTCATTCATCCAATCAATCAATCATCAATCAATCCACATTTCTCATAGCTTAGCTTCACTTCCATTTGGAATATCTTGGAGCAACCACAAATCAAAAGGAATCAATCTCTCATTCGATCCAACAAGAGTGTCACTCGACCCCACTCTTCAGCTGGTCCAATTTGAGGTTGCAAGGAGCTTGTTTGAGAAAGGTTTTCTTTCATTTTTATTGTTTGTTTCTTTCTCTATTTGCATTTTCTCTTGTATACAAGATTCTAAATGGGAAATCATCAAATTAGAATGGTTTTATTCTAAAACTATTAGGAGGATACATATGTGATCATTAGTAAGTTGATAAGTGTTCCCGACAAACCAATATATATGAAAAATGGACTTCCACATTGTATACTATGTCAAAAATTCCTTTTCATAATTAAATGACAAACATCCATGCCCAACTTTAAAGATCCTATTTTGGTATATCTAAGAGCTTGTTTGAAAAGGTTGTGAAGTTTGGCTTTACAATTTCCAAATGAATTTGCTTATAAGTTTACAATGCCTTTTCAATAGACCCATTTTGTGCATATCCTGATATCATTGTATTCCATGAGATGAAATCTCTCTGAGGCATTTTTTCAAATAGTTCACATGCCTTGTATACACTTCCATATTTTTCATTCAAATCAACTAAGGCACATGTAAATATAATATGAGACCAAAACCATTTTCTATTATGCTTTGATGGATTCTATACCATATTCCAAAGTTCTTATTTTCCATGGCCAAAAGATGTGAAGGAATCTAGATGAAGAAATGAAAGATGAAGAGGAAGGGGTGAAGAAAGTAGAAGAGATGGTGCAAGAGCAACCCAAAGACCAGCGCACATGTTCTTACTACTCGGAGATGAAGAAGGGTCAAATCCAAACCTTGGTGCTCAAGTTCCTAAGGGGAAAAGAACAAAGAGAACAAGTGAAGAATATGTTGTGCCAAGTATGGGCTATGCCGAGGACACAAACAAAATCGTTCATGCCCGGTTTGAGCATAGTGTTCCTTAAGGAATTGTATGGATGGGAGCGGATGGATCATACATGGCCACCACACGCATAAGGAAACAATTATCCTGGTCCATGTAGACCCATATGGATGAACCAAATTTTTACATGTGCGAGGAATCTTGTGTATCAAGGAGAGTGAAGAAGGCACCCTAAAGCAAACATATGATAGTAAAGCCTACTCTAATGTCTGATGAGTAGGTGAGCAATGCTTTGGTTAAGGTATCTGCAAAGGTGGTGGGGAGGAACATTGATAAGGCTACCACCATTAGAGCGCTAATTGAAGGATAACAAGGCAAAACTTTAGAAAATAGCGTGTTTAAAAGGAGAAAAGGACCTAGAATAGAAAAATGAGGAGGCCTTCATTAGCATGGAAGAAGAAATTGAGATAATGTTCTGAAATTAAGACCTCATCTTAAGTATAAGGTACCTAAGAAGTTTCCTTTGTCTATGCATTATGTGTGCACATTGGTTGATTTAGTGTTAGAAGATGGGCTAATTTGAATGCCAGGTGCAAAGGATCCTGAACAAGAAGTAAAAAGAGCAAGGGCCTCTGTGGTTAGGAAAATTTCAAATTATGAGGCATTGCTCCAAACTCGAAGGATGAACTAAAGAAAGCTGACCAAGCTCTAAATATTTGTGCGGCACTAGAAGTAGTGATAAGGACCAAACTCTGGTTGAAGATAATGACATTCTAAAGGCCATGAAAGATGAGACACTGGGATGCGCAGAAAGATTGGCACTAGTGAAACAGAAGCACGAAGCCCTTACATAGCCCAAGACCCACATAAGGAGATAATAGATGAGATTGGGAAGCTCATAGTGTAGAAGATGGATCTTCTAGGGAATGATGTCTGATATGGCCAATGTTGTCCGTGTTTTTATAGAATGAGAAGGAAAATATTACTCAAGATGAATTGGAAGCCATTTCCACAGACATTCTAGAGAAGACAAGGACCACGCTAGATGACTGGCAAACATTGGAGGCTAAGATTAAAACAAAATATCTAGAGTTGATCCTCTCCAGGTTGAAGAAGAGGGTGCTTTCAGAGTAAAGGTCTATTCTTTTGTACAGTGATTCTTTACATTCTTTCCATTCTTATTCTTTATTTGGGAACACCAAAAAGAATCCCCATTGTTGAGATGGAAATTTACTTTAGTGTGGGGTAATGTTGAGTAGACATAATATTGTGATAAGGAGAAAACACACAAAGAATGTGCGTGTGGGAACAAGGCACACTTGAAGGTGTAGAAAGGATAGGAAAGGAAATGCGTGCCAGGACAAGTTGATTCAGGACTTAGCCATTTTCATGGATGCGGGCTATTTTGGAAGATAGCGTGCAAAGCACACATTGGGATGGAGACTTGCGCGACACACAAATGGTATTTTGGGAACGAGCGACTGATAAGTGCATGCATGAGCTTGAGATAATAATAGGATTACTTCTTCCAGTTAACTATAGGATATCTATTATTAGCACACTTGCATGTGTGCATGTTAATGTAAATTTGCATGGCTATTATCAACAAGTGACCTATTTTTGGAAGTGCATAGTAGTGAAGGGAAATTCCCCACCCCTATAATTATGTATTAAACTATGTAGTTTAACAGTAGTGAATTATTGTAGAGTTATGTTGTTGGATCTTATGCGCGCATGACTTATGGTGATTATTTGTAATGTAAGAAGCTTCTATGTATTACAGTGTTTAATGTAATGGAGTATATTGGATGGATAATGGTTTTAAACATGACTGTAATTGGTTCTTGTATGGTTAATCTTATTATAGTTATTGTTTAATTCATGATTCTCTAATATCTAGATCTGGTTAGGCATTGTGGAATGTTTATGGTTATTTATGGTTACCGAGTTGTATCTTCGTCACACTAATATCTTACACAAACAACTCTAAAGAGGGCTTGTACCTTTACGTGCTTGGTGAGCGCTCGGCTCGGGTTGGGCGATGTTCTAGCACACTTGGGTTTTATATAATGAATTCTAGGTTATATCATTTGGCTTAGATTGCATACACTACTTGCACAAACACTAGGAAAAGTACACGAGATTTTCTCTGGTAGAGGTGATGTAGTAAAATTCCTAGTTTGGTGTAACAGGTGACTACAAAGTTCATATTAACCTCGGCCACAAATGGATTTATACTTGTGTTATCTAATCATTTTATGAATTTTTTTATAGGTATCTAAGGCTTCTATTTGTTGTAATTAATTACAAGTGGTGTTGAAGGTGTATTAGCCCTACTAACATACATCAACAACTATTTCTAAACCAATGACGAATAAGTGAAGTTCTTTTCCATCATTTATAGGTTTGAAATTGTATGAAGCAATACTAAACCATACTACACATTAGCTAGATATGTACAGTTTCTGATACAAGAGAAATTTTCGAGCAAAATTCCAAAGACAAAGCATTTTCATATAAATTTTTTTTTAGCTTACCTACATATCTAGAACACTTATATAATTTTTTGTATAACTAAGTATTCATCCCTTGTGTTTTGTGTTATCATTTCATCGTTTAGTATATTAATAGATATATTATGGATTGTATGGTTAATATGCATTGATATATCTATAATATTCTACATATAACTTGTTGGACTATAAAATTTGACTAAGTATCAAGAGAGTTCACGGAAGATTGAGGAGTGCAAGTGGGGTGCATGAACTTCACTAGGATCTAGTTGAAGTGGTGCGCGCCCAAGAAGATAGGTTCGGGACTTAGCTGATTTTGCATGTTACGAGCTAAAAAATAGAAAAGCAAAGTTGGATTACAGCACGTGAAAGGATAAAAATCACATGACTTGAGGACCAAGGAACGTATATTTCTGGATAAAGCACATGCAAAGTGAAGATGAAAGGTCATGTATGGATTGAGCTATTATTAGGGTTAAAGCAAGGTTTATTTATAGGATAATCTATTATTAGCTCCATTGTAAAATCATGCACGCTTTATGGTTTCTTTTATATGTATGCATGGATATTTTGAGCATGCAGTCTATTTTGAGAATGCATAGGCGGTGAAGGGCAAGTCCCCACCCCTATATATAGTTTCATTTATTTTTTGAGAGAATGATGTGATGTAATAGGGATATGTCGTTCGATGTTCTTGTTTGCATGACTGATTGTTATGTATTCAACTTTTTTTATGTAATAATTTCATGTAATGGATTATGGAGGATGGATTATGGTAATTGATGTCTCTTAGTATGGTGAATTCATGGTGTAATTGATCTTAATACTTATCTAATCTATTTTGTTTCCTTATTACATGTGTTTCCATTCTAAGCTCATGATATGATTTGTTATTGTAACTATGGATATGCATGCTAACATCTTGACAATATAGCACAAGGGAGGGACCTGGTAGCTTCACACGCTTCGGTGAGCGTTTAGATTTTTGAAGCAAAATGGACTAAGAGGGGGTGAATCAGTCCTACAACTTACTTTTTAATTCATTTACCATCACATACATTCATTTCAACATTCATCCATTAACCATCCATAACTATATGTGTGCATTATATATATAACATCAATCACAAGAGCATGAAACAAAGTACAAAACACAAGAACACCATATATAAGTGGGAAACCTTCATGGGGAAGAAAACCCATTGAAACTCTATTTATATTACACAAAGCAAAGGGATTTAGTGAAGCACCAACTCCACAAGGAGCACCAAGCCATGATTTAGTGAGACACTAACCCCACAAGGAGCACCAACTCTATTTTATTAGAGAACCAAACCTACAAGGAGCACAAACCCCAGTTTATTATAGAACCAAATCTACAAGGAGAACTAACCCTACAAGGAGCACCAACCCCTAGTTTAGTAGAGCACCAACTCTACAAGTGAGGCACCAACCCCACAAGGAGGATAAAACCCCAAGGATGACCAAGTGCAACTCGACACTCAAGATGTCTTATATCTATCTTTTCTACTACCACAACTGATGGAGATCACAATTTTAGCTCACAAACCCTAGGTCTTCAATCTTGTGTTATCTTCTTCCTTCTCACCTTGTCTTGCATCTAATATCTTATACAGATGCTCTCAATAATTCATCAACTTTTAATGCATCTGATAAGCTCTCAAACTCTTCCCTCATACCCGCAATTCACTTACCTATGGGTCGATTCTTCACCCATGCAAGACTCGGCTCACTAAATGAGCAAAAAGATCACCTTTATATGTAAATCAACTCACTAACCCAAGGAGGTAAGCCCCTTATGAAAAATTTTACCCATACACCTTTATTAAATTCAAATAACATCATTATAATGGTAAAATATGACCCAAGTAGGTCATCCTGGCTTAAAACCTCATTACATGTGCCAAAATGGCTCAAACCCCATGGGCACAAAGATAAAAATTCCCTTACATCAAAACCATATATATTCATGACCCATAAACCCTTAAATATTATTAAAATATCATTTAACATTCATACATGGTTGAAATTTATCTCAACCAATCAAATTATTTCATTTAATGGGCCCAGTGCACTTTGTAAATCTCAAAATTGTTGTTTCTTGCACCCTAAAACTTCATTATGCCACAAAATATGTTGTAATAATCCAACCATTCCATGTTACTTATCAATGTAAATTCAAGAAATTTTATAACACTTATAAGCAAGTTATAATCCTTTAATCAACCACCTTCTCAAACCACAACTACTTTTGTCCTTACCAAATCAACTCGCAAAAAATGTTGTTTCCACATGTTAGCTCCTAAAAACATTTCTACAAACATTAAAGACCTAAAAATTTATTAATTTTATTACCAATTAATCCTTATTCACTTTTCAGGTGATAGAAAGCATTAAAAATTGATCTCATGCTTCAAACAACTCCAAAATTACACCAAAACACATCCTATTTTTAGACCGGAAAAAATATTCTTATCCAAAGAATGACCTAGAAACCATGTCAAATGACCTCATAATTAATAAAAATTTTATAAATGGAAATATCTATAAATCATATTTCTAACACAATTTGAATCATCTTCAAAATCCACATGTAGCTCAAGTTATGCCCATTTTATTAACCCTGCTATTTGAGACCCCAAAATTGCCCTTTGACGAGTCAACCTCTATGGACCTCAAAATACCATGTAACTATATGAAATTTTCTTGAAACCTCCATGGAAATCAATGATAAGCTCCCATTCATCATGCACTATTAATATTACATGCTACTCCTTTGGACAACCTTGTCCCAAAACCTTCTTCTTTAGAAATTGACCTGTTTGAGTGGGGCCCACTCATCACCATGACCTCAAAATTACATTTATGTAAATATAAGATATTACTCTACAAAATACAATCATATATTTTTATGAATCAATCAAAACTTGCTCACTATACCTCTCTTCTTGCAGACTGCTCCTAGCTAGGGTTTAACTAGGGTTTTAGACCACTTTATCTTATTAACATTCATTCATAAAAATGTGATGATCAACTAACCTGATTATTTTTTTGAAACCTTATAAACTCACCATAAAATAATCCTTGAAATCCACAAGGTCCCATACAAATCACACAATTCATAATGAGCATCAAAAGTTCAAATTCGAGCTTGATTTTGACTTGTTCTTGACCTTGTCTCACATAAACTGTCATAACTTGCAAAATTCTCATCCTAGAAACCTAATTTTTTTCTCAAAGCACTATGACACATCCCTTTAACATCTCCAATCATAATAATGTCATCACCATACCTCAAACTCTCCATCCTATCTCATTTGTATATCTTCACCTTAAGGATTCTCACTATGTAGAAGTTAGGGTCAACTGAAAGAATGCAATAACTCATCATAAAACCTCTATAAATGACCCAAACATACCTTATATATCATGATATACCTAAAAAATTCATCCATGATCTCATATATCTCCAAACTCAATCTCATACCTCCTAAGAACCGTACCATACCTGCTCCCAATGAGCACATGTAACATAGTGAACCACCTATATCTGCATCATGCCACTATTTTGAGTGCCCAAAAACCCTCAAAACATGCTATCAATCATGTCAACATGCTTCCCAAGCATCCAAAAAGCTCCTACTACCATGCCACATCACCTAGGCACCTGAATAGGCTTACAAGAGCAAGCATGCCTCATTGAATCTCATTGTACCAGCACAAACACATTTGAAACATCATGTCACCATTATGTACATCATCATAAGATCATAATACAACATCCAATTTGTCATTAATGTTGTTTTTCATCAATGACAACACCTATTAGGACCACATGCCAACAATCTCCCCTTTTCATTGATGGAAAACACCTTGAACTTCTCCCCTTTTTACATTAATGACAAATTAATACCTGTAGCTCACATTATTTACCTTTTTCAGCTTCATACCATCATTATTTTGTTGAAACATCAACCAAAGGTATCAAAATAGCTCCATTTCTTGATTTTTGCACAAAAATTGATTTTTACCTTCATTTTAAGCATACAAGCACCATGCTCCCCCTGGTGAGCATCTACAACATTTGAATATCATATAAGAACATAAATAAAATCATTTCTATATCTTTAAAATCATGTAGCTTAGCACTTTGAGCGGAACCAACTTATAGAGACTACTCACCGATTTAGGTCACCATTTGTTGCATTGTTAATAACATACATGATTCCAAGCTTGTAGACTACCAAAGATCCATTCTTAAGATTTGAGATACTTTATTAGTTCTTTGTTCGTTTATTTTTGAACTCATAATATAACTTTCATGGCCTAATAATGCATCAACCCTATTTTCCTCTTGTCCAAACATTATAGCTCAACATCTTAGCCTAGAATGACCTTACATCAACTGTGGCAACAAGTTCTTGACCTTATTTCATGACTCCAAATTTTCAAATTTCGTAGAATATATACAATACTTTTCTTACCATCCCGAGCATGAAAAACACATATTTTAATGATGAATTTTGAGAGACAAGTGATCATTCTTCTTATCACCGTAACCCTATAGGAGCACATTTGAACCCATGTGGAAGTCGTAGAAAGTCACTTTGGAACTATTGTTACACTCATGTAGAATGCACTCCCGGACTTGCATTTTACTCTTTGATGCTCTATCATCTTTATCAAGATAATCATTGTTATACTACACTTGGAATGATGTTAACCTTAACTCCATGATTAACACACCCAAAACTAATGAATGTTTTTGAACTCGGTTTTGACCATGACTCAAAAACCTTGACACACATATAACTTCATAGATAACATATACACTTTCAAGCACACTAAGGAATTTTAAAAAGGGCTATTGAGACACCACGGTCTAATACATAGTCCTTTGAAGTGAAACATATAGACATATATCCATACATACTTGAGACATGAGATAAAACACCTTTACCCAACTTTTCAAGCTTAGAACACCTCCAAAACAAACTCAAACTTCTTTATACATGACCTCATACCTATATGACCAAGATATAGACTCGATTAACTTCAAAACCATAAAATTCACTTTGTATACTTTCCATGCTTGATAATACTTTCAACCTTTACAACTCCTCAATTCTTGATTCTTTATACCTAGCTACAAGGCTTATCTCAACAAAATTGGAGTAGAGCACCTCTTTATAGTTGTTTTCACATATAAAGGTATTCATTTTCAATATATTACAAGATTGTATCTTCATGAAGCACTATCATAGCCCAAGGAACCAAAAATTTCTTCATTGATATGTTCAAAACTTCATTCAAGGTCTTGATATCTTCTTCTTTCATCTTAAGGACAGAGAAACCAAATGCCTATTTCTTAAATCTTGAATGAGGTCAACACATGAATATCAACCTTTTTATGACTCGTACCATTTATTGATAGTAACATGTTGCATGATGGACCCGTGATATGTTTCCTAGATGACATAAAACTGATTGACACTAATACTAGCACTTGAGAACTCAACTCCCCTTTGAGAATCACTTCATTGGCCATAAGACTCTTAACTCAAAGCATAGGGCACATTCACATGACCACACATGCACCTTAGAGCTCAGATCATGTCTTGGACTTACTTCATTAGTTCTTATAAGACTAACAACACACACATTATTTTTATAGTCACACATACTCAAGATATGGGCAAGACACATGATAAGACACTAAATACTTGTACTCATACAACAAGAATCAATGACATAGATTACATAACTCAATCTCAAATCTTGAACACTCATGCTCCTTCCACTTGTCAACAGACCTATGTCCATATTGTTTGAATAAGAATAAACACTCATAGAATAGAACACCATACCTTGCATGATGGAGTAGTGGATTTTTGCCTTTAGGATCTCTTGAAAATGCCTTTTCCTCATTAGCTTTCTCAAACACATTGATTTTCTTCTCATGACTTGTCACATGAGCTTCATGACTTCTTTGATCTCTTCGTGCATTACTCAAATTCTAGGGCTTATTTTTCTTCCTCTCTAGAGTTGTTATCTTTTCATTTCCATTTTTAGGGCATCTTGTCTTGCAATCAACATATGAACCTATTTTTTCATCTTTAAGAGGCTTATCATCACATAAATTTGTAAAAATCACAATGGACTAAGAGGGGGATGAATCAGTCCTACAACTTAATTTTAATTCATTTACCATCATATACATTCATTTCAGAATTCATCCATAACCGTATGTGTGCATTATATATAAACATCAATCACAACAACATGAAACAAAGTACACAACACAAGAACACCATATGTAAGTGGGAAACCCTCATGGGGAAGAAAACCCATTGAAACTCTACTTATATTACACAAAGAAAAGAGATTTAGTGAAGCACCAACTCCACAAGGAGCACCAACCCCAATTTAATGAGGCACTAACCCCAAAATGAGTACCAACCTCTAGTTTAGTAGAGCACCAACCCTACTACCCTTAGGTTTAGTAGAGCACCAACTCTACTGAGGACACCAACCTAGCAAGGAGGCTAAAACCCCCTAGGTTGACCAAGCACCAACTCACCCACCTGAATATGTTTTATCTCTAAATTTTCTTCTACCACAACTGATGGAGATCACAATTTCATCTCACAAACCCTAGGTCAAACCCTAGGTCTTCAATCTTGCTCTTTCTTCTTCCTTCTCACCTTGTCTTACTTCTACTATATTGCACACATGATCTAAATAATTCCTCAACATTTCATTCATCTAATCAGCTCTCAAACTCTTCCCTCATACCTGAAATTCACTCACCTATGGATCACACTCTTCACCCATGCAAGATTGGCTCACTAAATGAGCCAAAACATCACTTTTATATGAAAATCAACTCACTAACCAAAAGGATGTCAGTCCCTCATGAAAAAATTAACCCATACACATTTTTAAATTCAAATAACATCATTATAATGGTCACATATGATCCAAGTAGGTCGTCTTTAGCTAAAAACCTCATTACATGTGCCAAAAATGGCTCAAAACCCCATGTGCACAAAGATAAAAATGCCCTTACATAAAAACCATACATATTCATGACCCATAAACCTTAAACATGATTAAAATATAATTTAACATTCATACATGGTCACAATTTAGCTCAACCAATCAAATTATTTCATTTAATGGGCCCAATTCACTTTGTAAATCTAAACATTGTTGTTTCCTACACCCTTCAACACCCTAGAAACTTCATTATGTCACAAAATCTCTTGTATTGATCCCACCATGCCATGTGAAAACTAAATGGAAATGTAATAACATTTAGAACACTTCTAATTAAGTTATAAGCCTTGAATCAACCACCTTATCAAACCACAACTACTTTTGTCTTCACCAAATCAACCTACCAAAAATGTTATTTCCAAAGGTTAGCTCATAAAAATATTTCTAAAAACATTAAAGACATATATATGGATCATTGGATTAAAAATAATCCTTTTTCACTTTCAAGTGATATAAATCATGACACAATCCATCTCATGCTTCAAAATACTCCAAAATTACACCAAAACACATCATATCTTGCACTATCAAAAATATTCATGTCCAAAGAATGACCTGAAAACCCTATAAAATTATGTAATCATGAATCAAACCTTATATCAATTTAAATATCTCTAAATTATATTTCCATAACAACTTGAATCATCTTCAAAATACACCTCTAGCTCAAGTTATGTCCATTTTACTAAACCATGCTATTTGGAACCCCAAAACTGCCCTTTGACTAGTCAACCTGTATGGACCTCAAAATACCATGTACCTATATTAAATTTTCCTAAAACCTCCATGGACATCAAGATAATCTCCCATTCATCATGCACTATGAATTTTGCATGCTACTCCTTTAGAAAACCTTATCCAAAACCTTATTCTTTAGAAACTAGCCTATTTGAGTGGGGCCCACTCATCACCATGACCTCAACCATAAATTTATGGAAATATAATAGATCCCTCTACAATATCCAATCATAAATTTTGATAAATCAATAAAAATTCTCACTATACCTCTCTTTCTGCAGATTTCTCCTAGCTAGGGTTTAACTAGGGTTTTAGACCACTTTATCTTCTTAACATTCGTTCATAAAAATATGACGATAAACTGTCTTGAATTTTTTTATAAACCTTATAAACTCACCATATAATCATACTTGAAATCCATAATATTCCATTCAAATTACACAATTCACAACGATCATTAGAAGTTCAAATTCGAGCTTGATTTTCACTTATTCTTGACATTGTCTCACATAAAGTGTCATAACTTACAAAATTCTCATCCTAGAACCTGAAATTTTTCTAAAAGCACTATGACACATCCCTCTAACATTTCCAATCATAATAATGTCATCACCATACCTAAAACTCTCTAGCCTATCTCATTTGTATAGCTTCACCTTAAGGATTCTCACTTTGTAGAAGCTAGGGTCAACTGAAAGAATGCAATAAATCAACATAAAACCTCAATAAATGACCCAAAAATACCTAATGCATCATGATATACCTAAAACCTTGTGTACATGAGCTCATATATCTCCAAATCTCGATCTCATACCTCCTAAGAACCATGTACTTACTCCCAATAAGCACCTGTAACATAGTGAACCACTTGTATCTACATCATGCCACTGCTGTGAGTGCCCAAGAACTCTCAAAACTTGTTATCCATCATGTCAACATGCTTCCCAAGCATCCAATAAGCTCCTACTACCATGCCACATCACCTAGGCACCTGAATAGGCTTGCAAGAGAAAGCAAACCTCACTAAATCTCACTGTACCAACACAAACACATCTGAAACATCATGTCAAAATCATGTAAATCATCATAAGATCATAATCCAACATCCAATTTTCATTAATGTGGTTTTCATCAATTACAACACCTATTAGGACCACATGCCAACACAGATTGTCTCGAATAAAGTGTTAGCACGCATAACAACTTAAGTGGAAATAATAAGACTACATTTTGGTTATGTTACCAGGACCTCTTTTCAAACTATCTGCTAGTATGTTGCATGCATATGACGTATAGGCTTACTCTTGAAACATTGAAATTTGGGTTGAAGACATGTAAGATAATTTTACACTAAGGTACAACACCGGACTGATTTCAATGCATGACGGTGGGTGGAAGACAATATTTATCATGAGCTCTATAAGACATTCTTCAGCTTCTTTCCAATAGAATTGTATGAGTGGATGGCAACATATGCTTTAGGAAAGAGTTGGGGATATAGTCCAAAGCTTTGGACACAGGAAGATAACTAGACTTTGTTTGATGTTGATGTGGAGTGGACTAGAGTTGTAGATCGTTGGTGGGTTGGTGTGTTGCGCAATTATATATTAGAGTATGTTATTTCTACTTACTTGTGTCCAAAGGAGGATGAGTTTAGATTATTGTGTGATCCTAAAGGATCTTATTTGTTTGTTATATTGATGCATGGTTTATGAACTTGAACTATAACTATCTTGATTAAATTTTTACCATTCACAATATTTGTTCTAAATTCTCAAGAGCTCAAACTTACTTAGACTGACTTATACCTCCCCTGCACTAAGGATCATCTTCATGAGGTTCAATAGCACCATTACTATGCCCCAAACACCTTGAGGTCCATTGAGACCTAATGCATACTCATATATGAAAGACAAACAATTAGAGAGATTACTTGATAACAACTAATCAGATGTGATCACTTTGTGATCACTGAACCAATGCCTTATAAATGTTCAAGTCTCCTATACTCACATGTAAGATTGTTTCATGCTACAAAATCCATTTATGAGGTTACTAGCATACATACCTCTTGTGCTCTCTTAGCTACACTTTACCTCACAATGGAGTCCTTCTTCAAATTGAGTCACAAGACCTTTTCTACCTAGTTGAACATGTTCAAGACATCAAACTAAAGCTTTAGGCTCCCTTACCAGTGCTCTAGCCATGGTCTTCAAAGTGGATTCTTGATACTCTGCCCTCAAGCTTCTCATAGCTCTTGTATGTCCAACTCAAGCCTTGAATGCAATTAGAAGGTTTTCATACCCTAAACCCATGCTCTATAGGTTCCCTTTATCATGTTTGAAGTGTTCACAAAATCCCATGCATTGGTTCTATATTGGTTTTTCCCAGCTCTCTTTCCTTATGACCTTTTCTAGTGACTTAGTACAGTCCTAAACCCTGTATAGTCAGACTTATATTAAAATGATGGCATTTTATTGTATAATTATCCCTAATATCTTTTCAACTCATCATCTAGCCTACATTCCATCTATATGTTAAGTCTAAGATCATAAATCTCAATCCATAATGAGAATCTTGTCCATTTTCCTCTCCTAACTATACATTGTGTTTTTACCATTCTTGCTCAAAGAGACTATCAACGATATTTCCAACTATGATTATCCAATCACCTTGAAACTTGGAGTATTTCTAGATCATACTAAGATAGAGATATGTTAAAAATATTAGCTCATTTTATCATTATAGTCAAAAGATATGTGAGGCCCTAGTTTGAATTGCTTTAAAACCCAGAACACATTATCAAGAAAAAAATATGATCACATTCCTTGTTACCTATAAAATCTTTCTACATTAACAGTTAGGAGCTTTGCATCATCTAAATGGTATTGAGGGTTTATTACCCACTGTCTTGTCCTCTTTCTCAACACAATCCATTAAAACATGCAAAATTCATTCAAACAGAGGTATCTCTATGTTATTGAAACTTCATACCTCATTCATTACATTGAATTCACACCCTCCTAATCTCCTTGAGCTCGAATCTTCATCTTAAGACTGAATTTTTCTATCTTAGAACACTCCTAGTCTTGTTCCTACAAACCCTCAACTACTCCTACATGGACTCAACAATCTTATCTTGACTCAATAACTTACTAAAACATGTAAAGGGGATAAGAATCACCCTAAAACTCCTCTTGAGCATGTACATAGTAATATCCACATGATGACATGGCCTTTATGCCTTATTTAACCTATAACAACTCTTTTTCCAAGTCAAACTCACCTTTTACTCAACTTATTTACTCCTACAACACTCTTACAAGCACCCATTCACCTTTTAGAACACATTCAACTTTAGCACTCATTCACTCACACCTAGACTAACATGTCTTATGGTATCATATGACCTTATTACACTTTAGCACTTGATGCTTCTACATCATATACCCTTGGCAATTAATATCTTGATGATAGGACTAGATTTAGAGTGTCTCCCTATGGCTAGCTAAATTTCCACAATATGCGCAGGGCGGGAGCGGGAGCAGGTGTGGTGATATATGGTGGACCTAATGGCAAAAAGATGGAGAGAGAAAATATGGCTCAAGTATAATGAAGCTCGAAAGAGGTACAAGACGTATGCAAGGGAAGTTACAAAGGTAATGGAGTTGAGGAGAATGATGGATTGCAAAGGTTTTGAAGCTCCTATGGAAGACTAGGAGTTGCACCATCAGGTACTCCCCGCATTAGGTAAGCACGATAGAGAATCCCCTTTGGCTTCAATGAGAGTGCATCAAAGAGAACATGAGGACCATACGCGCTCATCTGATCCCACCTAGCCACCTAGCCCTTGCGCTCGGTTTTCCAAATCCATAGGTATTCGTTAATAAATAGGATAATGTAGGTAATCAAAAAGCTACATGTAGATATCATTTTATCTTAATTCAAAAGTGCATCAAATATTAAACACACCTATGGCAACGCAGACAGTGTCATTGTTTAGAGTTCTAATTGTAATGTTTTTTTAGGTGTGTCATCAAGATAAAGTGTGGGTGTGTAGAATATTGGAATTACTTCAGTCAATGTTATGACCACACATATTGTGAATGTCTAGTTCAATACTATAATTGGGACGTAAGGAAGTACATTAATCTGTTCCATATCCCACCACAGGAGGTGTGGGAGGATCAAGAGGATCAGGTGATTGAAGTTCTAGATCTAGTGGGTAAGGTCCACACCCAAAATAGCCACATCAACAACCTCTACAACCAAAGCATACACCTCAAGTTTACTTTGAAATGTCTCTCCACTTATCGTAGTATGGATGTATTGAAGGTGTAGCAGAGCATGTGCATAATTGTGAGCTACTTATGGTGCGTTAAAGGATTCATAGCTTCAAATAAAAAGGAAAGTCAATTTACTACTACTTTACAAGGGCACGCACATAGTTGGTATAGGAAGTATGATCCACACTAGATTGTAGTGGATTATGATGCTTTGCATTATGCATTTCTAGCTAAATTTTATATTCCGAATTTGAGTAAAAGAGTATCAACGCACTCAAGGATATCAAGAAGGGCTTATCTAAGAGCGTGAGGGAGTATGACACATTTCAAAACTTTTTTGTCTAATTTTTCCTATGATATCCATCCCAGCTTAGCATTCACATTGGTTTTTGGGTGGATTTTTGACTCCCTTCAAACGAGTGTCATCTCATAAGAATTATGTGGATCCACGTGAGGCCTTGGAAGTAACCCTACGCATCGAGGTAGTTGGGAGTGCTAACACTGGAGTGAACCCATTTTTAGAGGCACAGATTATAGCCATGGAAAAGAAGTTGGAGAAGCTTTCTGCTAATTTAGCTCACGAGATGCACAAAGTGGTATATGGTGCATAGATTGTGAGGTTGAAGGAAATACTAAAGATAATTGCCCATGTAAGTCAATATGCACGTTGTTATTAGATTGTGAGGTTTGTCACCTAAATCATGATATTTGGGAGTGTCCTCTTTTGTAGCATTCCATTCAGAAGAAGGTTTTTATGTACTATAATATCTATAAGTCCCATATTCACGACATAGCCAATCGCAAACTAATTGATCACATTCACAAATCCATTGAGATAGGAGTGTGCCAAAATAGTGTGGCAAGTGGATTGAAGGAACAAGAAGGAAAAATAATGAAGGGTGTACCAATGGGGATAACATGAATGGAGGATTGCAAGGAGTATATCGAGGTCATAGTCATGGTGGTGGTAGAGGAAGGTTCATGCGTGGAACTTGTTATACTTGTGGATATCTTAATCATTATCAATGTGATTGCCCTCAGAATATAGCTTGCTCATGGTGTGGGAAGCAACATAAGTTAGAGGAATGCCCATATTTGTATGAGCACATGAATAAGAATAAGAAGAAGGAAAAGGCGTATGAATGATCAAAGTACGGTGCACCGTTGTTCATTAGTGGATACCTAAGATGACACATGTCCCCGAGTTACAAACGGTGATGGTAACTACACACGTTGAGGATTTTGAGGATATGGTAGCATGAATACATGATTTTGAGGAGGATATTGAGGTCACGATCATGGTGGTGGTAGAGGCAGGTTCACGCATGGAACTTTTTATACTTATGGATCTCCTTATCATTATCAGTGTGATTGCCCTCAAAATATAACTTGCTCATGGTGTGGGAAGAAGTACAAGTTATAAGAATTCATGTATTTGTATGAGCATATGAAAAAGAATAATAAGAAGTACAAGGGCGTGGAATGATCAAAGTACAATGCATTGTTGTTGATCGGTGGATGCTTAAGAAAACACACGATCCCGAGTTACATACGGTGATGGTAACTACACGTAAAAAGGTTGTACATACTCATGAGCCTTTGAAGGATAATCCACTCATTATGAGGGAAGAGGTGATATATGATAAGTATCCAAATGTTTTGCACCTAAGAAATTTTACCAGAAACCATGGGGGTCATCAGAGAGCTTTAGGGAGAAATACATTGCTTGAAAGAGTAGGCATGTGAGAGGGAATGATGAAATAACGTTGAGCTCCCACTGAAGAATGTGGATGACTTGGAGTTGTGCCGATGTTTCACTAAGAGAATATCATTCCTCTACTAGGGAATGGATACAAGAAAAGGTGCCACATACTGGGACCGAGCGCGAGAGGTAGATACTTCATGCAAATCTACCACCTCAAAACCATGAATTTGACAAAGAGATTACACTAGATGTAGTAATTGATGGGTGGTTATTACACAACATTCTAATTGACATAGGTGTGGAAGTAAATGTGTTAACTCTGGATGCATGGAATCATATGGGTAGACCAAAATTGCAGCCATCTTCAAATGTTTTGTATATGGAAAATAAGACTAGGGTGATGCTTATTAGGGTACTGAAGGATGCATCCATTACCATTCAGGGAGCCAAGTTTACTTGAGACTTTGAAGTATTGGAGCTTGTAGAAGAAACTTTTTAGCTTTTACTTGGATGGCCCCGTGATATGCGAACAATCTTGATTTACGCTTCAACAAAAGGTATATTAGTTTTGAGAATGATGAAGAGCACAAGATCATACTCTTATAGGATAAAAAGGCATAGCCCTAGTTGAACCTTTGAGTGAAGAAGAGCTTAATAGAATTTATGCTCATATAATTCGTGATCCAAATAATGTAGAACCATCAAAGGAAGGCATCCTTCAGTGGGAAGATGTGTAGTCTGTAAGTGACACTACTAGTGTTGCTTATGATAACTAGGATCATGAAACGTATGAAATGGTCAAGCGCAAATTCAAAGGAAGAGTCACCATAATGATTAGGTTGTGTATGGTGAGGTGGTTAGGATATAACCAAGGTACCAAGGTATACTAGTGAAGGGAACCCCGATGCATTTTTGTGCACCATGGAGACTTAGTGGTAAAATGAAGGGGATAGAAGAAATATGTTGGTCTATACTTTACACGCGAGAGAGTAGTGAATTGGTGGGAAACACATAGAGATAGCCTTATCCACCAGGTTTACTTAGAGTAATGTACCTACATAAACATGTGAATTTCATGGGAAGTATCATACCTCTCATCACGTCCATGAGTGTGAGAGAACATGGGTGCAGGGAAAGATGCCTTACTACCATCACTTTGGGTATATAAGTTCTACTCCACATTACGTAGTTGCGTGCGTGCATGGTATGTCCATGCTTTGAGTTGAAAAGAGAAACAAAAAATTGGTAAGAGATGACTATAGGTATGATTCAAAATTTTGATTATTTTTCTACTAAACCTCCAGTCCATGAAGCATTATAGATCATGAAGCACCTTACTTTGGGAGATAACATAAAGGCTAAAGAACTCATGTTGTAGTTATTTAGGGAACCTGATCTTAAGTTGCACCTTGATCTTGAGGAGATAGAAGAAGTATAAATGAGTCGTGCATGGAAGGAAAAAGAAAAGGGAAAATTGGTATATATGATAGATGATGATGAGGTTGATAACCTAGATGTTAACCACACTGAAGGTATACACGAGGTGATGGATACTATAGATGAGAAGTTGCACGTGTATCATGCTCCCATGAAGACAAATAATTTTACATTGGTACAAAGGTCGGACCTAAGGATGCCATTATTGGTGATTATTGGTCGGCAGGATGTATCAAATTATCGAACTCTTACACAACTTCCGGACTTATTCCCATAGGGATATCATGAGTTAAAGGGAGTACACCCTTATTTAGGTGAGATGAAGTGATGCAGAGCATCATAAAGTTGCCACATTGATTGTCATAGTTATGTCATCTTGGTGTTGAGTCTAGGATAGTCCTGGGTATTGAAATGCCATTACCCTCCATTTCTTGTTGTTTGAATTTTCAAATTTTTGTGTGTTTTAATGCCTAAAAATTCCTATTGTGTATGGAAGGCCAAAATTGTACAAAAATAAACTTGGAAATACAATTCTAACGTGGATTCAAGTCGAGTACCATAGAATAAGGAGGTTGTGAACTGTTTTCTAAGTTTAGTGATGGTTGAGTCATTTTAGGAGTATAGTTGAGAGATGTTAGGAAGTTTCTTGATTATGCAAATTTGGGAGTTCGATAGATTGGGGTCAATATCCTTGAACTAGAGATTGTAATATGTTTGATTGAAGGTGAATGAATGATATCATATATTACATTGATCTAATTTTACATGTTTTCCTCGTATTTTGTGGATTGCTTCTGTGCACAATAATGGCTATGGACTAGAAAATGAGCTTGAAATGATCAGTCATCATTTATAGCTTCATATCATGATTGTGAAGCACTCGCTACTTGAAGAATACCATGAGGAGTCCATTAGAATTTTTATCGAGCCTTGACATGATCGGTTTGGCTCGTAGATCAAATTTTGTATAATTTCCCTCAAACTAGGGCATCACTAATCTTGAGCTTCACATAGTCAAAATTCCTAAAAATTTGAAAATCTTGATGCTCATAAGGTTTTTAACATCCCTCAAATTTACAGAGCTTAATTTGATGAGCAAGCACCACTTTCATTAACCCCTTGTCATGCAAGCTCAAGGATACCAGCTTTGTTGTCACAAAGGGAGTTTTAGAATGTTTTAATGCTTTTCAAGACTACTTTTACTTAGGGATGGCTTAAGAGTGGTAAATACCATCTTCATGAAGGTAATTTGAGGTTCTTCTACACTTCATTACAACTCTTTCTCTATCTTCATCTCCCTAAAAGGCCTAGTCCTTAACTGCTTTGCCGAGAAAAGTAGATTTTTGGTTAAATAGCTAAAGCCATTCTTGATTCCATTCTTGACATTGGTTGTATAGTCACATAATGGACTCGATGCTCAATAGTGGAAGTAGTTTCAACTATAATCACTATGGAATCATCATCTCTATCCTTGTAGGACAAGTCTGAGAATTAGAGTGGGTCAAGAAAGCTAGTAAGGCCTAATGGCATGTTGTTCTTGCATTAATCCTTATGCATTCAGTAAGCTTAGGAGTGTTTGTGTGTGTGTGTGTGTGTCAAGTGTGTGGAGAGTGTAGGGTGCGAGAGCAAGAGTTTGGTTTTCTTTCAAGCAAGTAGGTATGGTGTATAGGCTTAAGGCTAGGCATTGAGATGAAATGATTGATATAATTTTTTTATACTAAGAAGGTTGACCAACATGATTTACAATCAAGTGAAAGCAAAGGAAAAGGACAAGAAGAGTAGAAGAAATTAATAGATTGATACACATTTTGTGGTATCGTAGCTAAATATTTTGCGCAATCTAAAAGATCCAAGCAAAGGAAAATAATAAGTTGAAGAAGATGGTGATAGAGGAAGAGCCAAAGGAGGAGGAGAAGCATCCAGTTGACTCAAGCACAATTGTTGGAGGAAATAAGGAAGCAAAACCATTTGATGGAAGAGATGAGGATTCTAAGATTAAGAATACAAGAGATGGAGTTATCTCAGAGAAGAGGCATAGAATATGCAGAAGAGAGTGAAGATGAAGAGCAGCCAGGAGAGCTCAATGTGGATATACCTCCTCCAGAACCAGTAGAAGAAATATTGATTAAGTCCATCATAGGAGCTAGTTCCAAGGCAAGGGTAGATGTCCCAGTGTATAAAGGAGTCTCAAGCTAGAAGATCTCATTGACTGGATAAATGCTATGGACAAGTATTTTGAGTATGAAGAGGTGGAGAATGATAGGAAGGTGAAGTTTGCAGTGACTAGGTTGAAGAGTCATGCTTCCCTATGGTGGGATGGAATACGAGAAGAGAGGATCAATAAAGGCAAGGAAAAGATTAAATACTATGATAGAATGGTGGAAAATCGGAAGGTAAATTTTATACCCAAAGACTACTAGAAAAACATGTTTAGGACACTCTAGAACCTAAGACGGAAGGACATGTGTAGTCTCTTTTTACCACTTGCTTTAACAACCAACCCCAAATGTCGGCATATCATCTAGATTGGTCTGAAAGCTCACCGAGACATGCGTAAGAACCGAGACCCTCCTTTATGTGAGCTTTGTGAGAATGATCACCCTTGGTAAGGGAGTGCTTACATAAATAGGGAATGAACATACCCATTCTAGGAATTGAGATAAAGAACTAGTCCTAGTCTAATGCATCAGAGCATGGTATAACATGATCAACTAAATGAAAGTAGAATCAAACCATGAATAATATCAAGAAAACCAATAACATGCACATGAACATAAGGGAAATGTATAGATCAAGATCCATCACATGAGTTCTTTAAAATCTTCATTATATTCATTAATCAAATACAGTAGCCAAGATTACATCAAAAAGGGTTCCATCTCTAGGAACGTTCATAGTAGCAAAGCCTTTATACATTACAAATCTCACCATTACACATTACACAATACCTCTATATTTTTCTTGCTCTTGTCCTCGCCTACATCTACACACATACTAACTTATCTCCCTCCTTAACCCTACTAGAAAACCATCCATATGAAGAACAAGAAGGAATCTCCTCTTAACCGCTCATCATTACCTACGAAATCCTGAAGGAATCCTCTCATGATTTCTCTACCACTACCCAAGAATATGCCAGATATTGACATGTGTTTCCCTCAATCCAGTGCCTTTAGCATGCATGTGTCATTTAATCCTTAACAACCTCGACTCCTTATCCTTTCATGATAATTGTATTTATGTCATGGAATATCCTCCTTGAGTTGTAAGTCTCCATAGCTTATCCACATCTATATCTAGTCACTTTTCTGTTTTCTCCCTATGCGTGTCTTTTCCTGTTGTCCAAAACTCACTAAGTCCCAAATCCATCATGCCACACTTCTCTAAGAACTACTTCTTTGCATTCCTTCATGCCCTACTTCACATGCACCCACAAGGCTTCATGCCTTAGGTACTTAGTTATTTTAGGGGTCCAACATCACCCCACACTAAACTAGTTGCTGCCCCGATAATCCTTCGCACTCCTAAACAAAAACTTGTCGACCCAAATCTGCTAAGGCAAGAATGTTGCTCCAAAGAATAAATAATAATGGTTGGGAAATAATCTGAATAAAGAATTGAAGGATGGAGGAATATGTTATGCAACCAATTGGAGGAGTTGGGAACTCCACATCTATCTCATCCTTCAACTTTTCCCAGGCCTTCAATTCGATAGGGCCTTTCCTGACACTTCTCCTACGACACTAGGCACCTGGTCTAGGATGATCTCTTCCACCTTCCCCTTCAACACGTTAATAGCCACCCCTAACTCCATGAAGAAACCTTCGAACTCATCTATTCATTCACTGATGGAGTCTCGGAGCTCGTTGATTCTGAAGTCTAACTTCTCACACTTTATCTTTATTTTCTCCTTCTAGGATGTGGTGTTAATGACCAATTGTGCATGCTCCACCTTGTTAGTAGGGATGGTCTCCTACAAAACCTTGAGGGCTGCCTCCTCCCCTATCACCTGCATGTCGATAATTGGCTCGCATTTTCTACAATGTTAGAGCCCCTATCTACTAGTATATTTGCTTCCTTGAGTTGGGAGAGTAAGTCTTCCAACTTAGGATCTAGGCTTCAATGTGATCTTGTTCTCTTCTTTTTCTTTTGTGAGCTCTGCAACTATGGGGCCCATGTCATCCTTGATGTTAATGAGTAACATCCCCACGAGGTCCTCGAGGTACTCCATTTCATACCCGTCATTGATCTTGGCCTCGGCTTACCAATGTCGGATATTGTCCCATAATTTTATTTACTAGGGCACCAACTTGGTCATACGCCTCCTTGGTTTGTGCTTGTTTTCCCTTCAGTCCTTGGTGTAATATGTCTACTTCCTTTTCCTTCTCTTTCTTTGTCATGACCAAGGTCCGAATAATGGATCCTACATAAGCTACATCGAATCACCTCCATGGACATCTTTTGTAATGCATTACATGCCTTCTCATATGTTAGGTGGTTAGGATCCACCACCTTATATGTATCTCCTCCTTTCTTCTTCAAATGAATGGTCTCAATTGTGTGATCATTGACCTCGAACTTAGGTTCCTTGGAGTGGCAGTGCATGTTCCAACTGAGCATCTTCCTAGTCCTAGGGCACACCCCATCTTGGTCCATCAAATCCCAACCATACAATTTTTTTGTGGGAGGGTGGCCTGGAACCTCGTGCGCAACACCTTCATGGGGTCATCCACAAGTCCATATGTGGGGACACGGGAGTCCACTTCTTCCTCATTGCCTTGCGCTTGGTCCTTTGCTTCTTTGATCTTGGGGTAAATCCTTTATCCTCCTTTATAGTGAAGGAGTCCCCTTTATCTCCTCCTCCCACCGGGAGGCCTCGCGCATTGGACTTTTCTCTAGTTCTACAGATTTCTCCTTCCCTTTCTCATATGCCTCGCCCTCAACCCTAGCTCCAACTTTAGCTTCCTACTCCTCAAGTTCTGCCTCTAACTCCACCTTGAAGGTGGCGTTGTCCTCCTCTTCTCCTTCCTCCAGCATGTGGCGAGCTAATGCATCTTGTGTTTTCCGCTTCTTTTCTTCAAGCTCCTCCTCTTCCTTCCCTTCCTTACACCCGACAATGAGGCCTCGGCTACCTTGTGAAGTGTTGGCACCCTTACTCCCATTCCGGAACATGTAGTACTTCCTCTTCCTAGAAGTATCTAACTTTCCCTCATCCTGTTCCTCTTCTTCTTCCTCTTCTTCCTGCACTACTTTCATGGGTGGGATTGGTGTCTCCCGTGGCTTTGGAAAGGGAGATTTTGTAACCTCCACCTTAATCCCCCTTGTGTTTTAGGGCATAGCTGCATGAACACCCGATGGACATACCCCTTGATGGTAAGCTAACTTGAGGGTGTAAGTCCAAAAAATCTGGCTCCAAAAGTTTAGTGTAAGCAGAGTGAGTACAAAATTTGTATGTTGTGTGTAATGTGTGGACATCAACATCCACTTTTTCTGCATTGAAAACCAACTTCTATGTGCCCTTTATCCATTTGATGGCACATTTTAAATATTTGGTAGTAAATGCAAAGGAGAGTTTGCACCATGGCCCCATCTCTCCTTAGCTTTTGTGTAACAGTCCCCCCCAACAAATTTTGGTAACTTGTGGGGATGCACCACTCATTATCAAAATCTTTGTGCAATCGCTCGAACCACATGTTCATCTAAGCCTTATAAGCACTTGAGATGGTCCCATCGTTGGTGAACTTTGTGAATTGGATTGCAAGGGATGCATGCATGGGTGGGTGAACCCAAATGTTCCCAACTGGTCCAATCTCCTAGAATATTAACAACATTAGGATGGATCCCCATGTGATCTTTTCTCTCTGCCTCATTCTACACTCATGCTTCCTCAACAATGCCCTTCGCGATGAACTCTACAAGTTATAATGTGCCCACTTGGACACTCTATAGGCCATGTATAAGAACCTCTTGTTAATGTCCATCCATCTCTCTCGATGTGCCCAATTTGTAGCTAATGAGCCAGGAGGTGACTCTCAACATGTGGGTCTGGGAGATCTGTAATTACTTGTACCCTACCTCCCTTCTCATAGTTCAATTTCTTTGTCATCTCCTCAATCTTGGTAGTGGCACATAAATCAAGTGTCATGTCCTCGTTAGTGTTTGTCAGGCATGTAATTTTCCTAATCAAGTGGCATGTTATCCTCATCCTTCACCCCATAAAATAAAATAAGTCCTCATGCACCCGCGACATTAACCACTTGAATAACAGGCAGGGTTTCACAAAGAAAGGAAGCTCCCACAACTACAAAACTCTAGTCTTCTATAATGCCTACTATACCGAGTCATCAACCGTAGTGTTTTCGAGCTCATCTACATCTGTCGAGTGTCCAAACCCAAGTCTTCCCTCATCAGCCTTCTTGTTGTCACTTGTCATGTGGTTATACTCACTAGATTTTTCATTTGTATAGCTTCGAGCTCCACTTTTCTACCTTGATAACTCTAGGAGGGTACTGCATTTCTAAGTAAATTTCCACGGGATCCTCCTTTTCCACCACTGGTCTCTTTGTAGCCTTCTTCGGTGCCATCTTCCTCCTCCTTTCCTTCATGCCCTAGGTGCTCTTAACATCTCTCGGGTATGCCCGAACTTGAAGACTTCCACACGCTTCTCTCTCACGCAACCCCTTCCTACCCTGTTGTCTCCTTTCCCCTCTTGTTTACACCACAAGATTACTCCACAGCTTCACACAATCACACTGGTTTGTGAAAATTCCTCACTCTCCTTCACAAAACCCTCATCACACTTTGAGCTCATCAACACACAAATAAATTCTCTAAGGAAAAGTAGTCGAAATGACTACCCTTACCCTTCTATTTATACTTTTCAACACCTTAAATTTCTTTTGACCACGTGTCTCAATGTCTCTTTTTAATAGAGTACTTTATTTTACTCAACTTAACTTTCACGACTTCCCTTCGCATGTCACAAATTATAACCTTTTAGTGCTCCAACACTACTTCACTACCATAGACCTCCTTCACGTGTGTCACCATGCCAAAGTACATAACCTCTACGTTGACTACCAAGTAATTTCCCATGGTGTTTCCTACCTTATGTTATACTATGTGATCTTTCTCCTCTTCGTGGTCTTCAAACTTCTCTCAACACACCTTTATAACTACCCAAATCCAAACACCTTAATCCACCATACCACCCATTCTTTTGTCTTCAGAATGAGTTTCCCAACAGTCCCTTGTTGAAGGAATTTGTTTAAACATATCCAAGCATATCTGCCAATCCACCCCACACAAAAATGCATGCACGGTCCTCTACGCATAGAACCACTTCTAATGTAATTAGCTATTGGTGCACCAACGTGCAACACAAAACCAAAAATGATGATAAAGGGGAAAGAATTAAAGGGGAAAGCATTAAAACCTAATCGATTGGTAATATTGCCTTATTTTATAGACACATATAAGCCTTATTTATAGTAGGGCTTCAACCTACTCCCATTGAAATATCCTAGCAACCTTGTCTCATCCTCGGGCTTACAAATGACACGCGCCAATCAAATATGTATGACACAATGTACTGGCTATAACCAATGAAATTTGAGCTTCCCAGGATGGCGCAAAAACTTAGAATCATATAGTAAAACCATCTTCCTAACCTCAAATTCTCTATTCTTAATGTGACGATCATGTCATGCTTTTGTCTTGCTTTCTTAGTCTTCTGACTCCATCTAGCAAGTGATCATCTTTCATCCAATTGCATTAACTTATCCATGTGCTCTTGTAATGATTTTTCACAGCCAATCCTCCTGCATGTGTAATACATAGAGAGGGTAGCATAAATTCTACCAATAAAATGGCTTTCATGTCAAACACCAATTGAAATGGTGTGGCTTTGTTCAATCTCTTGTAGGTTGTTTTATATGCCCATAACACGGCTGAGACTTTGTCATCCCAATCCTATCTCCCAACATCAAAAATATTGGTCAACATGTGACTTAGTATCTTGTTGAATGCCTCACTATTCCATTAGCCTAAGGGTGATAAGGGGTAGTCTTGTGATGAGCCACCATGAATTCTACCAACAAGATCCTAACTGTCTCATTCAAGAAATGTGTACCTTTGTCACTAGTCAAACTCAAAGGGCACCCATACCTACTGATTATATTTTCCCACATGAATCTTATTATTATGGCCACAAAGGTAATCCCTCAGGCATTGCCTCTACCCATTGTGTTAAGTAATCAGTATAGGTAATTATATAGTGCAAACTAGTCCTCCACGGGCGGGTGAAATAGGGCCTACAAATCAATTGCCCACTTCTCAAATGGCTCAACACTAGCTATCAGCCTTAATGGAATTTCATCTCTTTTTGTTAGTTTACCAAGGCACTGGCAGTGGTCACAGGCCTTGCAATACTCAATATAATCTTTGTAAATTGTTTCCCACCAAAATCCTACTAGAAGGATCTTGTGCACGGTTACATTCCCTATATAGTGTCCTCCTATAATTCCACCATGTGCTTCCTCCATGATTATAGTGCGCTCATGCTCTAACACGGACCAGCGTAAAACATTATCATGGCTTAGCTTATATAAGTCTCCACTAATTAGCATGTAGTGTGTGGTGCATATAGCTAATTGTTGTTAGGTTGTGGAGCTAGATTGCTTCACAGTTAGCATGAAATGGAAAGTGACTAGAAATATAGTAACCAAAGCATCGGTTACAGTGGGACCGACGTTGGTTAGGAAAAGGAGGAACCGATCGTGGTTAGGTCTAACCAAGGTGCGGCCACTTACTGTGTGAAGCACTTTATTTTTAAGTCACGGGTTTTAATATTGTTTTTGTTTTAAAGCAAATCTATTGGATGTAATTTCATGGCTAAGTTTCCCTAAGTTTGTCTAAGCTTATATAAGCTAGAAAACTAGGGTTAAAGATGTGTTGATGAGAAGAAGAGCATAATCCTTGGTTGAAAGGATGAAGAAGAAGAAGAAGAAAAGCAGATTACATGAAGACAAGAGCTTTCATGGAGAGAAGCTGAAACAGAAGGAAAGTGCAGGTACACTATTGGTGAGAAGATGGTATTATCTTCTACTGTATTTCCTTTGTATTGTTTAGTCTCATGTAATGGCTTGCATAGTATGCAAAGCACTTAGGGTTTCTTCTTGTTAGATCCACAGGTTGTTGTGAGATCTTGTTATTGCTCATTCTTGTAGATCCACATGTTGTGAGATCTTGTATTATAGATCTATGTAGATCTAGTCTTGTATTGCAGATCCATGAGATCATGTTGTATTGTTGATCCATAGGAATCTAGCATGGTAGAGGAAGTTTGTCTTCATGTTTGTAGTTTGTTGCAGTGATGGAGGAGAGACTTACTTCTTGGTGCATGGTTAGGGTTACACATTGGTAGATCTTTCTAGAGGTCTTGTTTGCAGATTCACAATATAGTGAGAGCTTGGCTGCATAGTGGCAGATGTAGGGTAGCTTTCAGTATGTGAGATCTAGTTATGTTTGAGAGGCACGGTTGTAGTGCACTCAGGTAGATCTAGTTAGAGATCTGGAGGAGACACAAGTGGTGGTATGGAGGCACGGTTTAGTGTACTCAGAAGATCCGGTTGGAGATCTGGGAGGAGGAGATACTCTTGTAGAGATACATGTACTCTTGTGTAGAAGAGTTGGTTTGTAATCTCTTGTTATATTATTATATATATATATATATGAGATCTCTATCTTTGGTGGACGTAGCCCACATTGGGTGAACCACGGTACATGCTTGTTATGTGTGTGTACTTTTGTGTGATTTGGATTATTCTAGTTTATACTTCCACTGCTGTAGATTTTGTGGGGAATTGTTTAGATCCTGTGTGCATGATTTTGTTTGTTATTAAATCATAGCACTATTCCGCATCTCGTATTCCCAACAACTGGTATCAGAGCAAAGGTTTGTTTTTCTTGATGAGAAGATCACATGAAGAGATTTAATCTCAAGTGGGAGCTAGAAGAGTAAGGTTGCTGAAATTACAGTGACCAACATCGGTTAAGTGGCAACCGACGCGTCGGTAGGGTGACCGTGGTCGGCATCAAGGTAATCGCGTGGTCGATTCTGGGTAATCGTGGTCGATGGGGTAACCATGGTCAGTTACAGGGTGACCGTGGTCGGTTGCTGGGCAACCTAGTTTTAAACAGAAAATCATAGATCTGAAGAAATGGAAAGATACATAGAATGTATCTTGTTTGCTGAGGTGTCCCCAGTTCTTGGAGGCACAAGCATGTTGGTCAGATTGCAGATCCGGTTATTGAGGTATGGTTTTATCTTGGTATTGCAGTGCTTATATTATTTTGGTTACACATGCATGTTTGGGATTATAGATCTAGATCTAAGAATGAGATAGAGGAGTAGTTATGCATCCTTTGGTGTAGTTAGATGCATGGGCTTCGTTAGAGAAGTCTGAATATAGTAGCACAGAATGAAGACGGGGCTTCCATCAGAGAAGCATGTACTTCAGTTGATTGAAGATGCGGTTGAGTATCTTGGTGCTTGGTAAGGTGATGTATTTCATCTTGATGTAGTTTATTGCATGTATTATTGTTGTTAAGTTTTTGTGCAAGATTTGGGTGCTTCTTGAAATGACTGGCTCAACACAACTATCGGCTTTGGTTGGAGTAGGCACCTGGTTTGGTGACCTATGCCAATTTGTGGCATTGTGTTAGTTCCAAAGAACACTATGTCGGTCAGGAACCGACATCGGTCACAAAAGGTAACTAGTACTTAGTCGCCAACAAACCATAGTCGGTCTCTGTGACAATGATTTTGCACATGGTTTCTTGCAATAGAAGAGGGCATGGATGGTTCAGTGTCCTTTTGGAGGATCTAGTTTCTACAGCATAGTGTGTACAGTAAAACAATGTTGATCACTTAAATGTTTAGATCGGAAGAGGATGGATTTGGCTTGGTTAGTCTAGTGAGACTTTTGGGTCGTATCTCTATATGGTTCATGTTTTATTTCTTTCTTTTGGAGCAATTGATATTATGTTTGGATAGTGTGCATAGATTTACACCATGTTTTTTGGGTGTTGTTTGACTTTTATTTCCGGCTGTGTGGAATCTTGAGGACAAGGATATCTAGTCTTAAGGATAAGATCCTCAATGAAAAGTCATGGTTAGACACAGTTGCAAGTAACGAAATATTTTGAGTACACAGGATGAAAAGAAGTTGATTCACCTACTTCACAAGAAGTCCAAACTTCTGTGATGTAGAAAGTATTCTTTGATAAGAAGGGAATCATTTTATATTTTCTTTCATCTGGTTTTATTTCTCACTGACATATTAGCTTTTGAGCTTGGTGTTAGAGGTAAAAGGCAGGAATTTCATGTTCAAGCCATGGTTTTTGGCATTGCAAGATTGGATACATGATGCACATGCAGAGTGAGAGGAGTTTGCTACTATTCAGAGTGGCAGGAGGCACAAGTTGGTTTTGGAGGGCAGTCACGGTTTTGTAGGTATATTGAGTTTATTGCTTTGTGATGTCACTTCTAGTTTATTTTGTGGTGCCTGGATATCCCTATGGGATTACAGTTGATGGCTAGATTCAACTGGGTGAAGATGATAGAGCAATTTTTCAGAGTTTTAAGGGTTTAAGGAGAAACTTTGACTGTTACAGAGACCGGTGTCGGTTAGGATTAACCATGGTCGGTCATCTGGTAACCGTGGTTGGTCAGGCAGTGAACGGGGTCGGTTAGGAAACCGTGGTCGGTTTGGTTATAGGTTTGACAACGAGTGTTTATTTACCATTTTTAGATGGTGCCCTTGTTTTTTCTTTCATCTTGGTTGGTTTGTATAGTATGTTGATGACATGTTTGCTTTGGTATTTGCACTTGGTATTAGTGGCATGGTTTAGCATGGATGTTTGTTATTGACATTGATGAGCACAGGATTCATATTCGGCTTTGGAGTTAGTCGGTGGCAGACTTGGAGCTTCTGGAGAGCTGGTGATATGGATGGATGTACATGGTGAGTTTGTACATGTTGGATAGATTCAATTTTGTGAGTCTATGATGATGCAGATGTTTGATTTACACATGGATGCTTTGAGCATGAGTAGGGGATGTTTGTATTTCCTCTTGATTACTATGTTACTCCTTGAGAGATGTTATCTACAGATGATTGTCTTGGACATGCTAGTTGTTTATGCAGGGTTGGATTTGTAGATTGCAGTGTTTGGATTCTTTGAGTTATGCAGGTTTGTGGATTGATCACCCACTATTGTAGGTAGAACTCATTTGGGTTGTCTTTACCCAGGATCTTGTTTTTCTTTCGCATATTCTAGTTTGACTTGTCTTGGTCAGTTACATTGGTGGTTGCATGGAGACATGGATAGATGGATGGAGAACATGGTTGGTTTTACAGGTATGGTTATGGTTGTAATTGAAGCTCAATACTTCAGTTTGAGGGGAGCTCTTGCAGGTGTGTTAGTCATGATGGCTTGGTTGCATGAGAGGCTTGGTGTTATGATTCAATGGGAGCTTGATGTATAGATAGCTCGGTTATCACGGATCAATTGTAGCTTCGTGGTGGTTTGGTAAGTCATGTTTTTTATCTTCTTGGTTTGAGAAGATGGTTTGATCTTCCTGGTTTTATTTTTCTTTGAGAGAATTGTTGAAGGAAAGAATAGATGGTCTTCATGGTGTGTTGAGGACAATGATGTACAGTGCATGTGTACAGAGGTTCAACAATTTATCTCCAAGTGGGAGATTGTTAGGTTGTGGAGCTAGATTGCTTCACAGTTAGCATGAAATGGAAAGTGACTAGAAATACAGTAACGGCATCGGTTATAGTGGGACCGACGTCGGTCAGGAAAAGGAGGAACCGTGACGCGTTAGGTCTAACCGGCACCGGTTACCTGTGTGAAGCACTTTATTTTTAAGTCACGGGTTTTAATATTGTTTTTGTTTTAAAGAAAATCTATTGGATGTAATTTCATGGCTAAGTTGCCCTAAGTTTGTCTAAGCTTATATAAGCTAGAAAACTAGGGTTAAAGATGTGTTGATGAGAAGAAGAGCATAATCCTTGGTTGAAAGGATGAAGAAGAAGAAGAAGAAGAAGTAGATTACATGAAGACAAGAGCTTTCATGGAGAGAAGCTGAACAGAAGGAAAGTGTAGGTACACTATTGGTGAGAAGATGGTATTATCTTCTATTGTATTTCCTTTATATTGTTTAGTCTCATGTAATGGCTTGCATAGTATGCAAATCACTTAGGGTTTCTTCTTGTTAGATCCACAAGTTGTTGTGAGATCTTGTTATTGCTCATTCTTGTAGATCCACATGTTGGTGAGATCTTGTATTATAGATCTATGTAGATCTAGTCTTGTATTATAGATCCATGAGATCATGTTGTATTGTTAATCCATAGGAATCTAGCATGGTAGAGGAAGTTGTCTTCATGTTTGTAGTTTGTTGCAGTGATGGAGGAGAGACTTACTTCTTGGTGCATGGTTAGGGTTGCACATTGGTAGATCCTTCTAGAGGTCTTGTTTGCAGATTCATGTACAAGTGAGAGCTTGGTCAGTCACAAAGGGCAAATGCATGGGGGTAGCTTTAGGTATGTGAGATCTGGTTATGTTTGAGAGGCATGGTTGTAGTGCACTCAGGTAGATCCGGTTAGAGATCTGAGGAGACACAAGTGGTGGTATGGAGGCACGGTTTAGTGTACTCAGGCAGATCCGGTTGGAGATCTGGGAGGAGGAGATACTCTTGTAGAGATACATGTACTCTTGTGCAGAAGAGTTGGTTTGTAATCTCTTGTTATATTATATATATATGAGATCTCTATCTTTGGTGGATGTAGCCCACATTGGGTGAACCATGGTACATGCTTTGTTATGTGTGTGTACTTTTGTGTGATTTGGATTATTCTAGTTTATACTTCCACTGCTATAGATTTTGTGGGGAATTGTTTAGATCATGTGTGCATGATTTTGTTTGTTATTAAATCATAGCACTATTCTGTAGTCCCGTATTCCCAAAAATTGTTTCCTTTCCAAAGTCTTCATTCCCTCTAGTGGCATACCTATTTTGAGAAACATCGCAATATCTTCTAATTCAGAGGGTGTGTGCTACAATTTAAACATTTGTGCATCTAGCATTATATCCTCAATGCTTTGCACATCCTCCCTAGGTCAATCCTTGATAAATGGTCAGTCCCAAATTACTCTTACCCGGTTTCACAACAACCGTAAACTCAAACTCTTGAAACAATAAGACCCACTGCATATGTGCCCTTGTAAAATGGCCTTGTTTACTAAGTACTTCAATGTCATGTGGTCCGTGTAGAATATAAAAGGTGTTTCCAACAGATACTTCCTGAATTTGTGTAATGCGTAGATCATTTACAATGCCTCGCGCTTAGTAGTAGTATAGTTCTATTCTCTTTTGGGGTTAGGTTCCTTGTAAAATAAAGTTGGTGGTCAATAGTTCCCTCACCCAGGTTGTGCCAACACTACTCTAATTTCCATCCCTAAAGCATCAACATGCACATGAAATGGTTTGTCCCAAGAAGGAAAGTGTAATATGGGCATAGTAATAATTTTATTCTTCAATGTATCAAATGCCATCTACTGCACCTCTCCCCAGTGAAATGTACTTTTGTGTTTTAGAAAATTTTCCAATGGTGTAGTGATCTTGGCATACCCCTTAATAAATTTCTGGTAATACCCTCGCATGCCCAAAGAATCCACACACTTAGCTCTGGGTGGTAGGTTCCCTAATCCCCCATAATGACAACTTTGGCAAGATCCACTAAAGAAGCCTTCCTTACATATGATATGCCCCAATTGGTTCTAAATGGAGTAGCGAAAACACATTTCTTAATGTTGAGGATATCCTCAATCGCCAACATTGTTTAAACATCGAGCTTAGATTGTCATAATGGTCCCTCACTAATCCATATACCATCTAATCATCAAGGTAGACTTGAAGAAACTTATGGATAAAGTCTTGAAATGCCTACACCATAATGCACAAAAACACAATGAGACGTGTTCTTTAGTCCAAAAGGCATGACCATGTAGGAAAAATTCCCCATTCAGTGGAGAAAGTTGTCTTTTCTTGGTCCTCCTTTGAAATTCTAACCTAATGATATCTTGAGAATCCATCTGTGAAAGAATAGATCTCACACTGGATACTCCTTCCAGGATATCCTCAGTGAAGGGGGTTGGAAAAGGGTCAATGACACATATTGCATTCAAATCTTGATAATCAATGTAAATCCTTATCCTTCCATCCTTCTTAATGTTGATGACCATCGAACTTATCCATTCTAATTCTTCAATAGCCTCAATGATTCCTAATGTGATCATCTTGTCAATCTCCTCCTTGACTTTGACACACGTATTCGATTCATTTGATAAGGTCTCTTCCAAATTAGGTGTGCACCTTCCTTTAACTTGATCTTCATTTCTCCCAAGGAGTGGTGAACTCCTTTAATCTCATGGTACCCATGTGAAACAAATCCTGAAATTCACACAATAAATCAATGATCTTTGAAACCTCCTTTTTTGTCCAATAATCTCCAATAGTAGCCTCCTTAGGTTCTACCTCCAAACCAATGTTAACCTTCTTGGTTTTCAAGGGTTCATGGTAGCGCGCTCACTCATCAACACTATCCATAACCTCGTATGTACCCACAATATGGTTAACATCCAAGTTTTCCACCTCTTCACCATCGATCACATAGACCAACTTTCCTTTCTCTTTTTCCATGCATGCATGCTCAAGTTGTATCTCCTCTAATTCTTCCTCATCAAAGCATGCTTCTAAGTCAGTTCACCCAATAATTCTAGTATTCTATCCTCCACCATGACACTATCTCCCATAGTTAGGTGTTTAACAACTGTAGCACCTCATCTACCAATAGCTTAGTACTGATATTCGAAAGCTTGAAGGAGATCAGTCGTCAAATCCTTCCAGGTTTATTTTATGACAACACATCTCTAAGTGAATGTACCATGCACACGTAGCCTTATAAGGTGGAGTAAAGCTTATGCACCCATAAAGAAGGTGGCAAGGATTCCACGCCTTCCATCTAGGCCTTCTCACATGCTTGGACGTGAAACGAGGCAGTTCCTTCCCATGATAATCTTGTATAATAGTAGGTGCATTGCTTTAGAAAAACCTAACAGAGAACACAATTCTCACCTCATGCCACTCTAGAAGGTTATTGGGATGGGTCACCCACCAGTGTGTTGCAGTCCCAAGAAAGGTATAGCTAAGAGTCCTCCTTTTGATCTCACATCTCCACTGGGTCTCCATTTCTCCCAGGAAAACATCAAGGTCGGCTCCCTCAATATAACTTGGCAACTTCTTTTTCTTAGGCACTGACCGAGCACGCATTTTTACTCTCATCACAGAGCTCTTAACTACCTTCCTCCGACTAAATCATATGTCTTGTGCGCCCAATTGTCACATGCCACATTAGTTGTATCACTTATAGATTGATCGTCTTCTCACCGAATAAAACCTTTTGTTTTGTGCACAACTTCGTGGTCTCATATGGTGCACACATATATTATATCTAGATCTCCTTCTCCCAAGGGTTCAATATAGGGCACTAACTTTCCATTTGTCAATGGGATGATAACGTGTTCCTCCTTGATCTCAAAACTTATATACCCCTTATTGAAATGTAAGTCAACATTGTTTTTATAGCACTAGGGACACCCAAGTAACGCTGAAAGTTGTCCGCCTTAGCAAGTGCCAAGACTTTGAAGTCTCCAGTGAATTTCACCCTTGGATAGTGATAACAACATCCTTCAAAACTCCAATGGGCATTTCCTTTATCTTGTTTGCCATATACAACACATTCGAAGATGGCTATAATGGGGCCTTCCCATTTGATTCCACACATCCAAGGTGAGAATGTTAAATTTTGCACTGTGTCAATCATAATATTACTTAGGATCCATCCATCAACAACTGCATTCAAGGTAATCTCCTTATTATAGTTAAGGTTGTGGGGAGGAAGGTTAGCATGCAAAACCTACCTCTCGTGCTCTCCTCCAGTGCTTGGTACCTTATCTCTCAACCATTATCCTAACAGAGGAATGATATTCTCTTGCCTCAACATCTTACATACCTCCTTGACATCATCTAGATCCTTCTGTGGAACCTCAATGCTCTTCTTTTGCTCTAGCTACTGTAACTACTCCTTCAGGTACTAGATCTCTCCTTGTAGGCTCCGAATCACATCCATGGTCTCCTGATAAACTTCTGTTGTATATATTTACCCCGCAAATATAGATACATCAAAAGAACATGTCGGAAGGGTTGGAAAACCCGACGCAAAGCAAATCGGGTCTCGGAGGTGGAAAAGCATGGCGCAGAAGCATGTCGGAGGGTTGGAAAACCCGACATCAAAGAACATGTCGCAAGGGTTGGAAAACCCGACGCAAGGCAAATCGGGTTTCGGAGGCGGAGAAACACGTCGGAAAACACGGATCGAAAGCATGTCGAGCCATCCTCCAAGCCCGATGCAAATGCACAAGGGAATCCCGAACCCGACAGCGTAAAATCCCGACGAGGGAAATATTCAGATCGCCATAACTTTTCACAGGGAGCTCGGATTCACACAAGGTTGGACTTTTCGGAAAGCTCTAGGCGTCCTCTACCCAACTACGACTGGATATCTTTAATTGGGTGGGAACAAGTTCTTAAAATGCAAAAATATAGTTCGCCATATTTTGAGGTTGTTGGGGATCTCACCTACCGCCATGATGAGGAGTTAGGTGTAGTCTTGGAGGGTTGGTCAGGGAATCAATCATTCTCTTCTCCTCTTTTTTTCTCATATAAATGGTCAAGAGAGGATCTTTGTAAAGGGTTGACATTCTTGTTTTGCCCCTCCCTTCTTCTCTTTGGCAGTGGAGTTGTGGAGCTCAAACCTCCCATTTGAAACTATAATGCAACCTTTGCTATTAGCATTTTCGGTGTATCATCAAACCTTCTGAGCAAATAAATGCATGATTTGTGGATGTTTCTCAACCCTCTACGTGTTTCATTTTGCATCCTCCCGATCTTTCACCGTGAATATGTTTATCCGTTCATGATATTGCATTGTATTTCTATGGTTTGTGTTTATTGGCAAAACATATGTTCTTCATTCCTGGTGCATCACCTCTGTTAGTTTAGGGTTGTTATTTCATGCATTTTCTTACCCTCGTCTCCTTGGCAAGTTAGATTAGGTTTTTGGATAAACCCTCTGCATTTTATTGGTGCATCTGAACAGAGGAATAGGAGCCGGCCTTCATCCGGAGAGCTTTTCCGATTTCGCAAGGTCCCACACTTGGGAAAAGCTCCATGTTGTGCAATCGCACTGAGATTCTCAACCCATCGTGTTGCAGAGTCCCAGGGGTGCTGTGATTCGACACCAACAGTTTTGGCACGCCCGGTGGGACCAAGAGGTCATTCCATCAAAATTTGAAGGAGTTTTCATGAAATTTGCACAAAAATTGCGTTTTACAAATTTCGATTTTGCACCTCCTAGCTTCGAACTCCTCGTGCGCCAATCATTTTTCAAGGGTTTATCTTGCTTAAAACAGTCAAAATTTCAACAATTAGGTAGATCCGAGGGTAATCTTCAAAAGGGTATCTTTAGTTTTTGATATTTTGATTTTCAAAATTTCGAGTATTCGAGTGATTTCGGGTTTTGGATCCGAGAACATCAAAGCAAAGAATTCTGTTTTGGAGATTCTATTGCATGGTCCTATTCCCGGACAAATACTATCATTCGCCAGGTTTTCCTGTCGAGCATGTTCCAAGTTCGACGACACATGGCAATTCGGGTTTTGTGAGTTGCATTACATGACCTCGAGTTCACTTTGTACTTTTCGGGGATCATGCACCGCACAACAAGGCCCGAATTCTGGATTGAAGATTGTCTCCTCTGGGTCCTTCAAAGTTTAAATTATATTTTCAATATTGTCAAGTTTGGTGTGTAACTTGGCAAAATTCAGCCTTTTAAAGGCTTGTTCTCTAACACATCTGGCGACTCCGAAGGGATAAAGTTCATGGGTGTAGCATCACAAGTTGCCCAAGCACATGAGAAGAATTCGGAACCAGTCTAATACTCAAGAAGAGGGGCTATTTTTCCACTTGCAACTTTCACCAGGTAGAGGAAGAAGACCACAAAGATCACCATCTCCACCTAACAGGACTTTGTCTACACCTCCACCTAGTAGGCCTTTTCTCGCATCAACCAGGGTTCTTAGGCCAATCATAATGGCGCATCTACCACCGAATCCCTTTGTCAATTTCACGGGCAGTAGTCCACTTGCCCTAAATGCTCAAAATCAAATTCCAGTTGCAGCGCTAAAGAATATCCCCTATTTTACAGGAGAAAATCATACTACTCCTATTGATCACATCCAGGATATTGCTAATGCATGTGCAATCCACGAAATAAATGAAATGGATGTCAGCTTGCGATCAAGTTGTTGGCTTCATCTTTCAAAGGCAAGGCCTTACATATGGTTTAGAGCCTTACAACAGGTCCATTACAAATTGGAACCAACTTTGTTCACTTTTCGCAACCAATTCGGGAGAGGGCGCGACAATTTGTCCTTATTGGAACAATTGACAACAATCAAAAGGGCTCCTAACGAACAAATGACAGATTTCAACTTCAGATTCCAACGGACATGGGACAGGATTCCAATAGCTGTTAGGCCAACCGCCGAAGGAGCATTCCTTTATTTCTTAAAGGCTATAAATTCAGACATAGCCATGATGATCCAGTCAATGGGAAGGACAACGCTGCCAGGTCCTATGACACAAATGATCGTGAGCAGAGAACTGTCTGATCCAAGCCGGCAAGCTTGCACCAAGGCCACTAATGCCTCTCTATCCAGATATGGGAAATCCTACAACCATCAAGCACCAGAGTTGAATCCCATTCCAACTCCTAGAAATCAAAGCAATAATGAGGCGTCAACTTCTTCGAATACTTCAAAGGAATTGCAGGAGGTCATGAAACAACTACGTAACCTTGGAAATGAGTTTGTGACTATCAAAAGACAACAAGCTCAAAGTGCTAGACCAGTATCGCCTCAAGCACAAGATGACAAGCTAGGCCCTCATACCAACAGTAATAGACCACCACCTCAAAGCTTACAAATCAAAACCAAAACCAAGGACAACCTCAAGTTGCGCCAGGCCATTTCGACCGTATGATCCAAATGCAATGACGTCCTCAAGAGCCTTGGTCTTGGCATAAAATAACATGGCACAGAATACGACCGGTGTTACCCTTGTAATCTACCTCACAATCAATCAAAGATGTTTCAATGGCACACTAAATCAGCCTTGATGGTGCGTAAACCATTGGTGTTCCTCAAGAACCAAGCCAGAAGGAATCAACGGCAAGAAACGCAACAAGAAGGACCTCCAATGAAACCACATTGGCCAATTGGCAAACGTAAGACTTATGTGGAGTTAACCAACAGCCTTTTCAAGGTGTGGCTGCCAACACACGGTCAAAGAAGAGAAACATAAGAGGGACAACCATCCAATCCAGCTTGTTTCTCGGCCCGCTCTTACACAACAAGGGGTCGGTAGACCAAACGCAGCTCCAAATGTGCAAAATCAACCTAAGGTACCTGTTGTAGCAACACATACACCTGTTCAAGCTCCAGAAAAGGTTACACCAAGTAAGGGACAACAAAAGGACAATTCATCCCCTTTCAACATCATCGACCAAATGAAGAAGATGCATGTGAACATTTCCATGTGGGAATCACTTACGATCCCAGTGCAACGAGATTTATTACAAGTCCGCTAATGGCTAATTGGTCTCCTCAAATGTATCAAATCGGGGACATGAGAGAGTTCTCACTAATGCGGTCTGCAACATGATGGGGCCGAGACCAGAAAAAATTCAAGCCTCCACCTTTCTATGTTTCATTGATTATTGAAACCAATTGGTGCACAACGCATGATAGATTCGTAAGCGAAGTAGTTCGTTGATGCCAAGCAAATAGCGGATCAACCGGGTTTGAAGTATGAGCGATCAAAGGAGTAGTGCAACTAGATGGAACGGTAGGGAACAGATTGGGGTCATCAAGGGGTTAAGCCTAACACTACATTCATGTCCTAATGTTACAATTCTCGCAAGATGTGTCCGATCGACCTTCCACCACTCTTTGTGTTGTGTCTATCAAGAGACTTCGCTGCAAAAATTGGTGGATATTTATCTGCAGATTGGTCACACATGATTTTTAGGACAAGGTATGGAGCTAAAGCAACAATCAAAGTCAAAACCAATTGCCAATTTCCATATTGAGCTTCATGTATCCAGTCCTATCAATGCAAATTGCTCAGCTTTTGATCGGAGTTGAGTGTTCAAATGATCTAGAAATAGAGTACTAAGGTCGAGGGAATTCTGATTTAACTTTGGATGAATGCGCAAAAAAGTCATGAATTTGACCCATACAAGGAAATTGAAGAATCAATTGGGTGTGTATTGTGTGCATGAAGAAAATTCACCCATTCCTAACATCATTCAAATTCTCGAACAAAAGGATGAAAACAAAGTTTGGAAATTATTCTTCGATGGTTCGAGAAGCATACAGGTCTTGGAGGTGGTGCAGTGTTGATTTCACCACAAGACATCAAATATTATTTAGCTTTTCATTTCCAGCTTTTCTTATTCAAACAACACAGCAATATGAGGCCTTGATTCATGGAATTCATCGGGCCATGAAAAGGGCATAAAGAGCTTGCAGGTGTTTGGAGATAGCGAGCTAATCGTCAACCAAGTCGAGGGGACAACATGCTACAAAGAATGACCTGTTGAAGAGTTATAACAACAGGGGGTATGGGACCTCATTGAGGATTTCAAACTTTCAACATTGTGTCCATACCCGGAAGAAAAATGAAGCCGCAGATAGGCTTTGCAGCAGATTGAGCAATGTTTGATGTGGTTGATAACATCGAAAGGAAAAAACACAACCACATATCCATGTGATTGTGAGGCCAGCCAGCCCAGATAATAACACAAGTCGGCCGGTAGTGTTTGAGAACGATCAACAGATCGTCAATTTCTTACAAGAAGAGGCTGAATTTTCAGCTAGGAATCGGACACATTAGAGCAGTAGTATGAGGATCAAGTAGTGCAACTGCGGACAAACAAGCTTCCTAAGGGTTTAGTAACGTTGGAGTCTATCTTCAACCCTAACGACCAGTTTCGTAAGGAAAAGGCTAACATACAGGTCAAGAGAGAAGATTCAGAGCCAATTCCGGTTGGGGAAGGCAAAACACTTCAAATTGGTAAAGTGGCCACTGAGCAGGAGAAATCAAATTTCATACAACTTTGCCAAGAATTTCCAGATGTCTTCGCTTGGAGCTATGAAGACTTAAGAGGATTTAATCCAAATTTGGCACAACATACCATAGAATTGGATCCAGATGCTAAGCCCATCAAGCGAAGGCAGAGACCACCAACCCTCACATTGAGCCTCTATGAAGAAAGAGTTAAACAAGCTAATATAGGTAAGCATTATATTCTTGATCAAGCACTCAAGCTAGGTTGCGAACTTGGTTCCAGTCAGGAAGAAGAGCGGAGAAATTAGGTTATGTGTGGACTTCCGAGACCTCAACAGGGCATCTCTCAAAGATCATTACCCACTTCCTTCAATGGAACAAATATTGCAAGTAGTATCCGATTCAGAGAGATTCTCTCTCCTAGATGGCTACTCAGGGTATAATCAGGTGATGGTGAAAGAAGATGACCAATTCAAGACGGCTTTCACCACCAAATGGGGGACCTATGCCTATAAGAAGATGCCATTTGGGCTATCAAATGCTGGGGCCACTTTCCAAAGGGCAATGGATATGGCATTTAAGGGGTTGATCAACAAAATGGTTCTAATATATCTTGACGACATCACTGTATTCTCAAAAAATGCAGCAGATCACCTCTTTCATCTAAGGCAGGTATTTCAGAGGTGTAGAAGATTTGGGGTATCTTTGAATCCCAAAAAGTGCATATTCTTGGCTCACGAGGGAAAACTTCTAGGCCATATTGTTTCAAAGGAAGGGTTGACGATTGACCCAGAAAGAGTTGAAGCAATTCGAGCATTGCCATTGCCAAGTCACAAGAAGGCTCTTCAAAGTTTTTTTGGGAAGGATCAATTTTGTCCGCAGATTTGTACCAAATTTTGCCGCTCTCATGAAGCCAATAACACTAATGTTGAAGAAGAGCATGGCATTTAAGTGGACATCCGAAGGCAAGGCAAGTTTTGAAGCAATAAAAGAGGCTTTATCTCAAGCTCCCGCTCTCGTCAATCCAGACTTCTCCAGGACTTCGTGCTATATGCCTTCGGTGGTGGGGACATGATTTTCGCAATCCTAGTACAATGAACAAAGAAGGATTAGAACAACCAGTTTCTTTCTTCAGTCAAGGCTTGGAGGAATACGAAACTAGGTACTCTTTCATTGAAAAGCATGTCCTTGTAGTGATCAGGAGCTTAAAGAAATTCAAGCACCTAGTCTCAAACAACAAAATCCAATTGTTAGTCTCTCATGCGGGAGTCAAGGACTTCCTTCTAAACAAGGATCTGAATGAGAAGCGTGCAGGGTGGATCACTCGTGTCATGGAATATGACATCGAGATCAAGGTCACCAAACTAGTACGTGGAAAGGGACTATGTGAGCAGCTAGCCTTGAGTCAACAAGTTGAAGCAAGTGATGGAAAAGAGACTGTCTTGGTATTACAGGGTGGTCAAGAACAGGAAAAAGATGATGTGCCTACTCCTTGTTGGACCCAGAGTATGATAAACTTCTTACAGACAGGCCTATGCCCTCCAGAAATGAGCAAAGCAAAGAGGAGATACTTTAGATTACAAGCTATTCCATATGTGCTTGTTGAGGGTGTTCTGTTTAAGAAAGACATCAATGGAGTTCTATTGAGGTGCATTGGGACAGGTCAAATTGAGAGGGTGTTATGAGATTTTCATGATGGAGATTCTGGAGGAAATTTTGCCCCACGAGTAACAGACTCTCAAGATAATGAAGGCAGGGTATTATATCGGCCCACAGGTGTTCGATGGCTATACATGGATAAGAAAGTGTAAGAAATGTGCACTCTTCACAGTAAAGAAAACTAGCAAGCACTTCCATTGCACCCAATCTTGGTTGACCAACCATTTTTGCAATGGGGATTGGACTTCATCGGGTCATCAACCTAAACTCAAGCCAAGGCCACAAGTGGATTCTCACGGCAACGGACTATTTCACCAAGTGGACTGAAGCAGTAGCGCTCAAAGAGGCAAACGAGTCTAATATACTAGAATTTTATGAAGGAATAGTGACCAGGTTTGGTGTGCCAGCCACTATCATATCAAACAATGCATTGGCATTCATAGGTTCCAAGATTACAGAATGGGCTGTCAAGAATGGAATCTATCTGAGCACCTCTTCAAATTATTACCCGCAGGGTAATGGACAGGCAGAGTCCACGAACAAGAATTTGCTAAGGATCATCAGGAGGACTCTGGAGGAAAATCAAAGAACATGGCATACCAGGCTGAAATCAGCATTATGGGCTGATAGAATAACACCAAAGAGGTCTACAGGCAATTCCCCTTACAAGTTGGTCTATGGAAAAGAGGCAGTATTGCCTATATCATTAGAACTGCCTGCATTGGGGTTCATGAAGCAGTTGGAGTTGGTTGAGTTTGAACCAATGGAGGCCAGGTATGCAGAGTTGATGGAATTGGCAGAAATTAGAGAACATGCAGTTCAAACAATTGAGAAAGATCAGGCCTTAGTGAAAAGATGGTTTGATAAGAAAGCAAGAGCAAGGACCTTCCAGAAGGGGACCTAGTTCTCAAATGGGATGCGATCGAGCAAACCGGAAGGCATTCTAAGTTTGATGCCATTTGGAGTGGCCCCTACATGGTCACGGGATGTAAGAATAGCAATGCCTTCCAATTGTCTACATTGACGGAGAAGAACTCCGATTCCACAACGAATCTATCTTAAACATTGCTATTGAAAAGAGAAAAGATTTACCCTTGTAAATATTAGCCTAGATTTCAATTCCTCTAAGTGCGTATGCACATTGTCTTGTTGTAGTTAGGTTTCAGTTTCCCTAAGTGCTTTGGCACAGGTTTTGTTGCTCCTGGGTTGGTTTTCTACAGTTCAGCGTGCTCTCGGAGAAGGAGTTGCATGTATCGGTTGGGATCGAGATATCGAGGTTGGTTTCAGTTATTGATTATGACTCTATGCCCAATGGATCACTAAAAGGCCATTTATCTTCTACCTAGCGGTAGGTAACCCCGTGAGTCGCCAAATTGTTGTATATATTTACCCTCGGGTAAATATAGATACATCAAAAGAACATGTTGGAAGGGTTGGAAAACCCGACGTAAAGCAAATCGAGTCTCGGAGGTGAAGAGCATGGCGCAGAAGCATGTCGGAGGGGTTGGAAAACTGACAACAAAGAACATGTCGCAAGGGTTGGAAAACCCGACAACAAAGAACATGTCGCAAGGGTTGGAAAACCCGACGCAAGGAAAATCAGGTTTCAGAGGTGGAGAAACACGTCGGGAAAACATGGATCAGAAGCATGTCGAGCCATCCTCCAAGCCCGATGCAAATGCACAAGGGAATCCCGAACCTGACAGGCAGAAGACCGACACGGGGGAAATATTCAGATCGCCATAACTTTTCACAGGGAGCTCGGATTCACACAAGGTTGGACTTTTCGGAAAGCTCTCGGCGTCCTCTACCCAACTACGACTAGATATCTTTAATTGGGTGGGAACAAGTTCTTAAAAATGCAAAATACAGTTCGCCATATTTTGAGGTTGTTGGGGATCTCACCTACCGCCATGATGAGGAGTTAGGTGCAGTCTTGGAGGTGGTTGGGGCAGAATCGAATCATTCTCTTCTCCCTCTTTTTTCCTCATATAAATGGTCAAGAGAGGCTCTTTGTAAAGGGTTGGACATTCTTGTTTTGGCCCCTCCCTTCTTCTCTTTGGCAGGTGGAGTTGTGGAGCTCAAACCTCCCATTTGAAACTGTAATGCAACCTTTGCCTATTGGCATTTTTGCAGTGTATTGTATCAAACCTTCGGAGCAAATAAATGCATGACTCTGGATGTTTCTCAACCCTCTACGTGTTTCATTTTGCATCCTCCTGATCTTTCACTGCGAATATGTTTATCCGTGCATGATATTGCATTGCATTTCTATGGTTTGTGTTTATTGGCAAAACATATGTTCTTCATTCCTCGGTGCATCACCTCTGTTAGTTTAGGGTTGTTATTTCATGCATTTTCTTACCCTATCTCCTTGGCAAGTTAGATTAAGTTTTTGGATAAACCTCTCTTGCATTTTATTGGTGCATCCGAACAGAGGAATAGGAGCCGGCCTTCATCCGGAGAGCTTTTCCGATTTCGCAAGGTCCCACACTTGGGAAAAGCTCCATGTTGTGCAATCGCACTGAGATTCTCAACCCATCGTGTTACGAGTCCTAGGGTGTTGGGATGTGACACCAACACTTCCTTTTTGATGAGCGGTGGTCCGATACTTCTCATGCACCACCTCTTCTCTTGTGACCAGTGGTATTTGCTTTGGTATTTCCCTAGCACGTGCAGCCTTAGCTTATGTTGTCACCAATACAAGTTCTAATTCTTACTCACGTGCCACCCTTGGCATCCACTGGGTCTTCTTTCTTCACGCTTACCATCCCGATGCCCTTGTATTTTTGTTGTTGTTGGCTCATGTGTTCAAATATTTATGGGAACTCCTCATACTTGTGATTCTTCCCACACCAAGAGCACTTGTAGCAAGTAGACATTCACGCTTGTAATGTTCTTACATGGACCTGACAGCTTATAACAAGTTCTGTGAGGGAATTCACTTCTTCCACCTCCGTGATTACCACAACCTCTAAATCCTCCGCAAAAGCTTCTTCCACAAGCTCCTCCATCCGCATGCCCTTCATAGTGATGACCATCATCCTTTGAATTGTTTGTAATGCTGGTCTGGCACACACCAATATCAATGACATCATGTATCTGGTTAATCAATCTACAATCCTTTGTATCATGAGTAGTAGAGGTGAAAATCTTACAATAGTAAGACACATTCTTACGGATCGCGTGTTGTAATAGCATACACCTACTTACATCATGATCTCTATGGCAAATCTCACATTCCAACGTCATGGCGTGTACCGATCTCCGAGGACAACTATCCTTCGTATGCCCCTCTACCTCACAATTTGTGCACCATAGGCCACTGTACGAGTCTCATGTGTCGAGTTCGCAGATAGCTTCTCCAACTACTTTTCCATGGCAATAATCTGATCTTCAAGAAAAGGACTAACACCAGTATCCACGCTTCCCATAGCCTCAACATGTAGGTAGCCTCCAAGGCCTTACAAGGGTCTGTGAAAGTCTTATGCAACAACACTCTCCTAAAGGGCATTATTAATCCTCCAACAAACCATTGAGCATGCTAGAAGGATGAATATCATAAGACAATTTTCACAAGACAAACTTAAAGCACGCATCATACACCCGCACACTCTTTGTCATACCTTGTTGAATCTCCTTCAACGCATTAATGTTCTTCTGTTCAAACTTAGGAATATGGAATTCAGCTAAGAAGGCATTACATAGCATGGTATAATCTACTACTATCTAGTGAGGGTCATACTTCCAGTACCAAATATGCGTGCGCCCTTGCAATGTCATTGCAAACTAACTTTCCTTCCATTCTGGGGTAGTTATCCCCTTCACGTGCCATAGAAACTCACATTTTGTACATGCTCTATAGCATCCTCAACACCTTTATAATTTGGCAGATGCAAAGATATTTTAAAGAACACTTGAAGGTGGTTGAGGCCCTTGTCTTCCTGATCTAGAACTTGGATTCCCCCAGTGTTGCCTCCACCACCAAATCCACTAAATCCACTAGCATTTGTTCCTCCTAACCCACTAAATCCTCCAGATCTACTAGGTCCACTAGGTCCGCTAGTTCCTACTCTACCTAACCCACTAGATCCACCTCCATAGTTGGAAAAGGTCTTGAAGTGGTTGTGCCTTGTGTCCCCATTTTCGCGCTAAACTACGCGCCAACATTTTATGATATTACACCGCTACCAGATGTGTGTCCCATACCACTTCTAGATGTGATACCCAAGCTTTGTGTACCTATAATTTTTCCAAATGTCATACTAAACAATATACCTCTAAACATAGGAAATGATTGTGCAACCATGGATGTACCAAATGAAAAATTATACCTCCTAGGTGTTGATCAGTTACTTCCACCAATACCAATTGGGTTAGTAATACTTATCTCTAGATTTAGAAAACTAAGTGCCAAGGGTTGGTCACCAAGTGGATTCAGATGTGCATCGATGGCTCTCCTCTCTCCAAGTGATGAGCTCTCATCAGAAGCTAAGGGGTTTCTCTCCCGCTTGCCAAGATGAGATAGCACAGACTACTCACTCAGTTTCATGTCCTCTGCGTGAACCTCAATTCCTTCCCTACAACATTTGCCTCTATAGTTCCATCACTCCTGCAACTTTGTGTTGTTTGTCTAACTCCCTTTCATGAGCTTCATTGTACTTGAGCCATCTCTCTTCCCTCTCCTTTTCAACGGCAAGGTCTGCCATCTTCCTCAACCCTAGCTTCCTTGCCCAGACGCTCAGAAGAAGCTTAGTCAGCCATAGGAAATGCTTCCAAACTTAGTGTAATGATCAAGATCTTTATATCTAAAGGGATAGCACACAAGAATGATCCTCTTAGCTCCCTCAAGAACTCAAACTCAACAACCTCTGGAAAATAATACGTAGAAATCATGTACTCCAAGGTGTAACTTGTCAACACTCTACTCCACCAATGATCAACAACACATTTCCAAGTCAGATCAACATCTTACAGCCCTTGATACTCATCTTGGGTCCATACGTGAGGTCTATAGTACCATCTTGATCTAGATGCATATGTCAAATCCATTCATACAACTCCACTGAAAACAACAAAAGAAGGTCTCATACAACTCATGATATAGATGTTTTTCTACCCATTTACGTGCATCAAACTCAAGTCTAGTATTAAATCTTTGAGAAAACTCATCCTTTGTGCTTTTAAGCCATGCTTCTTGAGGTCAAATGTCAAGCGCTCTATCATCATGCACCATTCTCACAACAACTTCGAAAAGATATCTCGGCAACAAAACTAAGATATAGTCTCTATTTACCTCTTGCTTTAACAACAAACCCCAAACGCATCAACATATCATCTAGATTAGTCTGGAAGCTCACCCGAGGCACGCAAAATCGATCCCCTCCTTTATGTGAGCTTTGTGAGAATGGTAACCCTTGGTAAGGGATTGCTTGCATAAATAGGGAATGAACATACCCATTCGGGAGTTGAAATAAAGAACTATAACTAGTCTAATGCATCAGATCATGGTATAACATGATCAACTAAATGAAAGTAGAATCAAACCATGAATAATATCAAGAAAACCAATAACATGCACATGAACATAAGGGAAATGTATAGATCAAGATCCATCACATGAGTGCTTGAAACTCTTCATTATATTCATTAATCAAATACAGTAGCCAAGATTACATCAAAAAGGGTTCCATCTCTGGGAACATTCATAGAACAGAGCCTTTATATATTATAGAACTTTCATTACACATTACACAATACCTCTATATTTTTCTTGCTCTTTTCCTCACATACATCTACACACATACTAACTTATCTCCCTCCTTAACCCTACTAGAAAACCATCCATATGAAGAACAGAAGGAATCTCCTCTTAACCGCTCATCATTACCTACGAAAGCCTAAAGGAATCCTCTCATGATTTCTCTACCACTACCCAGGAATATGCTAGATGTTGTCATGTGTTTCCCTCAATCGAGTTCCTTTAGCATGCATTTTCCAGCTAATCCTTAACAACCTCGACTCCTTATCCTTTCATGATAACTATATTGATGCCTGGAATATCCTTTCCTTGAGCCACAAGTCTCCATAGCTTATCCACATTTGTATCTAGTCATTTTTTCATTCATTCCTATGTGTGTCTTTTCTTATTGTCCAAAACTCACTAAGTCCCGAATCCATCCTACTTGGGTGTGAGCCTTTGCGCCTCTCCAAGAACTACTTCTTTTGTGCCTTCGCACCCGCTTCGCATGCCACAAGGCTTCGCACCTTAGGTACTTAGTTATTTTAGGGGTCCAAAACATGTCTGTAAAGGATTATATAGAGGAATTTTATAGGTTGACCATAAGAGCAGGTCAAGTGGAAGATGATCTAGAGAAGGTGGCCAGATATCTCAATGGACTGAAATTTGCAATTTAGGATGAAATCAGCATTTTATCTCCAAGAATAGTTGATGAAGCCTATCAACTAGCACTCAAAGTTGAGGAGAAGATTGCAAGAAAGAGTAGCTCATTTTCAAGAGGAAGAGGTAGAGAATTCAAGGGTAGATTTGGATAGTCAGTGGAAGAAGACAACTGCAGACCAGCCATGAAGAAGGCAGCAGTTCTCAAAGCACCAGAGGAGATTCATCACCAAGAGGAGGTTTCTCATTCAGAGGAAGAAGGCCATATCAAGGCTATCAAAGAGGAAGAGGTAGATTTTTGGGCAAATGTTATAGATGCAACAAGTATGCAGGGCATAGGTCTTATGAGTGTCCAGAGAACCCTTCAACCAGCCATGAGAGGGGTGTGCATATTTCTCAAGCTAAAGAAGAGGTGGAAGAGTCTACAACATCAAAGTAGGAGGACATTCCAGAGGATGGTGAGTTACTCTTAATGAAGAGAATTTTGTAAGGAAGTTACGTAACCACCACAGAGGAAGACTTTGTTTAGGACTATGTGTAAGAGCAAAGGAAAATGTTACAAGGTGGTGATAAATAGTGGTAGTACTAATAATCTTGTGTCAACTAAGATGGTGGAAAAGCTAGGCTTGAAGAAAGAGGCACATCCAACGCCATACAAGGTTTCTTGGCTGTAAAGGGGCATCAATTGTTGGTGAATGAGCAGTGCAAGGTGGAATTTCAGATTGGTTCATATAGAGATCAAGTTGTTTGTGATGTCATGCCCATGGATGTGTGTCACATCTTTCTTGGGAGACCTTGGCAATTTGACAACAAGGCTATACATGATGGAAGGAGAAACATATACTTTCATGAAGGATGGAGTGGAGCACACTCTCACACCATTGAAGGATGATCATGAAGAAGTAGAGAAGATTTCTAAAGTGATGTTGATGGCAGGTAAAGAGTTCTTGCATGAGATGAAGAAAGAAGAGGTAAATTTTGTTGTGATTGGTAAGCCTAAAAGTGTAGTCACTAGTACTAAGTTGACTGATTTTCCTTTAGAGATTCAAGATATATTGAATGAGCACATTGACATTGTTGTGGATGATTTTCCAAATGAGCTACCACCATTGAGGAGCATCAGCCATCACATTGATTTGATTCTAGGAGCAAATTTTCCAAACAAAGTTGCTTATAGAATGACTCCAAGAGAGAATGAAGAGATCAAACAACAAGTGCAAGAGTTGTTGGACAAAGGGCTGGTAAGAGAGAGTTTAAGCCCATGTTTTGTCCCTACAATGTTGAGTCCTAAAAGGATGGAACTTGGAGGATGTGTACTGACTCCAGAGCTATCAACAAGATAACCATCAGGTATAGATTCCCATTTCCTAGAATGGATGATTTGCTTGATTGTTTGAGTGGAGCTACATATTTTTCAAAGATAGACTTGAAAATTGGATACCATCATATCAGAATTAGAGAAGGAGATGAGTGGAAGACATATTTCAAGACTAATGATGGTTTTTATGAATGGTTAGTCATGCCTTTTGGCTTAACCAATGCTCCAAGCACTTTCATGAGGCTGATGAATGAAGTGCTCAAATAATTCATAGGTAAGTTTGTCATAGTATATTTGGATGACATTTTGTATTTAGTCAAACAAAGGAGGATCATTTAAATCATTTGAGAATGGTTTTAAACAAGTTGCATGAAGAGAAACTATTGATTAATATGAAAAAGTGTAGTTTTCTAAAAACAGAGCTAGTGTATTTGGGTTTTGTCATTTCAAAAGAAGGTTTGAAGATGGAAAAGGAGAATATCAAATCCATTCTTGATTGGCCTACACCTAGGAGTGCATATGAGGTAAGGAGCTTCCATGGATTAGCCAGTTTCTATAGAAAATTTATAAGAAACTTCAGTGGAATTGTAGCACCAATGATAGATACAATAAAGGGTGATAAGAAGAGTTTTTGTTGGACTGAGGCTACTGATAAAATATTTAATTTTCTGAAGAAGAAGGTAATTGAAGGAGCCTATTCTAACCCTACCTGATTTCAATAAGATTTTTCAAGTTGAGTGTGATGCTAGTGGGTTGGCAATAGGGGTTGTTTTGAGCCAAGAAGGAAAACCAGTGGCATATTTTAGTGAGAAGCTAAGTGATGCTAAAAGGAAGTATTCAGCATATGAATAGGAGTTTTATGCACTTATACAAGCCTTAAAGAAGTGGAGGCATTACCTTATGCCTAAGGAGTTTGTCTTGTTCACTGATAACTATGCATTGCAATTTATTAGTAATCAGAACAAGCTAAGTCAAAAGCATGTTAAGTGGATTGAATTTTTGCAAGGATTTACATTTACCATAAAACATAAAAAGGGTCAAACTAACAAGGTTTCGGATGCTTTGAGTAGGAGAGTTTTGGTTTTGCAAGAGTCTCAAGTGAACATCATAGGCTTTGAAGAATTGAAGGAGATGTATGAAGATGATGCGACTTCAAGGAGGCATACAATGCTTACAGGAATCCAATCATGGGAGATATAATTCCTTGGCTAGACTATATGCTTCAGGAAGGCCTATTATTCAAGGGCAGCCAACTTTGTATCCCAAGGAGTTCCATGAGGGATAATTTGTTGAAAGAGAAGCATAGTGGCAGCTTAGCAGGACACTTTGGGCAGAATAAGACATTGGCATAGTTAAGAAATCATTACTATTGGCCAGGGATGGATAAGGATGTCAAAATGTTTGTATAAAAATTCAAGGTATGTCATTTGTTGTCGTGTAAATGTGCAACAGGAAATTGACAATTTCCAAGCACGACAATGATACCCCAGTGTTAATTTTTTCAAGTCCCATCATTCCAAGACACCCTGGGTCTATCCAATCAGTCCAAATGACCTCCTAAATAATGTAATCTCATCCCCTAGGTGATTTAGGTAAGTCTATTCATCACCCCTAGGTGATTTTAGGGAGTTCTGAAAAGATACTATCTTTTGGCAGTATTGGGAAGGGCTATCGTTGGCCTTCCCAGAATGGATCAACCCTCGAGTGGAACAAAAGGAAAAATTCAACATGGAGGTGAATCTAAGACCTTGGAACATCATGGAAATTATTTTGGAAGGTCTGGGAAGTTCTGCAAGACTTGGAGTAATCTGAGTAAAAAATAGGGTTCACAAGCCTAGGTGGTACACAGGCCTAAAATAGCTATTGGGCTTCAGAAGAAGATTTCGGGAGCTCCAGATGGAGTTAGGAGAAAAAAAATATCTCCAGAAAGAGGATTCCAAGACCTACATTATGGTGAAATAATATTTTTCACAACACTTTGGTGCATCATGTCTGTAGGTAGTTTTTCTCAGGCATAGGTGGAGTAAAAATAAAAATAAAAATCCGATTTTTCAGGGATTAAATGGAATAATGAAGACATTAGACACACACCATTGGATTCAAAGACATTTCCAGTCATTATCATATAAATTTTTTCCAAAAAGGTCCATCGGGAGCTCAAGTTATCACTATCACAAGTTTAGGACTTAGCCAAATTTTTGGGAGGACACGTGTCAGCACCAGGAGCCTAGCGGGATTTTGTGTCCCTCATGTCCCCCAAGGTTAGGGAAATCAAGGTTGGAAAAGTTCTCCCAGCCCCCTTGAAGCCCTCTCAGCCCTCATATGACCTCTTGTGCCCTCATGTGATCTCCAGACTCGACAATTCAACCCCTAGGTACATTTTTGGGGCATCCATTCTCTACCGTTGGATCGGGAGCCATGTGTTAGCTCCAGGACCACCGTGGAATTTGATGTCCATTATGCACCTGAGGTGGGGGACATCAGACCTTGAAAAATTTTCCCATCCCCTATGAGAGTCATTTGGACACCCACGTGACCGAATTTCAGCCCCCGGTGCATTTTTCAAGCAAATCCCCCATCGGATCGAGGACACATGGCATCGCCTTGACCACCATGGAAATTGATGTCCCTCATGTCCCTAAGGTTAGGGACATCAGGGACATAAAAATTCACCCATCCCCTCCATGTGCATGTTTTTAAAGTTTAAATCCAACACTTAGTCGTTTCTTCCTCCTCATTTCTCCTTCACAGCTTCATACCTTGCCATGGCTCCATGCATGATTGTCCAGACACCCAATCCACCATTGTTGCTCGAACCAGCTCCACCATGGCCACATAAACTCTCCACACCATGAATACATAGAAATATGCAGGTCTTAGAGAAAAAATGGAGTGAAATGACAAAGAACGGGGAGAAAATGAAGGGTTTTTGCCAGATAACCATGAAGTCACCCGATCGAAAAATCTTCATATCTCACAAGATACAAGTCGATCGAGATGCAGTTTTTGCAGAATTCTTCATTTTTCAAGGTGATCAAGATGCAACAAACAAGAGGTAAAATGGTTCCCATAATCATTTTCTCCAACAAAATCCTCTCTTCGTGCACCGACTCACATTCGTCGATTTCCCGTCATTCCTGCAATGGAAATGAGCTAAAAACTTGCACATGAGCTCCAAATAAAAAACCTATCGCAATGGATTTTTTTCATTGCAAATAGAGAAAAAAACCATACCTGTAAATTTTGAGCTCCATTAATGGCTGCCATGGCAGCTCCGTGCCCGAAGCCACTGCCAGGTCAAAATTTCAAAATTTATTTCCAGGCATTCTAGTGGGAAAAACTATGTGAAATTCAAGGGTGTGATTGTAACGAAAAGAAGAGTCCAAAAATTATGTTCCATCACAAATCAAGTACTGGAAACACCCTTTCTAAAAATAGTAAGTTTTCCTACACATGCTTGCTATTTTTGGTAAGTCTTCATCAAAAGCGGCTATGGAAAGAGCAGTGTGCACTGAAGATCTCCAAAAGGTCAGAATGATTATCCGGAGCAAAAAATAGTGAAAATGGCCACTTACTAAAAATAGTAAGTCCCCCATCTAGGCATTTACTAAAAATAGTAAGCCACACTCAAAGAACAGTTTTGGCACAATGGGACATTCAGAACTTCACCGCATCAGAGATTTCCATGAACGGGGACCAACGGACTTCATCGGGAACATCTCCTCTTTTTCTTCTCTCTCTCTTTCCCTCTCCTCTTCCCCCAACTTTCTCTCACTTTCAAATGTTCTAATTCTTCGTTGGGGTTTGCACTTTTTGATATGCCTTTAAGTCACTTAAAAGTGACTTTAGAAACATAATGTAAATTAAGTCACCTTGCTATTATAAAAGGGACTTAAATATTTAAAGTGGAATATGAACATTCTTAACTCATATTAAGGCATATGAAAGGTCATGAGGAAGACGATAGGTCACCTCTCATTCTATAAATTATGACACCATTCCCATTGCAAAGGGTTGGCAATTGATCTTGTGGACTCAAGAGTGCATTGTACCTAGAGAAAGCAAAGGAGATAGCCATTTTCTTCTACTCTCTTCCCCTCTCAAATTTCTTCCATTCCCACATTATGTACAACTTTGATTTGAGAAATCAATATAAGAAGGGAGTTTCTAGCTTTCTTTGACTAAGGGGTTTCTTGATACTTGGTGATCAATAAATTCTATTTGGTCTTATTGCTATTCACAGAGTTGTTTCTTCCCATAAAAGCATGTGTTGAAGTTTCTAACTAGTTTGTGCGCAGAATCTTATTTTCTACCTACAAAGCATTAGTTCTCCTACCTCTTTTCTCGCTCCCTTTCCCACTCTGGCAGACAAAGACTTCCCTAGCAAGATATCGCTAGCTTTGCCCAGTGGTCGATGGAGTGCCCCCGTTAGATCCCTCACAAAATACCACCACGTAAATCCACACTTTCTCATGCACATGCACATACGGAAGCTGCACCACTAAGTAGAGGGACTTAGATTCCCACATAGCGTTGGCAAGAAATCCACAATTTTTCCACCCGAAAAATTTCTCACTAACATCAATATATCAAGGGCATCAATAAAATGCAGGACTATATCAACCACTACCCATTCCTAGTAGACCTTGGGATTCCATAAGCATGGATTTTGTACTTGGTTTTCCTAAGACTAAAAAAGGTCATGATTATATATTTGTTGTAGTTTAAAGGTTTACAAAGATGGCTCACTTTATCCCATGCACAAAGACAAGTGATGCAACACATATAGCTAACTTGTTCTTCCTCGGAAATTGTAAGGTTGCATGGTTTGCCAAGAAGCATAGTTTCGACAAAGATACAAAGTTTGTTGGACATTTTTGGAGGACCCTTTGGAAGAAATTGGGAACACATTTGAGCTTCAGCTCACCTCCCCATCCTCGTACTAAATGTCGAACCGCAGTTATTAATAAGAGCCTAGGAAACATTCTAAGGAGCCTAGTGAGAATGTACCCAAAACAATGGGATCTTGCACTTGCACAAGCTGAGTTTGCATACAATGACTCCCTAACAGAAGTACAGGGATGATTCCCTTTCAAATTATGTATGGAATACACCCAAGAGGTGTTTATGAACTAAGAAACTTAGGCAAGATGGAAGTAAGAAGTGCAGATGTAAAGGACTTTGCCAAAGCAATGCAAGACTTACATGAACAAGTGAAATGAAACTTGAAGCAAATGCCATCAAATATAAGCAAAAGTAGATCTGAGGAGAAAATAGGTAAGTTTCAATGTGGGAGACCTTGTTCTAGCCCACCTTAGAAAGGAAATATTCCCAAGAAGGAGTACAACAAGTTAAAAGTGAAGAAAATTGGCCCATGCAAGATATTAAGGAAGTTTTCTAATAATGCATATGAGATAGAGTTGCCTCCAGGAATTGGAATCTCTCCAATCTTCAATATTGCAGACTTGTATGCTTACAAAATTGATGGTGAGGTTATAAATGAACCCGCAATGGAGAATAAGGAAGTTTTTCAACATGAACTACAAATGCCTAAGGAAGTACCAAAGGAAATAGAGTCTATTTTGGACAAGAAGTTTCTTAAGAAGACCAGAGAAAAGGAGTATTACCAGTATCTAATCAAATGGAAGAATTTTCCTAGCTGAGGATGCAACATGGATGACTAAGATTGATCTTCTCAAGTTGGGAACCAGTGTAGCAGAGTTGATGAAGGACAACATACCATGAAGAAGGTTTCTTTTGCTCAGGGGTAGAATGATGCAGGAGCATCATGAAGTTTCCATAGTGATTGTCATAGTTATGTCATCTTGGTGTTGATTATAGGATATGGGTATTGAATTGCCATTACCCTCCATTTCTTGTTGTTTGAATTTTCAAATTTTTGTGTGTGTTGTAATGCCTAAATAAGGCCTATTGTGGTGCAAGGCCAAAATTTTGAAAATTAACTTGAAATTCAAGTCTAACATGGATTCAAGTCGGTACCATGGAATAAGGGAGGTTGTGAACTGATTTCTAAGTTTAGTGATGGTTGAGTCATTTTAGAAGTATAGTTGAGAGATGTTAGGAAGTTGCTTGATTATGAAAATTTGGGAGTTGATGATTGGGGTCAATATCCTTGAACCGAGAGATTGTAATATGCTTGATCAAGGTGAATGAATGATATCATAGATTACATTGATCTAATTTTACATGTTTTCCTCGTATTTTGTGGATTGCTTTCTTGTGTACATGAATGGCTATGGACTAGAAAATGAGCTTGAAATGATCGGTCATCATTTATAGCTTCATATCATGACCGTGAAGCACTAAATAGTTGAAGAAGACCACGAGGAGTCCATTAGAATTTTTATCGAGCCTTAACATGATCGGGTTTGGCACAGTAGATCAAATTTTGTATAATTTCCCTCGAACTAGGGCATCACCGATCTTGAGCTTCACATAGTCAAAATTCCTAAAATTTGAAAATCTTGATGCTCATAAGGTCATCTAACATCCCTCAAATTTATAGAGCTTAATTCGAGGAGCAAGCACCACTTTCACTAACCCCCTCTCATGCAAGGTCAAGGATACCAATTTTTGTTGTCATAATGGAAGTTTTAGAATGTTTTAATGCTTTTCAAGACTACTTTGACTTAGGGATAGCTTGAGAGTGGTAAATCTCATCTCCATGAAGGTAATTTGAGGTTCTAAAACTTCATTAAAACTCTGTCTCTATGTTCAACTCCCTAAAAGGCCTAGTCCCTAACCTGTTTTAGGCCGAAAAGTAGAGTTTTGGTTAAATAACTAAAGCCATTCTTGACATTGGTTTTATATTCACATAATGGACTCAGTGCTTAGTAGTGGAGGTAGTCTCAATTGTACTCATTGTGGAATCATCATCTTTGTCCTTGTAGGACAGTCTACAAGCATTGGAGTGGGTCAAGAAAAGCTAGTAAGGCATAATGGCATGTTGTTCTTACATTAAACCTTATGCATTCAATAATCTTAGGAGTGCTTATGTGTGTGTCAAGTGTGTGGAGAGAGTAGGGTGTAGAGAAATAGTGTGGTTGTCTTTCAAGAAAGTAGGTATGGTGGTGTGTAGGCTTAAGGCTACGGTATTGAGATGAAATGATTGATATAATTTCTTTATACCAAAAGGTTGACCAACCTGATTTATAATCAAGTGCAAGAAAAGGAAAAGGAAAATCAAAGTGGAAGAAAGTTAGACTAATATACCATGAAGATCAAGTGAAAGAAAGAGCGCACCCGATTAAGAAGAGACCTTATAGGATGAATCCTAATTGTGTAAAATGAAGGAGGAAATTGACAAGATGCTCAAGTCTGGTATAATTGAGCCTATTAAAGAATCTGAATGGGTTAGCCCCATGGTTATAAGCATTAAGAAGGATGGGAGGATAAGGATTTGTGTGGACTATAGAGAACTCAATGTTTCATGTGTTATTGATCCTTTTCCCACCCCATTCATAGAATAAATCCTTGAAGGAGTTATTGGGCATGAGATATACTCTTTCACAGATGGATTTTTAGGTTATCACCAAGTGCACATCGTGAAAGAAGACCAGAGAAGACAACTTTCACCATTGAATGGGGAATTTTTGCATATACATTTATGCCCTTTAGATTGAAAAATGTGCCAACAATGTTCTTGTGCATTATTGTGTAGGCCTTTCAAGATTTTATTCATAAATTCTTGTAGGTGTATTTGGATGATTGGATGGTATATGGCTTAGTTAAGGATCACTTTGATAATTTGAGGCTCATGTTTGAGAGGTGCAGTAGTTGAGCATCTCTCTTAACATTAAGAAGTGCATCTTTGCTACACCTTTTAGCACTTTACTTGGGCATATAATTTTTAAGGAAGGATTGTTGGTAGACCTAGCCAAGATAGTTGTGATCTTAGGTTTAGAAGATCCTACCAACTAAAGTGATGTGCGTGGATTTTTGGGACATACTGGTATTACAGGAAATTCATCAAAGGTTATGCAAAGATTTCCGCACCCTTGGAAGAATTGTTGAAGGCTAAAGGGAAATTTTATTGGGGTGATGCGCAACAAAGAAGGCATTTGAAACATTAAAGGAGAGGCTCACCACTACACCTATTTTTCACTTTCCTTCATGGGACAAACCCTTTCATGTTTATGTTGATGCCTTTGCATGGCGATTGGCCATGTTTGGCGTAACCGGGAGAAGGAATTGTGGACCATCCCATTTTTTTTACAAGCAGAAGTTGACACCCATGGATTATAATTACACAACCATTGAATGTGAGGAATTTTCTATGATCTACGTGTTACACAAGTTCAGATAGTACTTGCTAGAAACCCCTTTTATTTTCTATACATATCATATAGCGCTCAAGTACTTGGTCAAAAAGCCCATTTTTGTAAGGGCATTTACAGGTGGGTACTTTTGTTTCAGGAATTTGAGTTCACAATTGTTGTTGTGAAATGAGGTAAGAGAAATCCAAGGCCTGATCATTTATCAGGGATCAATTCTAGCAGGACATGCAGAGCATTGAGGACACAATACCATATGCATAGATTTTTCAGGTTAAACTATGTGTCCCTCAAACTTAGAGGATATTGCAATATTTTTGCACACTAGGAAGGCACCTGAAGGAATGAAGACATTGGAGAAAAAACAACTTACTATACATGTGGCACCTTATCAGTTGATTGGTGGAGACTTGTACAAGTTGGGTCGATTTGGACTGTGATGAAGTTTTGTGTCGTTATGTTCTAAAGCATGAGCACGAGGCTATTATGGAAGAAGCTCATGGTGGAATTGTAGGAGGGCATTACGTTGGTGATGCTACAATGCGCAAGATTCTAATGGCTGGACTTTGGTGGGAGACCTTGTATAAATATACCAAGGAATATGTGAAGGCATGTGATCATTTTCGCACCTTAGAAACCTAGACATAGAGATGAGATGTCGTTGCAACCTAATGCAAGTGTGAAGCCTTTTAAAAGTGGTCTATTGAATTTGTAGGTCCTATTTCACCACCTATGCATAAAAATGGCATGTGCTACATTATTATTCATACATATTATCTGACACGGTGGGAAGAGGCAACACCTACAAAGGATTATACAATAACCACAATAGCAAGATTCTTATGGGAGAATATTATTAGCAGGTATGGCTACCCATTAATCTTGACAAGTGATAGAGGAACTCATTTCCTTAATGAGACAATCAAATTCTATTGGTAGAGTTTATGGTGGCACACCATAAGACTACTCCTTATCACCCACAGGCTAATGGTACTGCATAAAAGCTTTCAACAAGATCTTGGGATAGACATTGACAAAAATATATGATGTTGGGAGAAAATATTGGGATGATAAAGTGTCAATTGTAGTTTGGGCTTACAGGACCACTTATAAGAGGTTGAATAAGGCCACACCTTTTCATTTGGTGTTTATTGCGGAGAATGTATTTCATTTTGAATTCATGTTGCCATCGTTACATATTGCGTGTACAGATGGACTTGCCAATGAACAAGTTGTTAAAGAGCACATTTATAAACTAATGCAATTGGATAAGCGATGTGTCATTGGACGTTAGAGCCAGAAGACTAAGAAGGTAAGATAGAAGGCATGACATGATAGGCACATCAAGAACAAGATATTTGTAGTTGATAAGATGGTCCTTCTCTATGAATCCAATTTTGCACGTCACCCAGGGAAATTGAAAGTGCATTGGTTGGGACCTTTTATAGTAACCAAGATACTTGACTCAGGTGCTTGTAATTTGTAGGTGTTGGATGGCACCATGTTTCCCGATTACTTTAATGGGATTAGGTTAAAGCCCTACTATAAATAAATCTTATTTGTGTTTGTAATAAGGCAAGTATTGTCATTTAGATTAGATTTACCTTTCATGTGTTTCTTTTCGATATTGTTATGCTTTGTTATTTTGTAGTTCTTTGTTTTGTTGTAATAAGCATTCTTGCACACAGAAGCTAATTACTATCTATTGAGTTCATGCACAGAGGACCATGCATACTTTTAGTGTGGGGTAAACTAGGTGCAAGTGCACGAAAGAGGAAAAGGAAAATAAAATCATTAGCATCAAGATCTATACAGGTTAGCACATTTGAAGGTGTTCTCTAGATTTTTTCCACAGAAGAAAAAAGGAACTACAAGTGCTAGGGATGAAGGTTTTGTTAAGGAAATTACTCAAGATAAATACCATGCATAAGAAAAGGTTCGCACAAAGTAACGCGAGGTAGGTAGCGGCATAGTAAACTACTTAGTATGAGGTGCAGAGGATTATGTACTTTGGTACATAGAGGCACACATAAGGATGTTTGTGGCCGAGAAGTAGTAGGCGCGCTAGAAGGCTATGACTGGAGTGTGAAAGAAAGTAGCAAAAAGTGAGGAAAATTTGAAAAGTCATAATTAAAGTTGAGTACGGTGGTAGGTGAGGAGTAATTGTGCAAGAAATTTGGAAAAATATATAAAAGGGGTACATGCGACTTCATTTTTACCTTACATGTTTAAGTATTTGAGCCTTGAAGAGTGAATTGAAGTGTGAATTAAAATACAAACAAGCTCTAAGTATGATTGCATATGAGAGTTACATCAAACCAGTTGAATTTGGTCACGGCTAAAGTGGAGATCCTTCGTGGGAAGTGTGAGAGTGAGTAAAAGGCGTGTGAAGAGTAGGGTTCAAGGAGCTAGGGTTTGGAAAGAAGAAACTACAGTGTAGGGCATACGAGTTTAGGGTTATAGAGGTAGCAGAAAGGTAGATAAAGACAAGGATAAGTAGTGCAAGTAATAAATGGCACCAAAAAGAGCACCTATAGTGACCACAAGGGGAAAGAAGAGGAATGAACTTGAGGTAGAAGTGGAAGAAGCGCCAAAAGAAATATTCTCTGAAATACAGTTGCCCAAGGGTGTTATTATGGGGCATGTTTGGGATTCCCATGTCTGAAAGAGCAAGGTGAGTGATTATAACTATCACACTAGTGTAAACAAGGACTAAATAGAGAAGGAATTGGTGAAAAGACTAACTTGCAAACTAAAGATGATAAACCAATTTATGATGACAAAGGATACAAAACCTTGGAGAAATTTGGAGTCTTGCAGATCTATGAGTTTTCATACTTTGGAAAACCAAAAGACTTTATCAATGGTTGATGTCAAGATTCCATGAGGACTTCTTCTACTTCACAAGAAGATGAGTTCACATCACCACACCTTTGATCGGAAAACCTACAGGGTTGCGGAGCTCGGGCACAAAGATTGCTCATGATATTGATGATGAAGTAGGTGTAGAGGCCACTGTTGTTGATTTGGTTTATCAAAAAGGAGGGCGTACGATGGATGTATCTAAGTTAACTGACCATGTGGTTAATGTTTTCATGCACCTCTTGACAAAGTTTAATAACTAAGAGTGTTGGGTTCAAGTAAGTAATAAATGGTTCCATATCACAAAAGAAGATGGTGGAGGGGACTATCTACAACCTTTTTGCATTCATATCAGAAGGAATTATTGAGGAGGTGTATAAGGGTGATAAGATTAGATGGGGTTTGATCCTTTTATCAATTGTGTTTGTAGATATTGGGGTACCAAATGACCCCAAGGATAAAATTGGTAGTTACCACAAGAGAAGAAGTCACTAGGCCGAAAGGTTTGAAAAATATACTTGTGATGGAGCCACGGGTGGCGCCTATAAGATTAGGTTGGAGATGTGGTATAGAATAATGTGTGAGGCATTTGAACATGAATGGCACATACCAAGAAATTTACCAAAAATAGTGGATGGAAAGGTTAAATTTTTAGTCTACCAACATTACTACATTGGTATATTCTTCTTGAGGAATGGTAAATGGATCCCTTGGTGCAAGTTACTATATGCTTTTACCGCACTATTTTCAAGCTTCAATGAACATATTTTTAAACGCGCACGCAAGTTAAGGTTAGATGCAGACAAGGTAGACTACGACTACCACACACTCTGAAAACCTATGTATAGTTGGGTAAGTCTTCCTACATTAAGACTATGATATCAAATGATATCATTATAAATTCTATGACTTTGGCAGTAGGAAAGGTTGATGTGGCTAAGGTATACATCTACCTTAAGCCTAGATTGGTGAATGGGAAATATATTGAAGATGAGTTCAAACTCCCGGAGCTTCCAAAGGGGAAGCATACAGTTGGCACTAGGAAAGAGCGCGAGCCCACCCCTCAAAAGAAAGAGGAGGAAGAACAACTTAAGGATGAGGATGAGGAGGAGATGGAATATAGTGGCACACTATATCATGGTGTTAAGAGATGACCAACTGCATGTAAAAGATGTCATGCAAAGATACACATCCCAAACATGAAGAAGAAGAGGTGAGAATTGAAGCCCAAGGCCGAGGATATGGAAAGAGAAGAAGGCGGGGTGGTTCAAAGAGGGTATAGGAGAAAGCCGAGGAGAAAGCCAAAAATAGAAAGAACTAGCACGAGATCATCTGAACCAGTAAGGAGGTTATCGATAACTACTCCCATGAAGCCTAGCCTCACAAAAGAAAACAAAGAGAAGGCGCAAGCTCATGACCCGGGAAGAGAGAGAGGAAGAAGAAATATTAGATGAAGTTGCACACAACTTAAATTCTTCACTAGTGGTTGATGTGGAAAGAGAAGAAGAGGAAAGAGAAGAAGAAGCCCAACATGACATAGAAGTTACCTAACAGACATGAGGAGGAAGGCCCCATATGAGAAGATGAAGAAAAGATAAGGGTTTAGGGGAGCCATCGGGTGAGCAAGGGGGCGTGTTGGGTGAAAAGAGATAAGGTCTAGTTACAGTGTGAGACACATATTCCCAAGGGTAAGTGGTCTGAGAGGAAGAAGGGAGAAGAAATTGTAAAATTCCATACCTTGCATATGTGAATTACCCTTCCAAGATCATCCGCATGAGGTTCCAAAGCACCCTCTCTAATGACCAATTATATGGGTGGGAGATAATACACCCAAAAGGCATAAATATGTGAACAAGGAAAATGTTGAGTTGGACGATGCAAATGCATATGGATGAACCAGAGTTTGATGTCAGTGAGGAAGCATGCATAATGCGAAGAATGAAGAAGGTGCCCCTAAGCCACCCATATCACGGTGAAGCCTACATAATTTATAGACGAGCAGGTAAGTAATGCCTTGACCAAGATGGCAGTAGAGGTGGTAAGGAGAAATTTTGATAATGTAGACGCATTGAGGACATTGTTAGAATATAAGAGGAATAAGTAAAAAGAGATCCAATAATTGAATGAAGCACGTGACAAGGTGAAGAGGTGGAAGAAGGCCATTCTAGAGTTTCCTATAGATATTGGAAGTGAGGTATTGGAGGTGTGTCCAGAATTTGATGAACAAACATAGAAAACATACCCATCGGCCTTGCATTTTCTATAATATTTGGTACACCTGTTTCTCAAGGAAAGGCTAGCCATGCAAGGGGAAACACAGGTAAATGTTACGGAAGAGAAGGAAAAGAATAAGATGATTGTAGCACGTAGGATTGTGGAATATGATGTGATGCTAAAAACATTGAAGGATGAACTAAGAAGGTAGGTTGGGTGTTGCACAACTGCGAAGATCTAGAACACATCCTTAAGGCATACACAATCCAAGAAGATAATGAAGTGCTCGTGGTGAAGAAGGATGATTCTCTTGGGAGAGAAGAGAAGTTAGTTGTGGTTGCAAAGAAGCGTGACATGATTAAGGCTACGAGGGAGCCCCATGAAGACAAAATAAAGGATTTTGGTTTGCTAATAGTGCTTAGGATGGACTTCATGAGGGCATGATCTCGGAAGCTCGGCAGGAGTGACAAGGGAGCTCAAGTATAAAGGGGAAGATATGACTCTAGCAAAGATGGAAGAGATAGTTGGGATAGTCCTAGACAATAGAATAAGGGGGATGGTGAGTGGAATGAGCTAGAGAGTATAATCAATAAATAGTACCACTGAGCTTTTGTTTCCGGAGGAGGAGTAGAGAGAAAAACATGCACACTGAGCATTCTTCCTTTATTTCATTCTTTGTATACTTCATTCTTTATTTATTGTATTATGGAGAGATAAGTCAAGGAACCCCATTATCGAGGGTGGCAATGTAATTAGTGTGGGGTAATGTTGGACTGAAAAATTGACTAAGTATCAAGAGAGTGCATGGAATATTGAGGTGCACAAGTGGGGGGCACATGAATGCGCGCAAGGAGCCAATTGAAGTGGCTCGCGCCCGAAAGATAGATTCAGGACTTAGCTGATTTTGCATGTTACGAGCTAAAAATAGAAAAATCATAGTTGGAGTGCGGAGCACGCAAAGGATAAAATCACATGACTTGAGGACTAAGGAACGTTGATTTCTAGATAAAGCACATGCAAATATAAGATGAAAGGTAATGCATGGATCGAGCTATTATTAGGATTAAAGTAGGGTTTATTTATATGATAATTTATTATTAGCTCCATTGTAAAAGCATGCATGCTTTATGGTTATTTTTGTATGTATGCGTGGCTATTTTGAGCATGTAGTCTATTTTGAGAATGCATAGGCGGTGAAGGGAAAGTCCCCACCCCTATATATAGTTGTTTTACTTCATTATTTTGAGATAACGATGTGATGTAATAGGGATATACCGCTCTGATGTTCTTTCCTGCATGACTTTGTGGTATTGATTGTTATGTATTCAACTTCTGTTATGTAATACTTTCATGTAATGGATTATGGAGGATGGATTATGGTAATTGATGTCTCTAAGTATGGTGAATTCATGGTGTAATTGATCTTAATAGTTATCTGATCTGTTGTGTTTCCTTATTACATGTGTTTCCATTCTAAGCTCATGATATGATGTCTGTAATGGTTTGCACTTGAATGTATGATTTGTTGTTGGTAACTATGGATATGCATGCTAACATCTTGACAAGATAGCACAAGGGAGGGACTTGGTAGCTTCGTGCGCTTCGGGTGAGCGTTTAGATCTTTCTTAATGAAGTGTCAATGCACATAACAACTTAAGTGGAAATAATAAGACTACAATAACATATCTTAAATCCTACCCTTATTATATTTATAGGGTGTAAAAAGTATTTCAAGTCAATTGTGATGATAGTGGTATAACCATTGGTTTAGTAATAAGTCAAGAAGGAAGACCTATTTCATATTTTAGTGAAACTTTTAATGATGTAAAGAAGAATTATAGTTTGTATGATTAGGACTTCTATAAAATCATGCAAGCACTCAGAAGTGGAGCCATTATGTGTTACCAAAGGACTTCAATGGGCTATTTACTCTTCAATAAGCATTGTATTTTATTAATAGTCAAGGGAAATTAAACCATAGGCATAAGAAGTGGGTAGAGTACTTGCAAAAATACACATTTGTGTTGATGCACAAGAGTGGAAAATTTAACAAGGTGGTCGATGCACTCAATAGGCATAGTTGTTTGTTGACAAAAATGAAATGGAAGTTATGGGTTTGAATCCATGAAGGATTTGTATGTGTAAGATGAATATTTTAGAGATGCATGGGAGGCATGTGCAATAACCACAAGTTTTAACAAGATGTCTTGATTGGACTAATTTTATGTAGAAAGGATTTTGTTACGAGGAAGGTAGTTATACATCATGAGAGGATCTATATGGTAGACTTTGGTAAGGGAAAAACATTGTCGAGGATTAGCATGAGACTTTGGCTTGCATGAAACCTTAGTGCAGTTAGGGAGGGTTATGTTTAGCCATAGATGAGAGTGTATGTGTGTAAGTTTGTGCAAGAATGTCATGTTTGTCAATTAGCTAAAGGGAGATCTCAAAATGCAAGGTTGTATCAACCATAGCCCATTCCAGATATCCCTTGGGGATACATAGGTAAGTATTTTATTTTGGGTTTACCCATAACATAGAGAGGTGTTGATTCCATTTTTATAGTGGTGGACATATTTTTAAAGATGACACATTTCATTGCTTATAGAAATACTAATGAGATTGTTAGGCTATATGAATTGTCACTCAAGATAGTGTATTATAGGGACACAAAATTTGTTGATCATTTCTAGAATATATTTTGGAACATGTTAGATAAGAGGTTAAAATTTAGTTTAACATGTCATCCTTAGAATAATGGACAAATGTAAGTTGTAAAAAATACTTGGATATTTGTTGAGATGTTTGGTAAGAGAGAATCTAAAACATGGGATTTAGCTCTAGAATAGGCATAATTTTCTTATAACAATTCAATAAATAGGAGTATAGGGAAGATAATTTGAAATTATGTATAGAATGAATCCTCATGGAGTTCTAGGAGCTAAGGGAGTTGTTTTCCAATGAAGAGAAGAGTGTTGAAGCATGGAGTTTTGTGGATAATGTGAAAGAAGTGCACCAACAAGTGCACAATCGGTAACTAAGATGAATGTGCAATACAAACAACATGTAAATGAGAAAATGAAAGAAGTTGAATGTCAAGTTGGAGACATGGTTTTAGCATATCTACAAAAGGAAATATTTTTAAGAGAACATACAATAAGCTTAAGTAAAATAAGATAGGGCCATGTAGAATCGTAAGGAAGTTTGTAAAAATGTTTATAAGATTGATTCACCTATATGCATATATATCTCTAGCATATTTAATGTTGTGGATTTTTATCCATATCACAAAGGTTAGGAAAGTGTTGAAGACTCAAAATTATAATATGGTGAATTAGATGGGAAAGAGTAGATGTCATAGAAAGTGCATGATGAAGCATAAGGAATAATTGACACTGGGATCAAGAAAACATGCAGAAGGAGTATAAGGAGTATTTGGTCAAGTAGAAGGGAATAATACTAAATATGTAACTCAAGCTAAGTGTTATGGATATTGCAAAACATGACATTTATATTCCATGAGTAGGAGCTCGAGATTTCAAAACTACTCAAGGTGTATGATGTAGGAGTATTTGGGTTCATAATAAATCTTGTATCAACCAAAAACAGTTAATCAAATTGAGTCAGTTTGTGTTTGTATTTTTTATGCATTTTGTTATTGACAAGCAAGCCACAAAGTGAAGGAATGTGTTGTTGGCAGGCCACATAGTATAGGAATGTATTTTTGGCAGCCTGTTTGGTAGAGTGTGTTGTTGGCGGGTTGTAGGGTATTGTATTATATTCCATTGAGTGTGTCAGTCCATTGCCTAATGTTTTCATGAGTGTGCATCTATGCAATGTCCGGTTGTGTTGCAAATAGTTTTGGTACACAACATTATTTGTGCAATCATGTTTGAGACGTGTAAGATTTTCTATGTGGTGTTTCAATCTTACATGGGTTACTTCGAGTTGTGAAACACTAAAGAACCTATTTAGAAGATAAAAATACTATGAAGATGTTTGAAGATGCAAATTATGGATAATTGAATGTTTGAAGCTACAAGTTTTGGAATGGCCAACCAGTTGTGTTTTGGGTCTATTTATGGGTCTTTTGGGATTTGTATTTGAATTCCTAAGTTTAGGAGTCTTAATTTGTGGCATTGGATGGCTATATAAACAAATCCCAATTACCTTAGGAAAGTACATTTTACAAGTAGAGTCTAGATGCAAGCTTAATGCTATGAATAAAGAGGTTGGTAAGGAAATGATGGAAATGTTATAATCATATTATATATGATATGGCATAACACAAAGGAGAATGAATATATGATGTACAACTAAATTCTTGGAGATTGGTCATGTGTTTTATTTTTCTAAGTATATGAATAAAAGTTTTTTTTTTGTGTTCTAAATATGTGTTCGTTTGATTTTCTCGCATGTGCGTGATTTCAATTACGTTTGGTTTGATTTTCCATGTGTATTATGAGAACTGTGAGGTGTAAGATTACTCTTCATTGGATCCTTGATGCTATCTGCGTCAAAAATGTCAAACTCGTTCCATGATTATGATCCCTAGTTCTAGTCCTCATAAAGCTTGCTCACTTTTCCTAGTTTTTTCTTGATCATGTTAGGAAACTACACTTCTTTCTCAAAACCCTAATCTAACCTCAACACCTTGTTATGCTTGTAAAAATGAGGGATGTTGATAAGAACTTGTATTTTCCCTCCATTATTATTGGGCTTGTCATGTCTTGGACAAAATTACTGTTAACACTCAATGCAAATTAACAAATAATCTAATGTATGTATGTGTCCCAACCCTTAACTTTCAATATGTGCAAAATAGCTAGTAAATGCTACAATGATCTCTAAATGCTTGAATTCTTGGTTTTGCATGAGGATGCTCTTGAAACAAAAAGTCTTCTCATACATTGCCAATATCACTCATCCACTCAATCTCTTGTAGAAGCTTATTTTCATAAATGCACTAATAGACTCGTGTATTTTTAGATTTATTAAATTCAAATTAAGACCCTATTGTTATGCAAGATGATACACAATGGGTGAGAAGGCTGATAAGAAAAGTCACATACCTTGGGTAACTTAAAATTACAAGATAAAAGGAGGCACAAAGGTGGTGACCATTTTCTACATACATCACAAAAAGGCATGATGACTTCCATACAATATGGAAATGGTGATTGCTCAAGACTACTAGGGAAGGAAAGAGGAAACCAAGGTAAAAATTGAAATATAAACAAACAAGGAGAACATGTAAGAACGAAAAAATGAACATGACTAAGTTCAAAGACATTGAAAATCGCGTAGGACCAAAAAAAAAATTAACTAAAAGTTCAATAACATATGTAAACATTAACTTAACTTAGTCTAATAATCAATAAATAAATAATACCCTAACACCAAAGCAAATAACTAGTTTGAACAAGGCCTTGATATGGAAAATACTTGCCGAAGGTGATGCTCATGGGATGTGTGATATTTTATTTGTTTTGTAAACAAACAACTCTCCATTAGTAGTTCTAATTTTATTTGACTAATATTTCATTATAATGTTTGCTAAGGCGATGTTTTTGGATGTATCATATCATCAGGGGTAAAATTTGTGATTGTTTTAGAAGTTTTTTTAAGGGCAAATAGTTTTGAAGGACTATACCACCTTACATCAAAGGCTCAAAAGCCGAAGCATAGCATAGGTGAGAGAACAAACCCCGAGAGAAGGGCAAAGCGGCCAACCTAAGAGGGCTCATCGGCCAAATATGACAGCCTATTTCCTTGTACATGAGAAGAAAGGATCGAAGCGAACAATGATCCAGAAAAGTGCACATTTTTCTTGAATTTAGTCATTAAATACTTGCAAAATTTTTGAAAAAACCATCACGCTTTGACTTGCATATTAAAAATATAACCATCTTTTTTTGTATAAATTTATATACAAACTATATAAATATATATTCAAAAGTAAAATAAACACAAACATATCTTTTATTTATTTTATTAGTAGTGTATGAAAAACATTATTTTATATTTTTGAGCGCAATATTAAAAGGCGTAGGTGGCCATCAAATTTAAACCATTTGTAAGAGATTTGATTTTTTAAAATGTGAATTAACTATATATAATTTGAAAATTCATTAAAAAAAAAAAATTCACAATGAACATTTTTTTTATTCATATTATCTTATAACGAATCAAATTTGTTTAAAAAGAAACTAATTTTTTATGTGACTATGTAATGTTTGTGAAGTCAAAATGAAAATACCCATGTTTATCAATATATTTATGAAAACCACTCCACTATATACAAATTTCATCAAAATGTATATATAAAAAATGAAACAATAAAAACAAACATTAGTTTATGCATATCATATGTTTATATACCCTTCACATGCTAGTAAATAAACAAGATGGAAATTGAGCTCCTTGAAATTTGATAGTTTGATATAAACCGAGGTGTTTATGTAGAAGGGGAACATATTTTTGTATAATGTTGACTATACAACAACTTTGCGCACACTAGTTGTGGAGTTTTAATGTGAATAAATGTCGTAGTATATTTATTTAATCAATGCATTAAATGTTGAAGCCGAGGGCTATTTTTAGTTTGTCATATCATGTAAAAGTTGTTCCACATGACAATACTCAAATGTTTCGTTTTTATCTTGATTTTTAGGTTGAGAAATATTACACAAATATTACATACATAACTTTATGATGAAGTAAAATATCTCCTTAAATTTTCTTTTTTTTGTCAAAAAGAAAGTAATTGTCATATAATCATAATCAAAATAACTATAAAATGTGGTAGAGAGTATAATGTAAATGTACTATAGTTTTAAGACTTTGGACCTTGTCAACTTTGTGACTTTTTACTTTAGAGTAGAATGTGCATTAATAATTAATAAAGGAGGAGATATTTTCAAGTGCGCCTAATACTTTTTAAGAGACGCCAAAGCAAAGCAAAGGGTGTGTGATAAGTAATCATATAACAAAACAAAAAAATGAAATCGAAATGGGTGTGCATATATTTCAGCTCCTTTATATAAGCATAACGACATAATCCGTTATAAAAGTTGATGGCCGACATTCATTTTTTCCTCCACCCATTTCGACAAACTAAACCACTACATGGTCTTTGGATTTCTTAACCTCTGATTTTTGAGTATACATTTGGAATTGTCCCCACATTATTGTCTCCTAATAATATATATATTTAATACTAAATATTCTAGTACATTCTAGATTTCAAGGCTAGTTTTAAAAAATATTTGTTAGTCGCAAATTAGCCTGCGCTTTCCTGGGAGGAAAAAACGGCATGTGGAAAAAAAATTGTGAAACAGTATTTTATTTAATCAATGCATTAAATGTTGAGTCCCAACTATTTTATTTTGTCATTGTGGTGTCAAAACAATAAATCTTATAATAAAATATTGATTCAAATAAAATTGTGGTGTTGTTGGATTTTATGATTAAAGTAGGTTCATTTTGTATCTCCCATATCCATTTTTTTATTTTGAGATTTTTAAATATAATATTCAATAGTGTGTTTTTAAATAGAATAAAGTAGAATTACAAGAGAGAGAGGACACTTCGAGAAGACTACAAAGGAAAGTTTACATTAATAACAAATTGGCAAGACAAAATAGTTAAGCGTAACTTTGAATAAGCTGAAAAATTCGCCATCTCCATAGAAACTATGACAGCTTTTTAGAAGTGCAAATGTTTTGAATTATAAATTCTAGATGTGTAGCATAACCTTGTTGATTATTCTAGGGATGGTTGACGTGAAACTTGATCTGATCTAACTAGTACACAACCACTTTCTTGTTCTTTGACATAATATGTAATTGAGAGGATAATGAAGCAATTTGGAAGAAAATGTCGAGTAAAACTTTGTAATTACAATTGTTGATTGAATAGTAGAATTACAAAACACCACCGAGCATTTGATTCTCCATAAACAAAGAAAGATAACCTATCTTAGTGATTCAACAATAATATTATCCCTCAAACCAATTCCCAATAAAATCTCTTTCCAACTTAAATGATGACCAAATAAAGTAAGTACATTTATAAAAATGATCAACCATTACTTTTTAACAAACATGCATCCCCAAAGAAAGAGCTTCATATTTTCATCGGCATGACAGAAAAAAATTAATTGGTTGAGTAAACATGCATCTTAATCTCACACCAATAGGAAATTTGTAATGTAATAATTTCCAAGCAAGCATTTGAGCATCTGAACCAACCTCAGACTTCCATATTTGAGCACTCAATTTAATCCAACATTTATGAGTGAAATTGCAGTTCCACTTAATATTAACGTGGGGCATTGAGGATATTTTGGGAAGACGATAAAGATATTTTTGTTTTAAAGGGAAGAACGAGAAGTGCTAGGAAAAAAGCCATTGACGGTCCTTGAGAAAATTGCAAGATAAGGGAATACAAAATTTAGTAATTAGATTAGAGGGAACTATAGATTGCACAAAGAGAAGGAATTAATTGAGGTTATTATTCAAGCCAAATCAGCTTTAATAACCAAACAAGAAGACCATTGCAAGAAGAGAAGTCCCATATATCATCAAATTGCCTAACACCTTTCTTAAAAAATAATAAGCTTGTTTGGAAAACACTATAAACAATGATTTTCCTCAAAATTAGATATGTTTCTTCCGCCAAATGGAAGAGAAAGCAAAACTAAAACCATGTTGTAATGAAGATTCCTTCCAATTCATAAACTAATATACTTTTGACATGCTTTCCAGATGGATAGGATAAGAAAAGAGGCTCTAATATAAAAAAATGGTGCAAGGAGAAGCTCATGCAACTAGTTAACCTTCTCGCCATTTCCTTTTAACAACAACATTATTAAGTTTATATCTCAATAAAATCTTCCATGTTTAATCACTTTTAACAACTCTAGTGATCCATTTAGGCACTAAACATATTCCTTGAGTTTTGGGATCTATAATTCCAAGTCTTCCCTTGGATTTAGGTTATATACATTGAGACCAAAAGATGAATTTGCAACCAACGGTACTATCCCCATTTAGTCTATGGGAATTATCATATTAGTTTACATATATCTTCATACCCTTTGTTTGACGACATCCAACAAGAGGAGGAGTAAACATGAGTAGCAAGATTTTTTTTTTCCATTTGAACTTTCCCTACCAATGAATGAAACTTGTTACCCCAATTAGATAGCTTATTTTTAAGTCTTTTCAAATACCAATTTGACATAGCAGTAAGAAATAAACCTACACCAAACGAGATGATAATATACCACATAATTTTCCATGTTTTATTTATTTCCACTATGTAGGAATCCATTAAGGAGTGGGACCATCTCGAATCAATAAAAAAAATGTTTTATGATGTAATGTCCCCTTTTTTCGAATGAGTTCCAATTAAAGACTTTTCACCATTTTTCTTCCCATGTCCAAGAAGAAATTGAACAAGGGAAGTCCTTAGGTTTCATTTCTATTTTCTTTCATTGTTATTAATGTTTTTATTTTGTATTTTCCTCCCTAAGGTTAGTCGACTGAGTTGGAGATATCCCAACATGAAAATAAAAGATAAAATAAGCTCTTAAGAGGTCAATCTAGGGGTAATTCACCCCTTAGACCTTTGGTGCCACCAAAGGGGTATAAGAGGAGTCGCATATGCTGATTTGCATCATCAATTTTGGCATATACACTTTTACACTTGGTTATAGGGTTGATTTCTCTAATTCCATCCCACTAAGGGGTGACAATCCATTAGTCTGGCATTCAAGGAGGAAGAAACCCTTCTTTGTGGCATATTGAAGAACGAAAACTCTCCAAGTTGGTGGTGTGAACAATTATTGAAGATCATATTGTCGATTTGCAACTAGTGCATCAAGAAGGATTTATTTCAAGGGCTTTTACATTGTTTGGAGCCCCTCTCTTAGGGATTGACTAGGGTTAGATTACATTTGGGTGCCTTCTAGGGCATGAAACTTCATTATTATTTGATATTCAAATTTATCATAATTTATAAGGTTGGGATCTTCCATATTTTACCATTGTTTGGGTTTGGAGACCTCATTTTTGGTCATTTCTATTGGTCATACTTCATTGTTTATAAATAATTTTCCAACTGAGTATTTGCTTGAGTTTCATGGTAAAAAGTGCCCTAAAATATTCTTAAAGTGTTTATCTATGTTGTGGATGGTTTCTATGATGATATTTGGTTGAATTTTCACTCTTTGCAAGTTGTTGTCCTAAAAATCATATTGTTGTTCACTATTATTCCTAATTACAGTTGGATGGTATAAAAATATGAGTTTACTTCATTTGGGGTTTGTGTGAATTCCTTGTTTGTGTAATTCATCCCTAAAAAGGGGCATTACAAAGATGGTATCAGAACTTTGGTTTTCCCTTCCCGAGGCTTTCATTCAAGAAGGAAACAAAGGTTTCATTTACTATAAAAGGAGAGAAAAGAAATCAGACCAGCCAAGAGAAGAAGATAGTATAGCTCACCAAGATCCATAAGAAATGAAAATCGACAAGCTCATTGAAGGGCAAGTGAGATTGACGGAGACTATAGACTTGATATCCCTAACCCTTCAAAGATTTCTTAAACTCATGGTTCATAATGGGAAGGGCATCTCATCCAAAGAAAATACTTCATGATAACCTCTTGGATCAGCTCACGAATTAACCACTAGGCCTTATTTCGTTCCAAGGAAGAAACCCTTCTAGAGGCAGGAACAAGGCCCTATATGGGGCAAAGCATTGTGACGAGTTATGAGGAATACATTACACTTCCGAGGGAGATACGAGAGGCAATTTCATTTACCAAGTTCATTGGTGTAAGAAAAGGGAGGTCTAAGTCAGAGCCAAGACAAAAATTGCCACCAAAAGAGGTATAAAATGTGTTGGGTAAGATGTATTTCTCTATTTTTTATGGTTCGAATAATAGGACAACCGGGCATGGATTCAAAAGTTGGATACATACTTGTCCTTGAGGCCTATGATGGAGCATAATGCCATAAAGTTTGTAACTATTCACCATTTACCCATTCAAAGAAAATAATAGAAATAAAAACAAGAGACCACAAGGTCCCCATGAATGCCTCTTTCATAGACATTCTTATCTTTTCAAGTGTTTCTCTTGGCACTTCACCTTCTCTTTTCATTTCTTCCTTCTTCTTATTCTTGTTCTCTACAATCAGAACCTTCTTTATCACCTCTTCATCTTCACAAGATGATTCACTTTTCTTCATATCTTTCTTCATGAAAATTTCCTTCTCTCACAAGATGGTTTGTTGTCCTTATTTCACAATCTTGCAATCTTCTCTCGTAGATCAGCATCCAAGAACTTCATTAAGCAACAACATGTATTAAAAAAAAAAATTCTTCCTAATCATGAATCACATGTACATAAAAGAATAAATTACAATGGTACCATCCAAGATCTGATACCACAATGATGATGCGAGAGGAATTTTAAGGACACATATCACTACTCACAACAACAATCAACACAAACTTGTCCTTTCACCTCTGCTAAGAGGATCCTTCTTCACAAGCCTATAAGACTAAAAACATGTAAAATTGATTATGGGGATTATTTTCTGAATTTTTAACTTCATGAACATTCCTCACCTATCATTCACATGCATTATCAACCTTGAAACTGATTGAAAACAATTAATAACTTCAACTTCTATCAATTTACTCCAAAGCCCTATAAGCCTTCTCAAGAAGAATGTCATTGGTGAGTTCATGTTGGGAGTAATCTAGAGACAACCCAAATAAGGTGAAACCATTTTTAGACATCCATTAGGCTGCCCATGATGTGCAAAATTTTGTGATTCAATTCACAATGCAAGTCTCTTAACAATCACCATGCTCCTTGTACTAGCCTACTAGGCCTTCTCAAGAACCCAAAACTAAAAATTGACCATAACTTTCTCCCACATGTGAATTTAGTGCTAAAAATTTACACACATATTATTATGGGTATAAATACCCTACAATTCCAATTTTATAGGAACCCACTTGATAAAACTCAGATTATGAAGTTTTTAGAAATTTGTCCAACTAAGGACAAGATACAGGGCAAAGAGCAATGATTGCTATAACTTTTCCGGGTATGAATATTATGACCCAAAATTTTTATGGAAGGTCTGTAATAACCCTTAGAATATATATATATATATATATTTTAAGGCCTGAATCTTCCCCAATATCTTGAAATCCGTGTTTTATCAGTCAGATTTCTGGTTATATAGTTTACACACAACCTGGTAAGAGGAAAAATATACTTTTAATCCTTTAAACAAATAATCAAGCCACAAAATTTTGAGAATAGGTCTGTGCCATCATCATAAACCTTCTTGAGCAGTAGCTAATGAAAATAGGACAAGAATACTCATGAAATGACAAAATTTACCTCTCTAAAAACAATGTTTCTAACCATCTCAGGCATGTGCAAGTGTCTCGGTCCATTCACAACATACATTCAAGGATCCAATATTTGAAAACAATAAGAATAAAATATTTGAACACCATATAAACCATATTTTGGAAATATCCAATGAGATTAAATAATATTTCATAGATTCTCTTTAAAAATTGTCCTCCATGACTATCTTTTTACACATATCCAATCTTATTCTTGAAAAATAGAGAGATCCTCTCTATTCTCTTCTCCTCTCATGTGGAATCCTCTTCATTTTTGTCTCTCTTCCCTTGATGCTCGATTTTCTCCCTTATGAATAGATTCATTTGTTATCTCTTTTCTTATTTTTTGTCAAATCTCCATGATTTTAGTGATATTCCATCACTTAGGCTAGAAAATAGAAACCACTTCCTTGTTTTTAACCTCTTGAAAACTATGCAAACTAATTGAGGAAGATTTTATTCCTCTTCCTACGTAGCTAAGACAACTCACATATACCTAGCATCTCACCACTCATTGTTACATTCTTACATTATGGTAAAATCCCATTTACAACATGGAAATTTAAACTTGGCAATTGGAGGGAAAATTAGTCTAACTCCTAGTTCATGTTTGCATGCTAGAATAAATTTATTTTCAACATGTTCATAACCTACATGCCTTATGAAGATGCTCCCGCATCAGCCTCCATTAGTGCTAGTGAACAAATTCCATCTAGGACACACTTTTCTTGGGCTACCACATTCATTTCCAACTTGATCTACCCATTTGGATATTTCAGATCACTTTTTAGTGGGTTTTTGTGGTTGGAAAAATCTTATTCTAATTTTTTGGATAGCTACCATTTTTGTGGTCATTTTGAGCTATCGTTTGCATTTTATCTCCAAATATTTATGAAGATATGGAATTTTGAAGTTTCAATTTTTTTAGCATTACCTAATTCCAACTATCTCTGTAATTTATTGTTAAAGCATTTATTTTGCATGAATTTATCAAGGGTTTCATGTTGATGTATTTTTGAATATTTATGTGTGGGAAAGGAAAAAAATGAATTTTACCTAGGTGGATATAAAACAAGCCAATACCTTCATTCTTACATAAAATCACATTATTGTCATAAAAATCAAGTTTATACATGTGGTTGTCATAAAATTCCAAAGTAATGTTACATTAGGGTTTTAGGAAAATCCAAATTCCTTACATTTAAGCCCGAAAGGGACATTACAGAGGAATTAGAGCATCGATCTTCCCATCCTATGAATCACGAGGACACCAACTAATCTACTAGCATTTTTCCAAGCGAAGTTCTTACTAAGGGAAGAAAAGTTAGATCCAATTCCAATAGTGGTGATACAATTAGAGCAATTAAAAACAAAGTTGTATAAAGAAGAGAAAGAATCAAAACTTCAAGAAGTTTCTAAGAAAGACATTTTGATGGTGGAACATGAGGAAAAGAGAAATCAAAGCTATTAGAGATTGAGAAGGAACACCCCATAGAGGAATCCACCTTGCAAATTAAATATGAAGAGTTCTCCAAAGGAAAAGGTATGGAATCAAATGAGCAAAAGGGTTAAAGAGAAAAAAGAATTTATATTTTCAAGCACGGGGGATGTAATGAAGACCCAAAAAAGGTGTGATGAATGACTAAGAAGAGCTAGGGAAGCTAAGTTTATAGCCTCTCAAGTAAAACAACACTTACGAAATCTAGAGAAGAAATGATATATAAAGGTGGCAAAAAGAAAAAATAGAAGCAATTTTCCCTTCAAATTGTGAGGTTTATGCAAAGGAGTTCTGAAAGATGTTAGAAACTTGGACACTGAGAGGGGGGTGAATCAATGTCTAATTAAACTTTTTCAGATATTTTTACTTTCTCAAACTTGCTAAGAAGAACACATAAAACCATACACAAGAAAATAATAAGAGACAATACATAGTGACACAATATTTTAATGTGGGAAACCCAAAATGGGAGAAAACCCATTGAAATCAAGAACTAGGCTTAGGAAACAATTGTTCTTGTATCAGTTACATTGATTTCATGGTTGAGCTTCAACTCAACCTAGGAGCTGCAACTCCAAAATTTGACCAAGCTACCACTCAGTCTTTGACAAGCTTCAACCTATATGGAAGCTTTAACTCCCAAGTTTGGTTCATGTAACTGACCTTTAGTGAGCTTCAATTCATAGGGAAGCTACAACTCCCAACTGTTAAGCTGCCACTTAGACTTGTTTAAGAAATTTGGTCACTCTTAGTTTGTTGTCTTATATAACTGATAATGACCCCTAGATTAAATTACTCTCTTCTCAATTTTCTTCGATTTGTCTCTTTCCTAATTACAAGATCAAATGCAAGGCACTATTTCACCAAGCTCATTTAATTCACACTCACTTATCATGCCTTCTCTTATTAAGTCACACAAACAAGCTCCTCCTTTGTTATTTCCAGTTTGTTGTACAAAACTAGTCTTGGTCCTTATTTAGGGTTTGCACATGTTTCATAATTCCAAGCTTCTTCAAGTTCTAAATTGTGTCTATACCTCTCAAGGGTCCAGCATAACTTCTACTATCTAGAAGCACATATACCATGTATATATATTTACTCAACATCAATTATTTCAGCACATATTAACTCCCTTACTTCACATAGGCTACATTTAATCTCTTCTTATTATTACAATCTCTAGAACATCTTTTTCAAAGACAAATTCTTACTATATTTTCTTTTATTTCTAACCCCTCGCGTTCACATTCATCATATTTTTCATCTTTCATTTTATCACTTGATCAAACAAAGAGTCATCACCTTCTTTTGACTATCCCAATCATATGTTTATTTGCATATATTTTTGCATTTTCAAGCACCAATTCCAACAAACAAGGTTAGCTATTTAGACTCATACTTTAGCTCACACATTTAGCATTTTCAGCTTTACCCCACCAAGTATTATCTTGTTGCATACTCATAATCCACATACAAGAGAGGTTAAGAGGCATTATTAATGTAACTCACATGAGTGTTATGACATTTCAACCGGCATAGCTCTATCATGGTTTCGATTTTCTTTTCAAATGATGGGAAAAATAAGGTTCTTCACCTGCATGACACCATGGTCGATTGTCAAGACTACTTTCTTCCAAGAATATGCTTTAGTAACTTTCGTCATCCTAACTTTTCAAATTCCTGGTGAGAGAGGAATAATTGCAAGAAATAGGAATGAAGTGGAGCATTAATAAGTGTTTGAGAATGCTTTAGTACCTCTTTATTCTTTATTTCATGTGTGATACTTTTTGACTTCATTTAGTCATCAATATTTGCTTTGAGGACTTGAACAAGTATTCATTGACTTGAATAGAAACTCTAGTTGGACTCTTCAACTCACCATACTATTCATACATACCCGTGAAGGAAACGATTATTGTTTTGAGCTTTGAAGAAGAAATAAGACTTGTGACATTGAAGCTTGCATATGCACCATGTTGCAAGAATTGCCTTTGTGTCTTATAGAGATGAAGAGTCGCCACCTTTCCAACAAATGACAATCTTGCTTTCTTTTCAAAAGAATTTCAAGTGGTAGGGTTTCAAGTTACAAACCCTAACTCATAATTTTGAGGTTTGTAGCACTCGAGGTTTCAGTTTTGTGCAATTATTCCCATATGATTACTTCAAGGATTAAGCCCACTTTGTCGACTCCAAGCATCGGCTAGCATGAACACGGAGAATAGACTCAAAATTTTGATACTTTAATTCATACCTTTATAACTATCATATGTGACATACCCAATCCTTAAGTACAATCCAGATTACTCAATAAAAACCACTATTTGAGATGATGATTTGTTTTTGTATCACACCTTATTTGTTAAAAACTAAATTTGATGTGCCACAATTATGAAGAATGTCCTCAGTCCTAAACTCGCTTATATTGTCATTTGAGACAAATTGTATAGACTTAGATCAGAAACTTCATATTAACACCCCGCACACTCATTTCACATGATCCCTTTATGAAATTACACCTCAAATACACTACATTCGTTGCTTTTGTCAACATACAAGTAAACCTTATGGTGAAGAACTTGAAATTTCCAAAGAAAGATCAGTCTTCTTATCCAATATAGTTTAGAATAGTGTAGGCATAATAGACTTTAAGCTTCAAAACTCATCCCAAGATCATACCAAAAGATCTAACATGACGAACTTGACATGTAGTGAGATAATATAGTCATTTTCCTCCTCAACTGTACTAGGACATCCTTCAACCATCTTGCACCCCTTCAAGGCAAGACTGTATTTGCACACACAATTTACAAAACAATGTACAATTTGTATTGTACTGTATACTGACTAGTACAACTACCACCAAGAAGACCTAGAGAGAGTATTATTCAGTCCTAAGATTATTTACTATCTTGTACAAGTCAATTTAATTCAAAACAACTCAAATTGTGCCTATCGCTTCAAGAAGAAGACCTGGAGAGAGAAAAAGCTTGTTAGAAAAACATTCATAACTTCTTTGTTTCTCAACCAATTTCCCTCAAACTTTTTGCAAAACTTTAGGCTTGGAGTTATCTTCAAAAATTACTTCTATGATTTATCCGAAGAAGGCTCAAAATTTTCTTGGATGCTAAGAAGCCAAGGTGCTCAATTTACATTCCTTAAGAAACCAATTTTAGGAAAACTTGCATAACTTCCACACACCTCTTCAAAACTTGATGAAATTTGGCATGAAGAACTAAAGACACCCCTCTACACACTCCATAGGTTGTTAGCCATATATTTTCTTGTAAAACTCAAACTGTCTTATTTACCTCAATCTACACCGCCACCCTCAAAGGCAGTTATAGTGCACTTTTGAGTTTTGTTTCCAACAACTGAAATAAGTCTTTTGGATGCTCATACATGCCATAGGAAATGTTACTAGGTTATTCATGCTTACTTGGTCTTGTTATGACCTGAAATTAGCTATTACACCTCATTAGGCTTTAGAACTAGGCCTAAATGAGCCATGACAATTGTGACTCCCAACACTTAGCTTGTTACTTACTCCAAAAGCTCTTTCTCATGCTAGAATCATCATGTATGACTTGTGGAATGCTTGTGTCTCACTTACCAACCATGTCCATACCTCCAATGAACTCCTACCTCACTGACCAAGCCTGCAGAACACTAAAACCATCTTGAAGCCATCCTGAATGCTCAATATATTCCTTGTTTCAACAATCAACCTCGAATTGAGCTTCAATTCACCATTCATACCTTTTCCATCAATGTGACTTGACATCAATGACACCACCCATGACCAAGGTTCAACAAAAGACTTTGTGGGAAGACACACACATGAGAAGAGTACCTCACAAAGTATAAATGATTATTTTTAGTTTTCTGGAATTTTCATATCGATAACTAATGGTAAACAATTTGATTAGCTCCATAGAAAGGATTTATTGTATAACCCTCATACTATGTCCTTACAATGTTTTGATTAACATGGGAATTACTATAACAATGATGATAAGGTGAAAGACACCAAATAGGTGGATGATTTTTTCCAAGAAGCCCTTATCCATCTTTTAAGAATTCTAAAGTTTGGGTCATTTCAATATGAGATGGATTTTTATGACAACTATGGAAAGGTACTCAACATGACAAGATAATTAGTGTGAATTTTCTTACTTCAACCAAAGGAGATGAGCCAAGGAAAGAAGAAACTTTTGAATTGCAAAATTGTGAAGATAATTTGGTGGTTGAAGCCAAATCTTCATTGGTAATGTTGCTATTCAGCTTGTTGGAATGTTTAGAATAACAATCAATAAGAAGCAAGTTAATGGTGTACATGAATTTGATGAAAACCATGGAGATGTTCCATGCATGTGTCAACAAAATATAGATGGGGTCAAGATGAGAAAGGGATTCACTTATTAAATCAAAGATGAAGGAGAATATTGGTCCTAACTCAAAAAATTTGAGTCACAAGGTTGGAAGTGTTGAAGATATTTCAACCAATCTTCATCTGGAAAAGGAAGGTGAACAAGTTGACAACAACAAAGGTATGAAAGTGTTGTGGATTTGTTACTTCCTACTATGTCATTTCAGATGTGTCATCATCATGGGAAGTATGTTGAAAAGAATGATCATATGTCAAGTTTAATGCTTCATAGTATATCACAACAAATTTGTGGTCATCATGGACAACATAGTGAAAATGGTGATAGAGTGAAGAACACTATGAGGGGCAAAGGGCACATAGACCCTTTCATACAAGTTCCAAATTACTTGTACATAGAAGTTTGGGATCTGGGTGATCTTTGGAGATACAAGAAGGGTAAGGTCTTTGAGGAGTTCAATGTTACTATTTTTAATAAATTCTTTACCTCATGCATTTGGCTAGAAAAGAAGTTCATGAGGACCCCTATGAAGTATGTCATGCATTCTAACAAAATGTTGGAGAATCAATGTTCACAATCCATAGGTCACTCCTTGGAGCCAAGTTCTACACTTAAGAACAAGGCTATGAGGATAGTCACCATTGTTGAGGTAACAAGATGCTTGATTTGGAAAGGTGGTAAGTGTTTGAGCTCAATCCTATTCCTTGGATTGCTTTGGTATTTTCATGGATTCTCCATGTATATAACTATTTTTGTGTGTTTCTTATTGTTCCCCATGCTTCAAAGATTAGTTTGAGTCAAGAAAAAGTGTCTATTTGTAATAGATCTTGTGCCTTAGCAAGATAAATGAAAGGATTCAACAAAAATGTTGGGGGACTGGTTCAGTTTACCACGGAGTGCAAAAACTTAGTGTTCCGCTGCGCGTTATCCTATCCCATGAAACAAAGGAGCATCAATTAGACTTAGGTGGGTTTTCAATTAGACCCACGAGAAGCAAGAATAGTCACACAACAAAGAATAGTCATGGGACATTGAAAGGCCACAACTAATGAGGGACCAACACGTGGTGGGATTCTGGGGTACTTATTACTTTTGGCCTCTGAAGATGTCAAGCCCTAGGATGAGATACTATTCATAAAGATTTCAGGTCCGGGTTAGGGTCCGCGATGTTTAAAGAAATGTGGCAGAGTTTGGAGGTGACAAGTGGCAGAAGAGTAAGGTCAAAGCAAGGATACATGGCAACCTTTTTAGGAAGAAAAAGTTCTAAGTCCCCCAAAAGGAAAAGGTTGTGATACAAAGGCTGAACCAATCAAAAGCAAACACGATGCAAGGAATACTGAAAGACCCAGGGAATATGGAGCTTTTCAATTAGCTTGTATTTCGTGATTGTCACCATCAGGCTAAAGAAAAGGTAAAATGCGAAGTAAGCATGGAGCTTTCTTATTGGCTCATGCTTCATAAAGGTCACCATCGGGGTTGTAAAAAGGGTAAATTGCAACAAAAGTGTGGAGCTTTCCTATTAGCTCTTGCTTTTCCGCTTTCAGTCAAAGAAAAGGACAATTTGACAAGGTGGGAGAACGTGACATTGATTTATTGGCTCGCTTTTTATTAAGGAATAGACTTGCCCGCATAAAGAAAAGAAAGGAAAGGAAAGGAAAGAAAAGAAGAAAAGCCCAACCTAGTGAGCCAATCAAAGACCGACACATGGAAAATGGAAAATCAATGCACATGTTGGTAGAGGTATTCCCAAGCTAATCAAAGGTTGCCACGTGTCACATTTATGTGCATCTCGACATGTAAAACTTCATAGGGCCATATCTTTTGATCCAGAGCTCCAAATCTTATAAAATTTATATCGTTGGAAAGGTCTCTTCAAGCCCTTCACTTTAACATCATCAGATTTAGAAATTTATAAAATTTGGTGGGAAAAATTAAAAACATCTTTTACATTAAAGATATATTTGTAGTATTGGTCAACCACCCAAATTGATGAAGTATGATGTTTGTTTCTTCTTTGTACACATGCAAGACAAAAGGAATGAATGACTTTAGCAGCTTCTCATGCTCCTTTATAGAATTTTAATGTAACTTGTTGGTGTGTGAAGAGGGAAATTATATTTTTCTTCTTTCTCTCTCTTTCTCATCTGCTATATATTGTAACAATCTTTCATTTTCCCGAGAAGGCGATTGGGGGTAGTTGTAGGAGTTTTTGATTAAGTTCAATTTTTGTTTCAATTTCTAGCTTCTTGAAAGCAGTTGTTGTATCCATCTAGTCCTGTAAGGAAGAGCTAAGGTGGTTGTGTTGTACAACCATTAACAGGTTTTGAGGGCATTTGTTTGTGTCCCCTAGCTAGAACTTACAAGAATAGATCTCTTTATGATTGATCAAGCTATACTTTCCCTTTCTTATGTTTTAAAGGAATGAAAGAGGCAATATTGTTTTTATTACTATCTTGCATTGGCTTTACTTTGTCAAGTACACAAGGGTCTTTCTTATTCGTTGTATTCTTCTGAGTTACTATGAGATTATTGTAGAATAGTGTATACTTTGCAATGGTTAAAATCAGTTGTAAAATCCTATAGCAACATCACTTTTAATTCTTGTAATTCCCTTAAGGGTCTTTTGGGTGTATAAGACAAATATAGCAAGTGCTTTATCTCAGCTCTAACTCCATGATTTGTAGTTAGGATTGGGAAGACTATAGACAACATTTGTGTTAATTGAGTATCAATGAATGTAAATGTTATTTCACATATCATGTTAAGTTGATTGTTCCTTTCAAGCATTGTAGTCAAGGATGGATTCTTTCCATGGGAACACTAATGTACCAAAGTCATAAAAACAACTACCCTCCCCCTCTAAACCTCCATTAAAACCAAAAATCAATCCCACCCCGTACTTCCATCCATTCGTTGTTTTTCTGCCATGTCTCTAACTATCATTGAAAGTGCCCTTTAGCTTTTATCAAGAGAATGCAAGAGCAATCAATTCTACTATCTATAGTAACATGTGTTTGGTAAGGTAAGCATATGTAACATTTTGTGTGACAACTCGTGAGAGTGAAGTGTTGTGTCCATGACCATGTTTATCTCAGATTGATCCATCATTTAAAAGAAATCAAGGGAACAAAGATCCCATCTCTCCCTCTGCATTCAAGTTACACCGCAGGTCCTCTCACCCTAGTTCAAGGCAAGACCAAAAGTAGTAAGAACAGGCATACCCCTTTGTATATGCCCCTCAACCATCCCAAGGCTTGATCCCAAGGAAAGTGCTAGACTAATCCTCGGATACAAAATGACACACCACCACCCAGTCTATCACCATTCCAAGTAGTTTCCCCCTTCCTTAGAGATAATTGTTGTCAATCCAATCAACAGGTGCTGATTTGAGGACCAACCAGTAAGCATAATAGATATGGTTTTGTTGTTGTTCAAGGTTTTAAGATGATTTTGATGGAACCGAGCTACATATGATATGGACACCATTAGATGGGTAGGGAGGACTCAATGAGGGTGGGTATCTTCAAATGGTATTTACTATTTCGAGTTGTAGAGTTATTGTCATTCATATTTTCAGCTTGCCCAACATTGTACTTGCAACCATACAAGTAGTCTCAGTCATACATGAGAGTAATCTTTAGTTTTTTTATGTTGATGAAGCATTTTTAGTCCTCGTATGGTTGATTCAAACCCCTATATCACCGTCACTTCTAAATTTTGTGAAGAATTTGAGGTGTGAAAATTGTTGTCCTATTCCTTTTTTTGTTGTTTTGCAATAAAACAACCCATAACACTCTTTATGGCATACATACCACAAAAGTGTTTTTAGCCACAAGGTGGAATGATTTTCCACCTACCATCAATAAGGGGTTGTTTGTAATTGTTATAGAAGAGTTTCTAGCCACCACAATGTTGATTACAAGCAAAAAATGCAACAATAAATCTATAGCCATGCTTGTGGCAACAAGAGTGGGACTTTGGAAGTCCATCACAGAATGGGAATTTTGAAGAAGATGCAAGCATGAGAAGAGGATTGAATAACATGCCTTTGAGGCAAGATAAGCGGTTGAAGGAGTGATGTTGGGGGCTCTTGATTTCATTAACATGTTTTCCCTATGTGCAGGTTCAAAATTTGGGACAACCATGCCATAATTTTCCAACTTCCATGTTGTTGTCATGAGCAATTTCAGCCCCTACAATACTGCTATTTCATTGATGCACTTACTTTCAAGAGTATTTTTAACTCCTACATGGTTCACACCCTTGAATGGGGCAAAAGGAGATCAAATTTGTTGTTTTTATGAGATTTTCAAATTGTTATAACAACTATTAACAATCATTTATAGCTGTAAATTGGCACAATATGGGGAGATTTTTGAATGGAAGAAGCTAGGGAAAGGGTGCAACTGAAGCAAATCATCATGGAATCTATTTTGAAGTCGTAGTAACACCTTTCTCATGTTGGAATAACTTATACGGTGTTGATAAAATGAATCTTATGAGTCAAAGAGTGTATTAGTTACATATGTCTAAGGAGAGTACAATGATCATCGCACATGATAATCATGAGTAGAAGTAGTTGAGTTTATTTTCAACCCAAGAAAATAATGAAGAGTATGTTGTTGCAGAAAAGGTGGAAGAGTTTGTTGATATTTTTCACAATCAAGAGTTCTTAAGGTTGTTTTGGGATCCAGGTATTTGCGAGAGGGAACAAGAAGTGAAGAGGGAGCTTGCATTTGCTCGAGGGCAAACAAATGCAAACTCCTTCTTCACTCCTTGTTCCCTTCTACAAATACCATGATCTTAAAAGAAAATTTGGGGAGGCAGGAGTGTAATGACCACTTTTTCTAATTTTAAAATAATTATTAATATTTTAATGTGGACACGACCAATTCTTCATGTTGGGACAACTTAATAATATTATTATTAAAATAAAAGGTATTTTTAAATACTAAAGGAGGGAGAAGACCACTTCGCTTATTCTCGTTATTTTTGGTTGGCAAAGGGAATAAAAGGAGGCAAAATGAATAATCTAATTTTAAGTGCATAGTATTTTTATTATAAGCACTTAATTAAATTATTATTAAAAAGTGGTAATTGGGAGAATAAGTTAGCCAAAAAGTAACTTTATGTCGACAACTTATGTTATATTTTTAAAATAGAAAGGGGCTCTCTAATTTAAGTAATTTCAACGATTAATAAGAAAAAAGGAGGGAAAATGTATAAAAAGAAGTTGGAGAGAGTCATTTGATCATCTCGTGAATTATATACTTCTTTTTGGAAATTGGAGCATTTAGATCTCATTTTCACCCTTTGAGGACGAAAATCCTCATTAGATCCTATTGGGGATGAAAACCCTCAATAGTACAACACTCGGAACAAAACCCCATTTGTTGCATTGATGGCTTCATATGAGAGTCACATATGAGCTTCAATTTCAAAATTTCAAAACAACAAGGGTTTCCATCGGTGTTAGGGAACACATTTTAGCTAGAAGCACACTTTTATTGGGCCACCACATTCATCTATAGATTGATTTACCCATTTGGATATTTCAAGATCAATTTTTAGTGAGTTTTCATGGTTGGAAAAATATGATTCTAATTGTGTTGGATAACTACCATTTTTGTGGTCATTTTGAGATATCATTTACATTTTATCCCTAAGTATTTATGAAGATATGGAATTTTGAAGTTTTAGTTGTTTTTGAGTAATAACTAATTCCAATAGTTTATAGTTTATTGTTGAAGAATTTATTTTGCATGAATTCACCAAGGGTTTCATGTTGTTGATGCATTTTTGAATATTTGTGTGTGTGAAAGGCAAAAATATGAAATTTACCTAGATCACTTAGGGTTTTTTGGACCTAAAATAGGTTGTTGCCCTAATTCTTGCATAAAATCAATTTTTGTCATAAAAATAATGTTCATACATATGGCTGTCATAAATTCCAGCAATGTTCCATTAAGGTTTTAAGGAAAATCCAAAGTGCTCAAATTTGAGCCCGAAAGGGACATTAGAGGAAATCCAAGCATTCATCCCAATGATAGCTCATCCACTTCCATTTTTATGAGAAGTGTGAAATAACATAGTGTCATTCCATAAATTACAAAGGGCCACACGAAGATGAGCATCCCCTAGTTTTACTTCTCGAAGGAATAAAATATTAGGCTTCCATTTTTCAATGACATCTATGACTCTATACATTTGATGAGGGGTGGAAATATCTCTAACATTCAAAGATAATATATTACAATTCACAATTATGGAAATGGAGTATTCTCATCATTAGTAGGCAACATCCCAAAATGTTCAAATAACAAAATAAGTCGTTTATTACTCTTTTGTTATCTGATGGTAGTAAAGAGGGACCTTGATCTTTGGCATGCACTAGGAATAACGAACATGGAAGACAAAATGGAAGACTCTAGAAATGGTGATGAAAGAGAAAGGGATTGTTAAAGAGGAGAGTGTCGAGGAGAATAAGATGAAGAGCTAGAAGGTTCCTTTATTTTCTTAACCATTCTTTAGTTTTCATTCAAGACCACATATGTATAAGGAGGGGTATATTTGGGGGTGGGCTGGTATGAGTGATGGGAGAAAAAGAAAAGAGGTGGAGATTTAATGTGTCTATAAGGTGCATACGATGTCTTAGGTAGACTGTGATTTAACAAATATTGAAATATAAATGTTAAATTCTAATTAAGTTACAGTGCATATATAGATATGCAATAAAGTAAAGATTTGACACAAGTAAGCAAGCCAATAAATTTGAAACCCTAAGTACAAAAGAGAGGGTAAGATACTTAATTGATTCACAATAATTCTAAAGTTGTGCCAAGCTAGAAAACTAATGAAACAGAAAACAAGGTGTCACAACCGAGCCCAAAAAAATGCAGAACTATCAGGAGAATGTCGGGACTAGGGCACTTGGATAGGGTCAAGGGCGTTTGGGACACCACAGACCTCACTTATCGGCACTGTGGATCGCTCGAACCTCATAATCTCAATTTTGCAGGGTCGCGATATGTTCACTAGATGTTGCCTTTAGTCACCTATACTTTGTTGTTTGATCGCCAAGTTCACATGAAACCTACAAAGAGAAAGAGCACCTGTAAAACCCCAAAACACATCAAATCCTAAAAAGAAAAATATGTAAATGGGGAGTCTGACTGAACACGATAGTTACCCGATTGAGTGAACTTACTATCTGAGCACTGCACTACATTTCAGGCTCCATGTAGTTTTGTGTGTGTGTGTGTACAATCGTGCCCTAAGTGGCTCTTGTGTCATTAAATAACGAGCAATAGATAGATGTAGAAAACATAGATAGATGTGTGCTTGGAAAAATGAACTTCCCCTCCTATGAAGTGTATGCATAAGAATGTAGTCCCTTTTCCCTTGAATGAATGCTAGATGGATGCTTTGATGCTCTTGTAATTCCTTTGGATGCAACCTTAGGTGATGATAATAGATGCTTACACTGGTCCTTTATTACGATTACATAGCTTGTTATTTATATGATCCCCTTGTTTGAATTTTGTAATTAACCACTAAAAGATTGACTATTAAGAAATAAAGATGCCCAACAACTAGAAAAGACCCAAAATATGTGAGCAAGATACAAAGAGGTCGGGGCACCCGGGGGATGGGAGTGACTAGCGCTAACATCCTAGGCTGGGTCTTGGTGTCTAGACTCAAAAAAATTGAAGTGTCAAAATTCAGACTGGGCAAGCATGTGTGTAAGACCAAGATGGAAAACAGAAAGCAAGCAAAGATGTTAAAGACAATGATCAATTAGTATTTTTCTCACTTAGGAATCATGTGAATGGTGGCATGTGATCATGACTAGAAATATACCCAAAGTGTGTGATTTAGTGTCTACCTTTTCCCCCACTTTATGTTGTTGAGCGAGTGCTCGATAAGATAAAGTAGATAAGAGATGCGTACTTGATAACCATGTAGATCAATGGCAAAAACGTGTCGAGGAGACAAGAAAAAGTATAGAGTGATAAAAGCGGAGCATGGAAGCCGAGAAAAGGAAGTGAAAATGACCCTAGGGGTGAAAGTGTATGTGTGATGTCATGTTTTACTTGTTTGTTGCTTGATGCTCGATAATTTGAATGTTGCTTCTCATAAGGGTAGACCTGAGAAGAGTAAACAAGTAGTCAAATATGTGTATATGAAAAATTTGATCCAAATGAGTAAAAAGTGTGTAAAAAGTATGTGAAAATGTGAAAAGGAACATGTGCACCTGATCTGTGATGAGTGAAAAGAGATAGAAAGGATTCTGAAAATGTTGTAGAAGAACGAGTTTTTTGGGCGATGTCACACTTGCACCAAGTGTGAGTTTTTTGGGTGATCTCACACCAAGTACGGAAGAAGTGTAGGGAGAAATGTCTAGTGTTATTCTCCAACCTTTGATTGCTTCCCAAGATGTAAACACCATCAGTAGATGGTGTGTTCAAATCCGATCCATTTTGATCTAGTTTGATCCAACGTAAAAATAGAAAAGAGGAGAAAGCATGCATGTTGAGTCCAAGGATTGTGCACATCTGTAAAAGCCATTGTGTAAACTATGCTAGTCTAAGAAAAACCATGTAATTACCCCTGGTCATAGGAACCCAAGAAGGGTCAAGGGTGCCCAGGCACTATTGTCTGTGGTCTAGGTGTTGGTGTTTGTGTTGTGTTAAGGATACAAGAGAAAGGTTCTAGGCACATCTTGAGACTATATATTGTGTTGAATCTATGTTGAAATTTGTTATATTGTGACCAGTAAATTGTTGTATGGGGTGACTGATTCACCCAATAGATTCCCCCTTGTTGGGGCTAGCACACCAGTTGTGCAGATGATAATATATCGATCTAAGCATACATGTAAATAAAAGTGGATATTCTTAGAAGAAATATACAAAATAAGAGATAAATCAACACTAGATTTATCGTGGTTTACCCAATGTGGGCTATGTCCACCAAGAAACAATCCAATCTATTATCCAAAGCTTTGAAAAGATATACAATTGAAGATTTACAATCTTCCACACCTCTCAGATGTACAGTACTTTCTTTCTCTCAAGCTTTTGCTTCTCCTCCAAGAATTCTCTCTCTTACCAACTTTTGTAAGTTCTTAATTCTTGTTAATACTTACTTCTAAACCCTAGCTTTCATGCTTATATAGTCGTTTATAGACTTAGGGCACTTAGCCATGCAATTACAATCAATAGATATACTTTAATGCTAAAAATAGATCTAATTCCCGAGAGTTAATTAAAACATCCTCGCACAGGTAACTCGATGTCGGTTCTCCCTAACCATGTCGGTTCCTCCTTACCTGACCAATGCCGGTCCCTCCTAACCGATGACGGTTACTGTGTTTTCCAACAAGTTTTACATTGCATGCTAATATGAAGTAATTGAGCTCCACAACTCAACAATCTCCCACTTGGAGATTAATTACTTGCACCATACCTGTACAACATCATTCTTAGATCCTTCCTTAGCTTTGTTTCTTCCTCTTCAAGTCTCAAACTCGAAGACCAATAAAAGTGGAGTGTAGCTCCAACTTCTCCTTTGCTAATGGCTTTGTTAGCATATCCGTAGGGTTCTTGCTCGTATGAATATTTTCTAGATTCAACTGTCCATCCTCCAATACTTGTCGTATGAAGTGATACCTCAATTGAATGTGTTTCATTCTCAAATGAAACACTGAGTTCTTTTCCAAATGAATTGCACTCTAACTGTCACTAAATAGTTTACAATCATCTTGCTCCTTCCCCAACTCTTCAATGAACCTACTCATCCATATCATCTCCTTACTATCCTCTATAGCTGCAACATACTCTACCTCTGTAGTAGATAAATCCACAACCTTCTCGTAATCTTGAAATTCAGCTAATCGTCATCCCACCTATTGTGAAAATATATCAAGTAATGCTCTTTCTACCATCCAGATCTCCACCATATCCGAATCAACATAACCACATAATGAAATATCCGAACCTCCATAGAATAACGCATGTTAGATGTCCCTTTCAAATACCTGAGTATCAATTGGACTATTTTCCAATGCTCTTTACCTGGATTGGCCATATATCTACTCACAACTCCTACTACCTACCTAATGTCCTGTATCGGTTTGGTACAAACCATAGCAACATGAGACTTCTAACTGCTAAAGAATATGGTACTTGTGCCATGTATTTGACCTCCTCATGTGATGATGGACATTGATCTTTGCTCAATTTGAAGTGTCCAACCATAGGTGTCCTAATAGGTTTTGCATTCTGCATCTTGAACCTTTCTAACACCCTGTAGATATAATCCTCCTGAGACAAATACAATTTCTTGTTTTTCATGTCTCTGTGTATTTGCATACCAAGGATTATTTTTGCAGCTCCTAAATCCTTCATAGAAAATGTGTGAGTTAGCTTTCCTTAAGCTCACCAATGTCTTGCATACTAGATCTTGCAATAAGCATATCATCCACATACAATAACAAAATAATATAGCTCCCATTTTCAAGCTTCTTGAAATAAACACAATGGTCAAATTCACATCTCAAGTAACCATGTTCATGCATAAAACTATCAAACCTCATGTACCATTGCCTTGGAGCTTGCTTGAGCCCATATAGGCTCTTTTTCAACTTGCACACTAATTTCTCCTTACCCTTGACTTCATACCCAAGCAACTACTGCATATAAATCTCTTCATCCAAATCACCATGAAGGAAAGTTGTCTTCACATCTAGTTGCTCTAAATGAAAATCCTCTACTACAACTAAACTCAATACAATATGAATAGAAGTCATCTTAACAACAAGAAAATATTTCACCAAATTCAATACCTACTTTCATGCAAATCCCTTTACTACAAGCCTTGCCTTATATCTTTTCTATCCACCCTCTTCTTCCTTAATCCTGTAAACCCACTTGTTCTCGTAATGTCCTCTTACTCTACGAGAACTTAACCAAATCCCAAGTTTGGTTATGTTTCAAGGAGTCCATCTCTTCATCCATGTCATGCTCCCACTAGACGTGGGTCTCATCCTGCATTGCTTCTTCAAAGATTTTTGGTTCACCATTATCAATTAATAATAAATAAAATAGAGGTGTAAATCTTTATGGAGGTTTACTTACCCTTTCTAACCTTCTCACAGGAGTTTGGGGTACTGGAGGCTCAATTTAGACCTTTTGGACATTCATATCCAAATTTATCGGTGACCGATGCCATGTCACCTATAACCAATGTCGGTTACGCTAATCGATGCCGGTTTGGATCTTCAGAACGAAATCTTTGGTTCATCTAACGATGTCGATCGGTCAAGGTCAACTAACACCGACATCTTGTGTAACCTGCTCGGTAATACTTTTAAATCCGATAGTTCATTTTCATTCACAAACTTCTCAATCGGTTCATCCTTGGGTACCAAAATTTGATCCATGTACATTCTCTTTTCATTCCATTCAACATCATGAATCCTAATAATTTTAGAATTCTTTAAATCCCAAAATGGAATCTAAAATCACCAGATCCATAACCAATGAAAGTGCATCTCTTGGATTTTGCATCCAAATTTTCCTATTTTCCTTATCAACATGCACAAAAGCTTTTGAACCAAAAACCATAAGAAAAGAAATATCTACCTCTTTTTCAGGTCCAAGCTTTCTCTGGTATACCTCCATCTAGTGAACTTGAAGGCCCACGGTTAATCAAATAAACTACTTGTATCAATCGCTTTCGCCTAAAATTGCAAGGGCAATCTAGAATGTATCCTCATACTTCTAGCACGTTCCATGATTGTTCTGTTCATTCTTTCTATCTGCAACACCATTCTCCTATGGTGTTCTTGGAACCGTTCTTTCTCTACGTATCTCATTCACTGAACAATAATAATTGAAAGCCTTGTTATAATATTCACCACCATTTGTCGATCTAAGGAACTTTAACTTAGAATTTGATTCATTCTCAACAAGGGCTTTCCATCTTTTAAAAGTCTTAAAAACATCAAATTTACATTTAGTACAATAAACCCATACCTTTCTTGTAGCATCATCAAAGTGAAAGTAACATAATACTGAGATCCTCCATGAGAAGCTACCCGAGCTGGTCCCCACACATCTGAGTGTACAAGCTCCAATTTCTACTCCTTCTTAGTTGCCCCAACTTTGAGAAATCTCACTCTCTTTTGCTTTCTAAAGACACAATGCTCACGAAATCAAGATCTAAATCTTTCAAATATGATAACTTACCCTTTACCTTTAAGATCTCGCATTCCTTTTTGACTCGTATGGCCCAACCAGCTTATGCCATATGCATGCATTTGAATCTGAAGTAGATAATGTAGAAAAGGAATCAGTAATACATGTAGATAAATATAATGTTCTTACCTTCTTACCTCTTGCCACAACAAAAGAACCCTTGGTGACTTTCCAAGAGTCTCCTGTAAAAGTAACCATGCAACCAAATTCACCTAGTTGCCCTACATAAATAAGATTCCTCTTGAGGCTTGGCACATGCCTCACATCTTTCAATACCCATGTATTTCCATTCTACAATTTTAGATGAACTTCCCTTTACTAGTAATACTGTGCAAGGTTCATCATCACCCAAATAAACATGCCCAAAATTTCCTAGACATAATTTCTGAAATAACCCTTATTAGGGGTTACATGGAAAGAAGCTCCTGAATCTAAAACCCATGATTCAATTCTATTATCTAAAGAAAGAATAAGAGCATCTTACATTACCTCTGATGTAACAAGATTTGCTTCTTTACCTTTGTCTGGTTGTTGGTTCTCTTTGTCCTTTGACCAACAATCTTCCTTTATATGTTCTTTCTTTCCACATTTCCAACAAGTAATTCCCTTACTTATGGATTTAGATATGTTATCCCTTGACTTTGATTTCCCATTACTCTTACTCTTGGTTATCTCATTTTTCTCGCCCTTGCTTTCTACATTCAAAACATTCCCAGGATGGCGATTCCTTTGTACTCTTCCTATGAATTTCTTCATTCGAGATTATACTAACCACATCATCAAACTTCAAAATATTATTAATGGATGTTGTATTACTAATAACCATTACTAAGTTATCTCAACTATTAGGCAAAGAACATAAGAACAAGAGTTATTTTACTTCATCATCAAATGGTATATCAACCGATTTTAACTGATTTACAATAGATCAAAAATCATTCAAACGACTAGATGCAGATCCACCTTCACGCATCTTCGAACTAAATAGTTTCTTCATCAAATAAACTTTATTTGAAGCACTAGGTTTTTCATATAAAATAACAAGAGATTTCATTAACCCTACCGTAAAAGTCACTTCTGTAATATTGGAAGCCACGGATGTTGCCAGGCTTAATCTTATAGATCCCAAAGCCTTTCTTTCAAGAATCTTCCATTATTCATCAGTCATCTTCGTAGGTCTAGAATTCTCATCCAACAATAAATACAAATCTCTTTGATACAGATAATCCTCAATCTGCATCTTCCATAATTGATAATTTCAGTCATCAAATTTCTCTACCTTGTATTTGTTTTCTTCTGCCATTGTTGTAGCTCCCACTCAATCTAAAAACCCACTGTGAGTAAATTTGTTAACACACAAAACCCTCAAACAAAGCTTCGATACTAGTTGTTGGGATTAACACATCGTTGTAGACAAACAATATATCGAGATCTAAGCATACATGTAAATAAAAACAAATATTCTACCAGAAGAAATATACAAAACAAGAGATATAAATCAACACCAGATTTAACGTGGTTCACCCAGTGTGGGATACGTCCACCAAGAAACAAGCCAATCTATTATCCAAAGATTTGACAAGATATACAATTGAAGATTTACAATCTTCCACACCTCTCAGATGTACAATACTTTCTTTCTCTCAAGCTTTTGCTTCTCCTCCAAGAATTCTCTCTCTTACCAAATTTTGCAAGTTCTTCTTAATTATTGTTAATACTTACTTCTAAACCCTAGCTTTCATGCTTATATAGTCGTTTATAGACTTAGGGCACTTAGCCATGCAATTACAATCAATAGATATACTTTAATGCTAAAAATAGATCTAATTCTCGAGAGTTAATTAAAACTTCCTCGCATAGGTAACCAATGTCGGTTCCTCCTCCTGACCAATGTCGGTCCTAGGTGACCGATGCCGGTCCCTCCTAACCGATGACGGTTATTGTGTTTTCCAGCAAGTTTTACATTACATGTTAATATGAAGTAATTGAGCTCCACAACTCAACACCCCTTGTTTGGGGTGCAAGTGATGTTGTAAAGAGTATGCGGTCCAAAGGAGAACTAGATGGTGTGTTGAAATTGTTGCCATGTAGAGGGATGGGGAATGTGCTCGGTAGAAAACAAGGCACATGCAAACAAAGTGGCTGGAAAACAAGTGTTAGTGAAAACAAGATAAACACATATATAGAAGACAAGATGTAAACTAACAAGCAAGAAGACAATGGAGACCGTAAAAAGTGGGTTGCAAAATGGGACTTACAATGTCACAAGACAAACAAGGCTAAAGTGGCCAAAAGAATATAGTGTGCACACAAGATAAAGGGAAAATCCCACAAACAATGAAAAACAATAACAAACAATGACAAATAGTGACAAACAAGATATCAAACAACCATGGTAGTAAAGAGTTCCTGCAAGACAAATGTTGCACATGAAACACCCATTAGTATGTTAGAAAGATAAAAAGTATGTTAATGTGTGTATAGATCGATACAAACGAGTGTGCTAGAAATATTAGAAAGTAGTAAATAATGGAACAATAGCACCTGTAATGTGTACGAATGTATATTCTCCCATGAGCCTCAATGGGACTAGTAAGAGCTATAGTGTCAAACATCTATCTTTGCATGTAATGATCTCAGTAAAGTCTGCATTCACAACTAGAAGGAAATTGAATGCACATGTGTGTATAGAAAATATGATGACATACATTATATCTGACGAGCATAGTAAGCAAAGTGTGCATGTGAGTATAAGTGAGCAAGAACAATGTGCAACCAAGATATGTAATATGTTGTGGATGAGTGAGATGAAATGATATGCAAGATGAATGTGATATGATCCATTTGTCCCTCGAGTAGATGTATGTGTATGAGTGAGATGAGGTGCATTTATAAATGACCCTCAATAATTAAGAGTGAACCATAAAACAAGAGTGTGTCATCGAGAAATGGTTTGAAAGATGTGTATGCTAGAAAGATTGATCGATAAAGTGTAGAGAGGAGAGAGCGAGTGAGTGGTGAGGTTTAATTCAGTTTTATACCCTCAACAGTCAAGTATGAACTGTGGAACTAGAGTGCGTATGAGGGTGGTAGTGTGAATGATGTGTGCTCTAGAAAGATTTGATCATGAAGCGTAGATTGTAGAATAGGATAATATGATCCGCGAGAAGAATATACTAGAAAGATGTGAAGTGAAAGTGGGTGATATGTGAGGTTCATAAATGTAGTGATCCCTCAACAATCAATTCTGACCGAGAGTGTATCATCGTGTAATGACGATACAAGTGTACAAGATGTGCAAGACGCGTGCGAAAGATTAGATGCAGTGTAAAAAGTGAAATATTGAAAAATAAATGTTAAATTCTAATTAAGTTACAACACAAATATATATATGCAATAAAGTACATATTTGGAATAATCAAGTAAGCTAATAAATTTGAAACCCTAAGTGCAAGAGAGAGGGTAAGATACTTAGCTGATTCACAATAATTCCAAAGTTGTCTTTGAGCTAGAAAATTGATGAAATAAGAAAGTAGAGTGTCACAACCGAGCCTAGAAAAATGTAAAACTATAGGAAATGCCAGGAATAGGGTGCCTGGATAGGGTCAAGGGCACCTAGGGCATTGCAGACCTCCTTTGGGTGCATGTGACTGCTCAAAACCTTAGAAACTCAATTTCGCAGGGTCATGAGATGTTCATTAGATGTCACCTTTAGTCACTTGTACTTTGCTTTTTGATCGCCGAGTTCACTTGAAACTCCGCAAAGAGAAAGTGTACCTACAAAACCAAAAAACACATCAAATCCTTGATAGAAAAAGATGTAAATGGGGATTCAAGATGATCCTGACTGTCACTCGATTGAGTGAACTTACGATCTAGGCACTGCACTACATTTCATACTCCATGTAGTTTTGCATGCTTGCGTGTGTGTAGAATTATGCCCTAGGTGGCTCTTATGCTAGACACACTTGAATAGTGAGAAATAACTAGATGTAGAAAATGTAGATAGATGTGTGCATGGAAAAATGAACTTCCCCTCCTATGAAGTGTATGTAGAAGAATGTAGTCCCTTGTCCCTTTAATGGATGCTAGATGGATGCTTTAATGCTCTTGTAATGCCTTTGGATGTAACCTTAGGTGATGATAGTAGATTCTTAGTGTTTGGTCCTTTATTATGATCACATAGCTTTGTATTTATATGATTCCCTTATTTGAATTTTGTAATTAACCACTAAAAGGCCAACTAGTAAGAAAAAAAGATGCCCAATAACTATAAAAGATCAAAAGATGCGAGCAAGATACAAAGAGGTCGGGGGCCCGGAGGGGACGGGGACACCTAGTGCACGGCATCCTAGCCGGGCACCGTGGTGTCTAGACTCGAGAAAACCAAAGTGTCAAAATTCGATTAGGCAAACATGTGTGTAAGACCAAGAAGGAAAACAAAAGCAAACAAAGATGCCAAAGATAATGAACAAACATTTTTTCGCTTATGATGTTAGGAAATAAGGGATAAAATATGTGGAATAATCCCTCACATAATCGCAACACTAAAAAGTAATATGCAGAAATTATTACAAATCTCAAATAAAAGTGCAGAATAAAATAACACAACACAAAGAGACAATATTTAACGTGGTTCACCCAATTTGGGCTACGTCCACCAAGAATCACTTGCTTAGATTTTATTACAAGCCACCTCTCTCTCAATACAATACCTAGATCTGTTTAAAGCTATGCTCAACAAACTCTATAGAATTCACACCCGAATTCAAAACACATATGCAAATGTTACATTATATCTACCATATGCACAAAACCATATAAATAGACAATTGCTTAAGCAATTTTACAAAATGTGGGTATCAAAACCATGGGCCAAAACCGTCCCATAAACCTATGGGTCAAAAACCCACCCATATGAGAAAATCACGTTTCCCGAACCCCGACAAGACAACGTGGAAAGTGTACAATACTCTTAGTGTACAGTCTTCAACACTTTCTCACATGAAAACAAGCTCCACAACCTAACAATCTCCCACTTGGAGACTAGTTTTCCTCTGAGAAAGCTTCTCAACCCTTCACTAGTTTCTGTGAAGACCAACCAAAGCTGAACATAGCTTCAATTTTTCCTTGTGACCACCTTGGTCATCATGTCTGCAAGATTTTGACTGTATGAATCTTCTCCAGCTTCAACTTCTCTTCCTCTAAAGTTGTCCTAATGAAATGGTACCTTAACTGTATATGCTTTGTCCTAGAGTGGAAAGTAGAGTTCTTAGCTAAGTGTATAACACTCTGACTATCACTATGCAACTTTCCTTCCTCCTGCTTATGCCCCAACTCCTCAAGTAATTGTTGTAACCAAATCATTTCCTTACTTGCCTAAGTGGCAACAACGCACTCACCTTCCGTGGTTGGCAAATCCATCAACTTCGTAGTCGTGAAATCCACTTACTTTTGTTCCATCTATAAAGTGTAAACATAACATGTTGTGTTCCTCTTCTTTGTCTACATCTCCACCATATCTAAATCTACATAACCACACAAAGTGGTGTTTGATCCATCAGCACAAAATCATCCCCATGGTCCCTCTCAAACACCGAAGGATCCACTTTACGCCCGCCAAAGGATATCTACCTAGATCACTCATAAGTCTACTCACCGCTCCCACCGCATAGGCAATATCAGGCCTAGTACACACCATGGCATACATCAAACTGCTAACCGCTAATGAGTAAGGTACCTTGGACATCTGGTTTCTCTCTTGCTCTATCTTAGGATGATGTTCCTTTGATAACTTGAAATGGCTTGCCAAAGGAGTCCCAACCGGTTTAGCATCCTGCATATTAAACCTCTCTAAGACCTTCTTAATGTACTCTTCCTGAGATAAAGTCAGCTTCCATTCCTTCCTATCCCGAGATATCCTCATACCAAGGATTTGTTTGGCTGCCCCCAAATCCTTCATAAAAAAGGATTCACTTAGTTGCTTCTTGAGTACTTTTATTTCCTACATGTTTTTACCTCTACAACCAACATGTCATCCACATACAGACAAAGGATAATATAACTGCCATCCTCAAATTTCTTTGTATACATGCAATGGTCAGAATGACATCTAATATAACCTTGCTCCATCATGAAGCTATCAAATTTCTTATACCATTGACGTGGAGCTTGTTTCAAGCCATACAAGCTCTTCTTCAGTTTGCACACCATATCCTCTTTACCTTTTACCTCATAGCCCTTTGGTTCTGCATACATAGTTCCTCCTCCAAATCACCATGGAGAAATGCAGTCTTTACATCAAGCTATTCTAAGTGCAAGTCTTCTGCTATAACTATTCCTAGAACAGTTCTAATAGAAGTCATTTTTACTACAGGAGAAAAAAATCTCATCAAAATCTATACCTTTTTTCTGTGCAAACCCCTTAACCACCAATCGGGCCTTGTATTTTTTTGCCTTCATCTTCCTCTTTCGCTTTAAACACCCACTTATTCGTAATGTTCTTTTGCCTCCTGGTAGCTTTACCAAATCCATATCTAGTTCTCCATGAGAGCCCGATGCTCCTCATCCATGGTTTGCTCCCACTTCTTCCCGACATCTACCTACATTGCTTCATCAAAGCTCTCGGCTCTCCACTATCGGTGAGTAATAAATAATAAAGAGAAGGAGAAAAATGTTCGTGTTCTCTTTCTTACCCTAGAAGACCTCCTCAATATAGGAGTTTGGGGTTCCTGTTGAGGAGGTTCCTAAACTGATTCATGTGTCACTTTCCCATCCGGAAGATCCTCTACCGCTGCATATTCTTTCTTGGATTCTTCCCTATTTTCCCTACAACGCCGCTTATACATGACTTTCTCATTAAAGACCACATCCCTAGATCGAATGATTTTCTTGTCCTTAATACTCCAACATTTATATCCAAAGTCATCACCACCATAACCAATGAAAGTATATTTTTCTGATTTAGCCTCTAGCTTGGTCCTATCATCCTTGTCTATATGGACAAACACCTCACATCTAAAGACTCTAACAAATGAATAATCAACTTTCTTACCATACCAAGCCTCCTCATGTATGCCTCCATCCAAGGCACTTGAGGGTCCTTTGTTTATCAAGTACACAACTGTGCTCACCACTTCTGCCCAAAAAGAAAGAGGCAGTCCTACATGTAACCTCATGCTCCTAACACGTTCCATTATTGTTCTATTCATCCTTTCATGAAACCCCATTCTATTGCGGAGTTTCTGGAATCGCCTCTTTTCTCAGATTCCATTCTTAGAACAAGTAATCATCAAATTCATTGCTACAATACTCCCCTCCATTATCTGACCTGAGACATTTTAGCTTAAGACCTGTTTCATTCTCTACCAAGGCTTTCCATTTAACAAAAGTGTCAAATACATCAGATTTGTTTCTAATACAATAAACCCAAACTTTCCTTATTACATCATCAATAAAAGTAACATAATAACTTGAACCCCAAGAGACGATACTGAGCCCCCCACACATCAGAATACACCAACTCTAACTTACTCTCTTTCTTTGTAGGTCCAACCTTGAGAAACCTTAGTCGCTTTTGTTTCCCATATATGCAGTCCTCACAGAACTCCAAACCTATTTCTACATATCTAGGCAAATCCTTCTTTATGATCTCCATGCCCTTATGGCTCATATGACCGAGACTATAGTGCCACAATGTTGTATCTACTTCTAAAGCCACAATATTACAAACATTAGTGCTATAAGTGGTTAAATACAAGGTTTCAACCTTCTTACCTCTTGCCACCACAAGAGCACCCTTGGTAACCTTCTAAGAGTCTGTTGTAAATATCACAATATAACCATCACTTCCCAACTGCCCTGCCGATATCAAATTTTGTCTTAATGTAGGCACATGTATGACATCCTTCAATAGCCAAGTATTCCCATTCTGCATCTTAACCTAAACAAAACCTTTTCCAACTATGTTGTAAGGCTCATCATCACCAAGAAAAACATGCCCAAAATCTCCTTGAATATAATCAACAAAATAATGCCTATGTGGAGAAGCATGGAAAGAAGCCCCCAAATCTAAAACCCAAGATTCAGTAATATTGTGCAAAGAAAGAATCAAAGCATCCTGACATACATTACCTGTTGCCACATTTACCTCCTTGTTTTCTTCCTATTGTTTCTTCTTGTCCCGAAGCTCCCAACAGTCCTTCTTTGCATGCCCAGACTTTCCACAGTGCCAGCATACTATCTTACTTTTAGATTTTGACCTTGCCGATCCTTTGATTTTCCACGGCTTCCTCTATTATTCTGTCTCCCTCTAGTTTCCACTTCAAAAGCATTCCCTAAAGTAGACGATTCACCGTGAGCTTTTTTTTCGCATTTCTTCACTTAGAATCACCCTACAACATCCTCAAACTTCAACTTTGAGTTAATGAACCGAGTTGCTTACCATTATACCAAACTATTCCAACTCTCAAGTAAAGAGCATAAAACTAATAAAGCCCTAACTTCTTCATCAAATTCTATTATAACCGAAGCTAGCATATTTACAACCATATTAAAATCATTTAGATGATTTCTTCTTGAACCATTCTCAAACATCTTCATATTAAACAACTTTTTCATTAAAAATATCTTATTAGAGGTAGAGGGTTTTTCATACAACTTCCCTAATGCATCCATCAGTTCTTTTGTAGTCTTTTCCTTTGAAACATTAAATAATACCAAGATGCAAGACACAACCAGATTTGTCCCAAGTGCCTTCCTATCCAACAAATCCCATTTTGCATCTGTCATGCTCGAGGGTTTGTTCACCTTCTCAGACAGCAGAGTATAAAGATCCTTCTGATAAAGGTAATCTTCCATCTGCATCTTCCAAAGACTGAAATTCTACCTGTTGAATTTATCAACCCTAGATCTTCCATCATCTGCCATAGCTCCCACTCAAGATAAAACTTTCCCTACGATTCAACACTTCAGAAAACCAAACCAGGCTCTGATACCAATTGTTAGGAAATAAGGGATAAAATATGTGGAATAATCCCTCACAAAATCGCAACAATAGAAACTAATATGCAAAAATTATTATAGATCTCAAATAAAAGTGCATAATAAAATAACACAACACAAAGAGACAATATTTAACATGGTTCACCCAATTTGGGCTACGTCCACCAAGAATCACTTGCTCATATTTTATTACAAGCCACCGCTCTCTTAATATAATACCCAGATCTGTTTGGAGCTATACTCAACAAACTCTACAGAATTCACACCCAAATTCAAAACACATTTGCAATGTTACATTATATCTACCATATGCACAAAACCATATAAATAGACAATTGCTTAAGTAGTTTTACAAAACCGTGGGTATCAAAACCATGGGCCAAAACTGTCCCATAAACCTATGGGTCAAAAAATCCCCCATATGAGAAAATCATGTTTCTGATATATCGGGCATGTTTTAAGGCCTAATTTTTTTTCAGGTTGCACCCCGATCCCTACTACTGGGGTTGCCACCCCCAACCCCGCACGGGCCTCGGCCTCGACCTTGAACCCTAGCAAAACAAAGGTGGAAAGTGTACAACTACTTTAGTGTATAATTTTCAACACTTTCTCACATGAAAACAGCTCCACTACCTAACATATGAATCATATGAATAGTGGTATATGATCAAGACTAGAAATATACCCAAATTTTGTGATTTAATGTCTACGAGACTATGGGAATGGGAAGAAGGTCAAGTTAGACTATGTTACAAGGAGAGAATGGAGAGTGTCGGAATATTTATTCTTTTGAACAAGACAATCACGAATAAATATCTTTTTGGAAAAAGAAGTTGCATCAAGATTATTTAAGTAGACTATTAGATGTCCCATTTCAAAACCAGGCTTATTAGTTAAATGTTCTCGTAAGGGGCGATTTACATCCACTTCTACACAAACCCTAAGATGAACTCATTTCAAAACTAGGGCTTATCAGTTAAATGCTCTCAGGCAAGGGGTGGTTTACATCCACTTCTATACAAACCCTAAGATGAACTCTTAGGTTGAAAAACTTATCTAAGTTATGTTCACACCAAATTATCGTACTCAAGTTGAGCCACAATGTCTCTTAAAAAAGGAAAAAATGCCAAGTTTAAATAAGATAGTTCAATCCACAAGGGGCAATGTGAATGAAAGGAACCTTTAGGATGAAAATAAAATTCCAAGCTTGAAGATAAGCACTTGTCCACAAATAACCCCATGTGTGATACTATAATACAACTTGAGCATGATCATTAGATTTAAACATACAAGATACATAATTTTTCCTCAATCTTCTTATAATTTAAATCTCCAAACCCTATTTTCCAAGTTCATTTCAACCCATTTATAAAAATTAGATCATGTAAGCAACCCACTTAAAAAAATGATGGTACACTTTTGATATTTAACTATAATATCTACTACATCATCAATCAACTATAATTCCAAGGTTTTACCTTACTCTTCACTTTGTCCTTTTGACCTAGATTTTCCTTCATATTACCGCCAATTTCTCCTTCCTCCACATTTTCAATATGTTGATCAACATTGTTAGTTTAAATTTCATTTTGATCAACATGACAAGTCCCCAAATTTGTAAATCCATTTTCCAACAACTTGTGTGTGTTTTGTGCATTATATTTCATAATTTCTTCTTCCTTAGCCACTTCATCCCATCTTCTTTGTTATTTTGAGCAACATTTGGTGGAGGATCAATAGAGACAAGTGTAAAAATTGAGTTTTTCCACCGCACACTACTCACTTTTTTGGAACTTCGAATTTTTCTCCCATAATCCCAATTTTCAATAGTTGAAAAGTTCAAATTTATTTACAACACCAATCTATCATATCTGGAAAAATAAGGAAACACTATTACATGTATTTTTCCCCATAATCCCGAATGTTCAATAGTTGAAAAGTTCAAATTTATTTACAACACCAATCTATCATCATATCTGAAAAATAAGGAAACACTATTACATGTATTTTGGAATTACAAATTTCTTAGTCATTTTGATTGAGGTTCAATAGAATTTGTTGGCATTTTTGCATTTAAGTTGTTATGGAAGCATGCTCTTCTCGGATGAGGTTATCTAATAATTTGTGATCTCTAAAATGTTCATGCAAATAATTATTAAATACATTTAGAAAATAAATGTTATTCATGTATATGTACCATTGAACCACTTCTCGCTTAATTGTAATTATGGACTTTATTTTAATTTTATATTTTAGTTCTCGTATATGTATGGAGTATTGCAATCCAATCTCCTTGCACATGAGTAGTTAGCTAAGTAGATGAAAGAGCTCAAATTGCACATTGTACACTTTGCAAATAATTATGAAGATTTGCTTAATTTTTTTGAAGCCGTAACTTCACAAGTGCTTTCTCTGAGGTGAGGGATAAAGATATTCAAGAATGTAATATTCGAAACACTCATGCACACAATTATTAAGGACATTAAAAATAGATGTTATTTATATTTCTATAAACACACCACTTCTCAATCAATTATAATTTATATACTTATTTTGACTTTATATTTTGATGTTTGTGTATGTATCAAGTATTGTTTTCCTAAACTATCTAGATGCACAATTTGGGTTAGGTGTAAGTCTCGAGTGATTTTGATGAAGTAGTACCTCTTGTCGTAGAATAATAGTCCATAGAGGCCAATCACATGTGTCGCATAAGTCGCATGAGTCTAAAAACACAACTAGGAAATGATAGAATAATCTCATTACTTAGTCTATGATAGGATAATTTTATTAATTGACCTTTTTCCATGTGTAAATGTTTGGATGTCATATGAAGCATTTATTAGACCCTAAAAATAGGGTGTAAAAGTATTGGATCAATTCTCGCAACACATTTTTTCCAATATTATAAATGCATCAAAGTATTTGATTCTAACAATTTGGTAGAATTACTCGATATTTGTTTAGACATGTAAATTGTAGTTTTTAGTGTTAAGCCATGTTAAAACGATTTATTAAAGTTTCACATCGATATGCAAATTATTTAGATACAAGCATATCAAAACATATTAGGATCTTTTGTCTCGCAAATTAGTTAACTCGAATTTCACTTCACATATAAATTATATGTTTTCCCATACATCAAAAACACGTGAAAATCTTATGTCAAAGTAACTGTTTTCACAAACCGCAAAAATGTCTAAACTCAAACTTAAGACTTGTCTATAAACAACTAACTAGATTATGAACTCCCACAATTTGATTCATTATTGAACTCTCTTCCATAATTGGAAACCTTTCATTGCCTTTTTTTCCCTTTATGATTTGAAAGATGGAAATCACAAATATGCCAACATGTCACCATTCTTGAAAATGTTTTGATGTAGGAAAGACCAAGGCAACACTCTCTTACATGCAAGTGTCCCTCGAATAGTCAGAAACATGCTCTTCAACAAGCCCCACTCTCGTCTCGTCCAAGGTTCAAAGGACCATACAATCATAATATATTCCTTAAATACATTTCCTTTTGTCCTCATTCACAATCCCTTCTCATATCAAACAAATTTACCCCTTGGAAAACAAATTCCCCATAAAACCTTAGCCTAAAAACAATTTCAATTTAAAAAATAATTTTATTTTAATCAACTAAAATGTTTGACCCTTAAATTTTGCTCTCTTGAGAATTTCCATTTCTCCTCTTTATTTGACTTTTTGTTTTTCGGACGTGAAAATCTAATGAAACCGCGTTAAGTTTATTTTTAACATTTGTTTTACATGGTTAAGAGAGAATGGCGTCGCCTGCCCTTGTACGAAAGAATATTATGCTTCTCGTTCGGCCAAGTCATGGCAATCAGGTCCAATTTATGCACAAATACTCGCGTTCTTGAATCAGTGAACACCATTCCGAGCACAGGAGTCTTCTGGACCAGATCGCGAGCTTTCGAGCGCATTCAAACGCGGCCCAATTCGCTGCAAAATTGAAAACGGTGTGGCCATTTACCCTTTCTCACGCCGAATTGCATTAATCTTTAAAAAAATCGCAGACCGTGATATTGTCACGCTACGACACAAGAATTTTTTCGATTTATGCGATTAAATTCTTCCTTGTTTTATTCTTTCGAATGTTCAAATTATGATACGAAATCGCAGAAATAAAAGGGTTTTTCTAATCAAATTGAACCGTACAAAAATGTTCATCGTATATCCATTGCTTAGCAGCATTTATAATTTACTTTGAAGCGATTGTGATCTCGGCGGGGATTTAATGAATTAAAATTGTCGAGTTTAGGATAAGGACATTGGCAACGAAGTTGAAATCACACAGATTTAATTAGTATATTAATGAAGGATATATTGATATGGTGGAAATTTTTTCACGCTCTGTAAAAGGGTTTGCTAGAACCGATCAATACTTTTTTGGGAACATATAGGGTTTGATGTCATTTACTAGGTTTTTAAAATCGTTTCTTTTGACAATTATTATTCATTGTTATGTGAAAATGGGTAGTGTCATTATCTGGAAACTGATGTCAGAGTTGGCATGGGTGATACACGTGGATGCATGTTCTATGTGGGAATCGTTACTTGCTTTTTTTTTTTTCCTGTAGAGATTCTTGTAAACATAAAAGTACGATACGTGTAGTTCTGTGGGTCCTGTTTTGTTTGCTTCATTATTAAGGCTGTATCTCAATTTACATGGGTTATACTGGTTATTTGTAACTTTTTATAATGATGGAATCTGAATGGTAGGCTTGGTTGATCTATTTGGGCATCTCGTAGTTTTGCATGACGAGGACTTGCTATTGTAATTAAATGAGATTTTAAGTTTCAGTAAATTGTGAGTTTTAGAATTCTCTATACAATTGTCTTAGCTATTAGAGAGAGCGAATGAATTTGATGATCATTTCAGCATGGTGGACATTTAAAGTCTAAGAAAATGCAAATTATTTTGTGCAGATGCCCGACGCAACCTTATTCAGGAAAAGCTGGGGACGCTTCTTCAATTGATTAAGAAATCCGGCCGACAATGAACCATTGCAGTTGAATTTCAAATAGGATAAGTATGAACTGTTCTAATATCTTGCAGTCTTCTGTTCAGCGTCTTCTACAGTGTAGAGCGACATTTGACATAATTTACTTCTAGGTGGCTTTCTGTTCAGAACCCTGATGATTGTGAATAATTTGCAATGTTTTCATGATTGTCAATCAGTATTAACAACGACAGATACATTTTATAAGTGGCATCTATTGAGAACACCAGTAATAACCAAACAGATGCATTCCTGTAAGTTTGGTTCATCATTGAAATTCCACTGACGAGGTACAGAGAAACACATTTTGTGTGGAATTGCTTACCATAATCATATCAATCATTAACTGCTTTAGACATTTGTTTATTCATAAGTACCAATCTTTCTGAGAGGTCTGAAGGGTATCCTCCGATGTCTCAGCTGGAAACATTTTGACTATTAAATGATTCAATCCCCAAATTCTAACTTACCACGGGTTTAGTAATGACTAGAATTTCAATTGTCTTGAAAACTAATATACAACCATCAAAGAAGATGCTTGGTGCTTCAATAGCGTAAGATTATGGTTCAATTAAATATTTTTATGTCCACAACTGCTTTTTCCTATATACTGATTATAATGTACTTTAACACAAGCCATCCATACTTACAAGAGCATTGTTCAATGTCACCCTTATAGTAAATTTTGCTGAATTTTTGATACTTGGCATAAAGTTTACAGACTATTTCTTTGATTTCAATCAATGTTTTTGTGTTGTGGATGAAATTATAGCATGCTGCTCTATCATGTGTGAGTACACACACATGCATACTCTCCGATACACGAGTGACGAAAGTGTTGAGACTTGGGACTCCATAGAAATTGGCAAAACCGGTTTTTTCCTCTGATCATAAAAATTTCAAATTTCAGGGAAAAAGCTATTAAAATGTATTCCATATCAGATGAACCTCAAATACACTTAAAACTAATCAATCACATGTACCATACACATGTATACGCAAGGAAGTAAATAATGTTATATCGAAAGCTGAACTCAAAACTTGAAAGCTGATGTGAAAGAAGAGTTGCTTTTTTATTTCATCAAACTGTTTTCTTGTACACAAAAATGGATTTTGAAATCCATAGCAATGGCATTAACATAAAAACATAACATAAAACACCAAAATAAGGTTGAAAGGAGCTTGCATTGCCTGTCCCAAAGCCATATACACCACGTCAGACTTTGCGATGCTTTGTTTATGTCATGGAAGCAGCGATAGCCATTCTATCTGATGTAGAGATGGCTCCAAGATAATCCTTGACAACTTGTTTATCTCTAGAAGTACAGGCTTGCTCCTTCTCCCCCACCACTACAAACTCCTTCTCACAATCAACCTAATCAACCCATGCATGGTCCTCCTTTGCAAGCATGGGGTTATCATCCATGATTGTGGATCTTACGCTTCTAGCTTGATGGGGGATAATTCATCATCAATCCCTATAATCTTCATGTGGTGGAGGCGTAGGTTGTAATGCACAAATACAAGATTGTTCTACCTCTGCGTTGTCAACCTATTGTACTTTTTGGAATGTATGTGCTCAATTATACTTCAATTGTGCTTACAAATTGAAGTACTACATAGTTGGCTCAACGCTAGAAGAATAATTGATCGAAGATTTGTCACCTAAGTGCCAAAGTTTTCCCACCATGCATCTGTGACAACATATGCATAAGGAAAATGTCATTACATTAATGACTACTCATGATGGTCATCTTGAGATGACTTAAACACACACGAGTAAGAATCCCACAAAAAAATAGAGTAATTTAAATATTAAAATGTTTTAGACTTAAATTTCAATTCAAAAAATACAAAACTATCAATATTCAATTTAAAAAATGATAAAGACTAAACTCAAAATTTTAAATTATTCAAACTAAAATTTAAACAAAAATTTCTTTACTTAGACTGTGTTGTAGCTGGCTTGCAAATATATCAAGAGAAGTGATCTCTTAGTGCTTGTTTATAGATCCCAATCTTGGACATAGTCTTCACTGTTATTTATCGATTTATTTTCATGGCCACTATGAATGTGTAGAGGCCTCCCATAACCTCCTTGTTAGCCTTAAAGATTTCAAGGGACTGGAAGGTTGGGTTCAAAAGAAGGCACACACATGAAGTGGCCTACGGAGTTGTTTTTGAATCGATGGTCAAGGGCATCCCAAATGGGCTGATGCTTGGCCTCGACTTAGCCACAGGTTTTATATGCTCCTTGGATTGGTCCATGCCCTCATATATATTGCCCATTGCGGTCTTCTCTCCATCGACTTTGTGATGGAGGCAAACCAATGGTTTATGGACCTGTAAAAGGGGCAATATTTAAAAAATAACTTTAGACTTAAGTTTTAAATAAGAGAAAAATAGAATTATTGAAAACACTAAATAAAAGAAATGGAAAATTCATTTTTTTACATCTATAATCTCCATCGCCAGTGTCGAAAAGTGGATTCATCAAGAATCCACTCTATAACATCAACCCCAACATTGGTCTTCAAGTAGGAGGTCTTGTTCCACTTCTTGAGAACAAGCATCCACTATAAAGAAATTTTTGACTCTAGCAAAGATACAAGGTGGTGAGTGAGGTTGCAAAATAGGTTACATCAAGTCAGACTGTCTCTGTATTATCTGCGATCTCTCTCATTAAGGAGAGAGCCCAATCATGGTTATAGATGCATTTGCAAATACCATGACCATGCTCTACAATTTGCTTGACCTAGTCCATCTTGCCAATAGCCCCAAGCATCAAATCATTAAAATGGGCCGAGCAAAGAAATACATTTTATTATGTCCACGAATGATCAAAATAGGTCAATGGGACTCGAGAATACAACCAATTACAATAGAAAGCACTAGGGTAAAAGGACCCTAGGAACAAGAAGAACAAAAGCACTGAAAATAGACGAGGGATAAACCTAATGTAGTAAATTTCCCAACCTATGTGGTTAGGGTGCCAATATAAATAGCCTTTTGGGGGAGCATGGTCAAGAACCCTCAAATAGCATGGGTTGATGAAGGTTAGGAAGATACGATGGTAGCCCCATCCAGAAAAATTATCCGTGTCATTATCTGAGAATGCTCATTGGGAAGTGTCTAGGGGTAATGGGGCCAGGTTGGCTAATCATAGGAGAAAGCAAAGCCAACCCCTCCCTGCCCCCGAGTCCATCCTAACATCCAAGGCTGAAGAAACTCCTATGGTAGTGAAGAAACTTGTAATCTGTGCTTGTCCCCACAGCTCAGGAATAGTGGGGTGCCTCTTCATCAGCTGTTTACCTGCAGCAACATAATTTGCTGCATTGTTGGTGACTACTTGCACCACATTTTCTTCACCCATCTTTGCCGCAAGCTTTGCCACAGTTTTTCCAAAATGTTACATTAATGATAAATTGCATTTTTAATTGACTTAAAAATACAGTCCCATGAGAAAAATAAACTAAGAAATTCAATAGTGTTCTGTTTTTTCGATCAGTCCTTACTCCAGGCATAATAATGCAACCTTTCTTCCAATTTTTCCATTGCTCATCAAATGATTGTTTGTACATTTGCCACCTTCTCTGAAAATCTTGGTCCCCTTAAAATATTAATAGAAGGGGCTTTAAACCCCTGGTCAGTCACGATTATGGCATCCACTAATGCTTGCCAATGAGAGGACCTGAAACACACCAAAAACATATTATAGGATTGAAGAATAATATTTTAGAATTCAAAAACTGATTTCAGAGTAAATAATCATAAATTCATAAAATTTCTTAATTTAAAATGAAATCTTAGACTATGGCTGCATGAAAGCTAATGTCACAAAAGTACCAAAATTGCCTGCCACACTTCTCGCTGCCATGTGTATGTGTCTTTGTTCCAACTTGTGCTTTGTAGTGATGGTTGGGAACCAGGACCAAATATGGCATTGGATGAGGAAGAATCTAAGATTGAATAAACCGAATAAATGTGTAAAGAATGATTGAAGAGAAAAAACCGGAATACACAATGAAGAGAAAAATGGGTTGTGTGTCCGGGTATTTATTATGCAAAGACGGTTACAAAATTAGTTAGCGGTTACAACCGCATAACCATACAAAACAATTATAAAAGGGGAAGTCTTATTCATTTATTCCTACACCCCCTCTTAAGACTTACCCTACATAACTCAAAAACAAACAATCTAACAAAACAGAACTACGCTATCTTCAAACACTTTCACTTTGAAAGCAATGCTATGATAGGATAGGGCTCCATCAAGTTGCTTCATGACCTTCGTAAAGGTGTAGCTCCCGAGCTGAATTCCCGAGTTCCCGGATTCCACCTCCCCGAACTCCCGAATCACAAATCTCCCGAATTATTGGACAACCATCCATACTGAGCCATCCACAAGCTCCATCAAGTTGTCTCATGACCCTCGTGAGGGTATAATTCCCAAGATCCACAGTCTCCCAAACTATCTGAGCAACCATCCATACCGAGCTTCATCTACCCTGTATCCTTTCTTGCCTTCAAAGTTTAGAGCATCTTTATAGTGCGTATTCGTCACTGTCCTCACTACCTTCTGCATCTGGTGGGTCTTCAACCATGGCTATATTGGCTGTATTTGATATGACTTTACCCTTGAGCACATCATTGGCTCGAACACGACAATCCCATGTTGTGTGACCTCTTTTCTTACAATAATGACATTCAATCTCCGACTTATCTGATCTTCTATGATATTTTCTGGTTCTAGAATAGAATGCACTTTCTTGCTGGGAATGACCTTCTGCATCCTCTGTAGTTCGTTTTTCCTCAGCTAGAAGAGCTGCTATCATATCATCCAGAGATTGAGATTGAATTTGACTGAGGGTAAAAACTACATTGCTATATTTTGAAGACAGACTATTTAATAGGATAGCTTTGGCATCTTCGTCCTCAATTGCAGCTTTCACTTCTGCTAGTTGTCTGATCAAGGACCTTAGATTATTGATGTGGCTTGACATAGAGACTCCGTCATCCATTTTGAACCTATATAACTGAAGTTTCAGGGAAAATTTGGCATTGACTGCTTTCGCTCCAAATAATTTATTTAGAGTATCCCAAATTTCCTTCGATGATTTGTCTAGGTCTACATGATGAAGTTCAGAGTCAGAGAGAGCAAGGCCAATAATAGCTTTCGCTCTATCATCTCTGCTTTGCCATTCTAACAATTTCGATGCATCGGTAGGTGTTGTCTCTTTCCCGTTTACAATGCCCCACAAATTTTTATTCATAAGTTGCATTTGTATTTTCACTCTCCATGTATGAAAATTTAGACCAGAATATTTTTCTATGGGCATTTCCATTTTAATAAAATAGAATAAATACAACTGCGTATTTTGGCAATGAATAAATAAAATAAAATAAAATACCAGTTGCACAGTTCCGTGCCCTAGCGCAGGTAGTCTTTTTGCTTCTGTGTCTTTCCAGCCTTATGTCTGTGAAAAATGTTTGTGCCCTAGCAATTCGTGACTGTAATAATGCACCATATTAGCGCAAATCGCGACTGTAAAAATGTCTAAAATCACGATTTTTCGTGGCTATTAAAATCTGACTATTTGTGCTCGAAAATGCTGTTATTTTCCTGAAAAACGTGCCATTCGCGACTGTATTTTCGTGCTCGAAAATACTGTTAATTTCTTGAAAAACGTGCCATTCGCGACTGTATTTTCGTGACTTTTTTTTTTTAAAAAATTCTGAAAAACGTGAGTGTATTCTTCTGATTCGCGACTGTACAACGTGATTTTTCGTGCCCTAATGGCGTGCCCTTGATTTCCGACTGTGCAACAAATCTTCACGAACAAGATTTTTTTCGTGCCCTCAAAATCTTGGCGTGCCCTTGATTTCCGAAAAACGAAAAATGCTTCCTTCTTCAGCGTGCCCTAATGGGACTCACGAAAATATCTTTCTTCCTCCCTCTCTTTGCTTGCCCCACGCTCTGATACCACTGTTAGAATTTGCGGAGAGAGAATAAACCGAATAAATGTGTAAAGAATGATTGAAGAGAAAACCGGAATACACACTGTACAAATGGGTTGTGTGTCCGGGTATTTATTATGCAAAGACGGTTACAAAATTAGTTAGCGGTTACAACCGCATAACCATACAAAACAATTATAAAAGGGGAAGTCTTATTCATTTATTCCTAATAATATCAAGCTAGAAGAATCAAACGTTGCTTTATCAATGTCATCAGTAGAACTAAAAACTTCGAATGGATTCATTATGGAATTTCTTTACTTGATCCAAAAACTTGTTCTCCACGTTTTGAATTTCACAAACAATAAAATGGATTATACACAAATTAAGATTTAAATTTTATCCCTGGTCACTGTTCCACGTTTGATTCTAACAGTTTCATTTATGGGAAAAGTTGCTAGTAGTTGTTCATGTTCAATATGCTCTTGATCTTTGTGGTTCTGTTACCTTATTTTCACCAAATACTTAATAAATTTTGATTTGAAGATTATGACATGACAAAGGTATTTGAGCTAAATTATAGATGAATTTAATCTTTTATTCCCCTCTATGGTACACTAATTTTTGAGAATGGGAATGTGCTGATGGAGGGGCATTTTGGGAATGGCTGGAAAGGCATCTAAAATTTTAGGACTGCAGAAGGGGTGTGGAAATAAAAATATAGAAATTCTAAGAAGGGAAAATGTATTTAAAATCAGGATAAATAATGGAATCAAATAAAACTTGCTATCACAGAATTAAAATTTCAAAAGTTTAATTACTGTATTAATGGGGTTAGTTCTCTTTCCTAAATAAAAATTCAGAGTTCAAATGAGTTATCTCAGAAAAGTTATAATTCTGCTGTAAACAGAAAATTTGAAATGAGGAATGAGGTTCTATTTCTTTCCTTTTAACTTTTTAAAATCATTTTGAGGGATGGTTGGGGTTAGAGCTTCATTGTTTATGCGAGCAGGGACAGGCGAGGGCCTTAGAATATCTCCTGTGAGTCTCCTTGTGTCTGGAGCTTAGGTCCCACCCTTGGGGATGGGTTCTTAAGGGAGACAGGTACTTAATTTATGTTGGTTTCCCTGTAATAATGGTACTATAGGCAGTAAAGCATATATGAACCTTCTGATATGAGAGTTTCTCTTTAAGCACTTCTAGACCTATTGGTTTTCCCACAAATAAAAGTTTTTGTTTTAGTTTTGTAGAAATTTCTCTTCAGCTATTGTTCGGTAAGATGACTTCTGTGCCAATGGGGAGCCAACCAGACATTACTTGCTGGGTATTTGAGTAGTTTTGTTCTTTCTTTATCTATTATAATTGATGATGTATATATGTTCTGTCCGGCTTACAAAATTGTATCAAGTAAAAGGTTGGCTTGCAGTGCATCTATTTTCATTCTTGTGTAAAAGTTAACTTTGATGTGGATGGAGAGCCCTCTATGAAAAAGGCTATCTGTGAGGAATATGAGCCCGAAGTTACTTGGACATGCCTGGCCATGCTGTCCTTGGATACATCAGGATGTTTCAGTATGCCTCAATGAGTTTTGGGAACATCCCTAAAAATGCATGAAGAATTTTTTTCCCATTAATAATATGTGCACATAAAACTACATTTCTAATGAGGAATGCATTGAAATTTATAATCTCTTAACTGCCAAGTCTTACTTCTATTTAACCCAAGGACAAAATAAGAACCCTCACATTTATCTCTGGAAAATGTTCACCAGTAGTTTTTTTGTTGTTGCTAAATTTACCTAGGGAGAGGGCTCCAGTCCACCAAAAAAACACTTAAGTGCAGGTGGATTGCTAAATAAGGTTCAGCAGTCCCACAAATGAAAGCATGTTATCATGCTAGTATGAGGAGGGAGAAGGTGAAGTCAGCAGAATTTTGACCATGCCACTCACCACCTTCAACCATAATAACTACCTCGTCCATCAGCCAAAAACTAAATTAATTGATCTATGTGCATATTTTTGGGGGCTTGATGGCTTGTTAACCCATTGTGCTGTGCCATGTTGATCGTGCTGCCATGGAAATTGTTCTGAGTGTGCTGTGCAGGGTCAAAATTTACCACAGTGTGTGTCTGTGTAAAATTCTTATCAGGTTTGGACTCACATGCATCTGAACATGGTGTGTGTGTGTGTGTGTGTATTATGTATCCTATTTTGTATTCATAGAATATATATATATATATATATATATATATATATATATTCTATGAAATACATAGGTTTGTACAATCATCCATCTTTTTGCATTATAGGAATACAAAATAGGGGTCAGCCCTAGAATCTCCAATGTAATTAAGGCAAATTACACAGGCCCTGTATTGGTTGCATGGGGACCAAAAAACAACAAACAATCTTGACCCACAACGTAGTCAATTACTATTACCTCCTCCTCCAGCAGCTCATCATCTGAAAATGGCTTGGAAGCACACAGCTGAAGTTCCATTTGAGCGGCAGGGGAGAGCTGGACACCTCAAGCTTCGGCCAATTTCTTTTGCCCCTGCTGCAGTACATGCATCCTTTCAGTATAGCATATGAAAATTGTTTCTTCCCAGATTGACTGCCATGGCCTCCTTCAAGTCAATGTGGTCTTTGTGTAACAGGAAGCTCCCTGCCACACTGGTCAAGAAATTGGCTGCATTCAGGTTCTGCTCCATCTTGAATACATTCCTCCTCCCCAAAGACTGACTTGGGTCCGCTAGTAGGTTCTTCATCAAGCCTTTTAGTTTAGTAACATTTGTGTCTTCCATCTCCTCATCAATGGTTTAGACCTTCTCAACCCATTGGTGCATCCAAGGATTAGAATTTTTCTTGTCAAGAATCTTTGCAAATGGAGCGCCCAATGATTCCCTTGTTTCCCTTTTCCAAGCCGAGGAGGCGCCTTGCAATCCCGGGTCACTCTTAACCATTTGTTGCTTAACCATCTTCCTGTTCGCAGATGCCATCTGTAAACTGACCGTGCGGGATTGAGCTACCGGTGTCTGCTTTGGAGATTATAAAAGCCTTTACATGTGCCAGAGGCTGTGAAAAGAGTCGAATGGGGTGGGAGATTAGACAGGCAATGGAGCTTCCCAATTGATGCCTTGCAATGCCACTCCTTTCCATAATCACTTTTTCCAAATACTCATTAGCATAGATTTAGGAAGTGATTATTGTGCATGCTAATTTTGAATTTATTGTTGGTTCAAGCTGAGTAAAAGGATTTTGCATCCTCCATTATTGTTGATCTTAAATCTGGATGTAGGAATTCATTCCAATACTGAATTGTTGCACCTGAGGAATGGAGTAGATTGACACCTAGATAAGCAGCTTTATTTGCCACTTGGCAGCCTTGTCTTTTGATGTGTTGGAATTTTACTTCTTCCAGCTGTCCAGTGAGTCGAAGGGCTTCATCTTGGATTAATCGAAGAGACCAGGACTCAATCTTCCCGGTAAGTCATGCCTGGAATCCAAATCTGCGAGTCACCTTCAATCACAAGGTGTTTGCATCCTGGTTATTGGAATTGAAGCATTTATCAAATGCATAAGCCAGTTTTGGCTGTCCAATTTCATCCCTGAATACGCCTCCCCCTGCAGCCTGGCCTGGATTACCCTTTGCTGCTCCATCAAAGTTGAGTTTAAGGAATTCTTTTAGAGGACGGGCTTGTAAGGCCTCTAGTCAAGCTTGCGATCTAGATCTAGATCTAGATCCAACCCCAGTATTGGGGGCACACCAGTAGTTTGAATGTTAATGAAAAACAAAGAAAAAGTTAAATCTCTTGTGTGGTTTGAATTTCTAAGATGCTGACCAATTGACAAGCCTAAATCCTAAGTCTTAGACAGTAGTTTGTGAGACTTGGATATTAGCTGTGAAGGTTTACACATGCAAGCATGGGAGAGGGAGTGGGTGCAATTTTTTTATCGGCTGGGCTTTGCAATTCTAGAATACAAGATTAGGTGTTTGAATAAAAATAACAAATGCGAAGGAGGAGCCCTTCTCTCTTGCCCATATTTTCATTTGAATTTAAAGGCCTACATTATATTTGTTCTGCCCTGTCTAGACTTGCTTAAATGTTACAGGAGTTCTTGTTGAAGTGGGTGCTTTTTTCTTTTATTTACAAGCCTTGGATGTCTAGTCTTGTACTCTTGTGGCCATTATGGCCTGGTTTAGGTGTTTTTGTTGTTTGTTCAACATGCCATTTGGTTCAACTTTGCTTGAGCTTTCCTCAGAGTGAGCACACCTTTGCTTTATGTGAGCTTAAAAGTGTGTTTTTTTCCATTTCTTATGAGACAAGTGCTATATTTTGTGGATATACTTTGTTCCTCGCTGAAAATTGATTTCTCTGTTGATCAACGCTTCCTTCTCCTTGTGTTGTTGTTTGCATAGCCATAGTAGTTGATGGAGTTACTCTTTTCTTCAGGTGCCTTCCAGTTATCAGGATGCTTCAGATAAAATCCTGGGCAATGTTTATGAAGCCTTCAGTGAGTTTTTGTTGCAAGTTAATGGTCGTGAACTTGGGGTTAATTTCAGCTTGTATATTGGTTCTATTGGCTCTGTAATGATGCTGGGAAACCTGCCTAGGCATTTTGCTGCCTGCCTTCTCTTTCCCCCAGCATAGGTGGTCTTCTGCAAAGCAACTATTATGAAAACCACCGTGGTGGTCCGGTTCCTTTGCTATGCCACTCTTGCCATATAGGGCTTCTTTTCTATTGGAGATGAGCATTTTCACTTGTTTTATTTTTCAAGCTTTTGTGAATAATAATCAAGAAGTGTGAACACTATCACTCTTTGTTGCAGTTCCTTTTCTTGTGTTGTTTCTGGCAGTCCCGAGGGGTTACCAAGGGAGGGGTTACCAAGGAGCGCCAAGATTTTGCACATTATATGCTCTATGTGGCAAACTGGTAAGGGTCGTACTGTTCACCCTCCTTCCCCTATTGTGTCTTGAATGCATTGAGCTTTATTTAGGAAAGGTCAAATGCTTCACTTGCCTTCAATGATGTAGTGAAAGCTGAACTGACCTCTAAGATTCTGTCAGGTTATGTATAATTTTATTTGAAGAGAAAGGTTGTGTAGACAATTAAAGCAGTAAGGGATAGACTGAATATTTACCCATAACCTGACTGTATTGTATTCATATTGCAAAGAAATAATTAGATTTGGGAGTGATATAGGAATGCAGAAATTTTCCCACACAAATGTGGACAGCAGACTGTCACAAACTGCTATAGCTTCCACATTTCAGAGACCCTGAACATGTTATTCCTCGTTTGAAGATACAAATGTTGAATCTCTAATTAGACCTGCTTGCTCCAGTCTGTCCTTTTCCTACCAGAAGGACTTTGTTTTTGCAAACTTACATTGAGAATAATGATAAGCTGTGTTACTTTTGTTTCCTTGAAATTTCCAAAAATTTCTAGAATGAGCTGCAATGCAGAAAAAGTTGTCAAGAGGCCTTTTTGGAGTCTGTAAAAGAAAATTGGCTTTTAATAAGTTTAAAAGAAATTTATATGTATATTTTAAATATTTATAGTTTTTAATATTATTTTAATAGCCATCCCTAGCTGTCTCCAAAATCTGGGAAATTTTTGCTGTTCCAGAAACCCTGTCCCTACATCCCCCGTCCTTGCGTCCCCAAGTCTTAGGTAGCTATGGAAATTATGGTGCATAAGATTTTTTTTTCAGATGATTTAACATTTTCTAATGCCTCTTTGATTGGAATATGATCATAGTCATCTATGAATCTGGGATGGCAAAAATTTCCAAATTTTTGGGATGGTGGGGATGGCTATTAAAACAATATATAAAATTATAAATATTTAAAATATACAAATAAAATTTAAATTTTTTATGAATAGCAATCTGTGACAGTCCACCATGTGCATTTGTGCAAAAAAATTTCTGTATTCATTTATCACTCTTGATTCTTATTATGTCTTTGTAACATGATATAGTCGATCTATGGTTAACCGGTTGTAATGTCCCCTCTTTCCGAATGAGCTTGGACGAAGACCTTTGGCCCTTTTTGTCTACCCGACGGCCAAAGGAGGTTTCTAGGGTGACTAAGTTTTTATTATTTTATTATATTGTGCTAATGTTTTTAAAATAACATTATAAGTTGCACATATAATAAATAATAAAGCTTATTAATAAATTAAAAATGTCAATATCAAAATACAATTAAAATTAATTGTATTAGAGGAGGAAAAGTGTGACTTGCCTATGGGAGTCATAAATAGGGAAATGTGTCATTAAGCCCATAGGGAAAAATGCGACCAGCATAGGGAAAAGAAAGAATGTGATTGGCTGGTTTAGAGGTGGTGGTTGGGCTGTTTTCCCTTTATATGGGCAAGTCGACTTGCTTAAGACATATCCAGATTTTTATTATCAGATTTTGCATTGTTAAGAGCTCTTGCTTTTATCAGAAATTCCAAGGACGAAAACCCTTGTGGATTTCATCTCTTGTGGACGAAAACCCCAAGGGATTGAGAGGGGATTTCACTCAGAAATTTCCAGCGTTCTTAATCAGATTTCCAGGTTAATTTCAGCAGTGTTTGTGAAGTGTTTTGTGAAGATATTGGCAGTTGTTTGTGGCAGCAGTTGGGTCGATTTATTGTGGATGGTTTTGACAACATTTCAAGAGGTGGTGGTTGGGCTGTATTCCCTTCTAATATAGGTGGGAGGGTAGGGGAGAGTAGATTCTCCATGATATTGTAAACCAAATTGCTGCATTTTCATAATTTCTGAAGTGATATTTCAAGGGTTTCAGGCAGATTATTAATCAGATTTCAGATCTGATTTCTGGGTTATTTTGGCCACAATAAATTATGATTTTTGCATGATTTGGCTTCTAAAAATACCAGTAATCATTTGGGATTGACAGTATAAATTTTGAGTGTTATTTGCATTGAGATCCAGCTCAAACCCTAGTCGCATTTTCTTAATTAAATTCAGATCTGCATTAGGGTAATTGCCATAACCTCCATAAATCTGTATTTGCTGTTTTTATTTGATTTAAAATTCATTGGAGTGTAAGGGAGACCCATTGGGGATCTTACACCGGTAAACATTTTGTCTTACTGCTTTTATCATCTACACAACCTTTCTCTTCACATAGAAATATACATATAGGCTTTGTGAGTTTGATAAGTGATTGGAGCTTCCAAAGTGAATCTTAAATTTGCAATTACATTTATACATACAAACTTTTTTTTACGAATAGAGATGAGTGGCTTCCAAAAACAATCTTACACTACAAGATAAGATAAGATAAGATAAATATATTAATGCCCAACGAATGACCACAAAAGTAGGTCAATGGGATTGCAGCCCAAACAATATACAAAGTGTGAGCGGGGAAAACTCAAAACGAGTTCCCAAAAACAGAAGAAAGGAAAAGAACCAAAACAAACAAGAACCCTGAAGCCAAACCCCCACAGGCGGGGGCAATGAAACAAACGGGGAGAAAGAAGGGAGAAGCAGAGAAGGGAATGAAGGAGGGCAAATAAGGACCATCCCTCCTAACATTCGAGGCCGACGAAAAAGAAGTTCCTGATGAAATGGCAATCCGAAGAGGGGGCGAGGCCCCCTCCCCTGCTGAGATCTGAGACTAAAACGACGGCCAAGGAGACGGGTGGAGCTGGACTGCCTTTGGTATGAGTGTGCGGCCAAGCTTGCTTTGGTGGTGACCAGGGGAGATGTGAAGGTCCAACCGGGGATGAACTGATCTATGCATTATAATTGGGTTAGAATGGCTCTGCCGTTTAGTTCCTCCAATTGCGGGTAGAACCGGAAAGAAGGCTGTAATCCGTCTCGTGGGAATGACTCTCGGAGGGGGATGAAGAATCGGTCCCGGAGCAGCCAGAGACTCACGGATGTAGAGGGCAAGACACCGTTGGTCAATATATCTGAAGAAAATCGGGAGGGTCTGAACCCCTCTGAAGAGGCAATGAAATCGTCCTCTGATCTCATAGTATATGGGGCAATGGAAGATGAAATGAGTCTCGGTCTCCACCTCCTGAAGGCTACAGAGCCTACAAAGTCTGTCATCCTAGTCAATGTGGTGATCAGTCTCGCACCGAAGTCTGTGGGAGCCAACCCGAAACTGACCTAGAGGTATGCGGAGGGCATGCATCCAATGACGAAAGGTGTACTGAGGGCGGATGATGAGTCCATCTCTGATCTCAAGAAAATGCTCTGCATAAAAGGACATCTTAGGGCACAAACCCCATGAGGATTCACCCAAGTAGTCTGAATAAAGCACCTGTAGATATCCTCCTGGATGGACTTGTTCAACACTTGCTTGGTGGGCAAGAGATGACTGGGAGCATTCAGGGAATACTGAAAAGGGGGGAGACGATCAATCTGGATACCAACCAAATCCAATAAAGCAGAAGTCTTGAAAAACCAGCAGCAGCCCATAGCCTGGGCAATACTCACAGAGGAACAATAAGCGAGATACGGGTACCTGTCATGCTCATCGGAGAAATCACCAAACCTCCTGATACGGTGAAGAAAGGCCGATATGTCAAATATGGTCTCCAAACGGAAAGGTCGGGCCTTGAACTCTACCAAAATAATATGCTGGGGAACCGTCTGCTTGCATTTGATGAAGCGGCGAAGGAGGAGAGTTTGAATCCTCTCGGCAGAAGCCCAATTTGTATCTAAGAGGGAGGGTCCCCAGACAACTGACCCATAGAGAACAGTGGGCCGGATGAGGGAGTTCATAAGAGACATCTTGGAGGAGATGTCCTGAAAGTGGTGCCGAAAGCATTGTCTCTCGAGAATGGCTAGAGACCCATACCCTTTATTCACCCTTGGCTGAAGAGCATACCTCATATTGAATCTAGGCCTTGAGAACTGGACTCCCGATAGGTGTATGTATTAGTGATTTCAACCTCCTGCCCCTAAAAAAGAAATGGAGGTGTGATGTCTTCAACCCGTTGAAGACCATGACCTTGGTCTTACCCAGATTGACAGTCAAATGCCAAAGATCACAAAATAAAGCAAGTGCATCAAGCTGTCTCTGAAGCCCCTCAGGAGAAGAGGCAAGTAAAACAATATCATCGGCAAATAGGAGAATAGAAATCAAGACGTGGTGAAGAAGGCACCCATCCCCTTCCTGAATGTGATCCCGAAGAAAAGATTCCAACTCATCAATGTAAATGCCAAAGAGAGTAGGAGACAGGGGGCAGCCCTGTTTGACCCCAATGGTTCATAATTAAAAAGTCATTTTTCAAAGAGAAAACAGTAAATAAATTTTTTAATCGTAATAATAATAAAATAAAAAACCAGATGTCCCAGGGACGCCCCCCTGATTTTCCTGGATGTCTCGGAGATGCCCCCAACATTTTTGCACTTCGAAATGGGGGAACGTTCGCCCCTCCGTCCTGCCATCCCTAGGGTGTCCTGGACACTTGGTTTTCGAGGGGACTCGCCTTTGTGTAACATTGGATATGACTATATGAATCCACAACCACTCTGTCTCAGATGGAAGTACTAATGTTCTGTTAGGCAATGCCGAATGTTTCCAGCAATATAATTCGACTTCATTCAACCTGGAACTTTTGGTTCTCAAATCTCAAGGCATTGTTCAGTAATAAATGCAGGCATTTGATGCTTTTGGCCCAAGATTAACAGTTTGCCATCAATCCCACGAGTCAATTCATGACATTAGGAAAACTAGAATCTAAATTGAGAACCGACATTTTTCATTATTAGGATTTTGGCATGTTTCCTTCCTATTCACATTCTTATTAGCATCCAAATCATGAATATCAAACAGTATATCAGAAAACTATTATCACACGTCTTGTTACTTAGGTTGCAAAAATAGGGCAATTAATTTTAGTTGAGCACTTTGTTTACTAGAATACCACGCGATTATCTCTTTTTACAAAGAATGTTATTTTTTTAAACTGCCACAGTGAAAGTCCTACTAAGCTGACCACATTTATATTGTCTCTGGTATAATTCCATGGTTTGTTTGCACAATCTAAATTTCTGAGCCTTATTTTATCAGAAAAAGAATTTTCTAGATCCAACTTGATGTAACGTCTAGTGTGATACATCATCAGTATTTCTAAGTACAAATTCAAGAATTAAAGAGGTAAGGTGAAAAATGGATATTGATTGATGCCACTTTTGGAATCTTGGTCTTGTCTACCGATATTTAGGAAGCAACCTGAATCTGATCACCTTCAGTTATTTCAGCTTGATTATTATGGTTTGCATATAGCACCATGAAAATCTGCAGTTACCAAACATAACATCAAGGCATCTTTGTACTTAGATTTCAAATCATGCAAATTCATAACTGCAGGCAAAGCCTTAACCATGTCAACCTGAATATTAGCTTCTGGAAGTTGTTTGGCTTTTTTGGGAACAACTATTTGACAATTTGCCAATCTTTGCTACGTCCTGCTAAACCTGGCCAATCCTGGCTCATGATTTCAGCCAACTTTTAAGTTGACCATTACCTCCGTTGCAGCCACCATTTGGCCGAAGTTGCTATTGAGGCAGAGGACTATTCCTTTAATACCTGTGTCCCAATCTCTAGTATTTCCAGAAAAAAAAACTAAACAACAAAAACCTCACATAACGAGCAGAAAACAAAAATCAGATCTTAGCTTCATGGATAGCATTATAATAAATAGCTTTTTGAGTTAAGAGGTGATACAAGTCTTGTGTGATACGAGAGACCACAGGAGTGAATGGCTGATGCTTGTGAAAATGTATATTAAAAGGACCTATTAAATCTTATGCCACAGGCCCACATGCACATCTAGAGATTAGTTAAACACAAACACAAATTTAGAATCAGTGGTGACGGGCAGACCCCAATTGTGAGACCAGCTTTGAAGATTTTCTATCTCTTCTGTTTCAAGGCCTTCTTGGATCACTTCAAAATGTTGCTCGCCATGTTTCCACTTTTATGTGCTCTGTATTCTTATTTTAGATAGTGCCAGGCCTTGGTTATGGACACCTTTTGGGTTGACTGCCTCTCTACATGGGTGGACATAGATATGTTTCCTTTCTTTTACCTTTTCCTCAAATGAGTAAATGTTTTGGTGGCTTAACAGTGCAGCACTGCAGGTACACAAGCATCTAAGAGCATCACTTCTTGCTCATTTTGGGACTTGCATGAGTTGCAACTTGCCCAGGCTACAGGTTCTTTGTTAATTTTTGTGGAAGATGGCCACTGATTTTCATGCTCTGTTTGGACTTCCTTTTTAAGTTTTTTGCTGCAATTGTTAAAGTTAATTCTTTTCTCTCTCTTTTTGATCATATTTCTTGCTCATGCATGGCATGCTTGTCTTTCATCTCTTTGATTTGCTTCTTGTTTGTTTTGGAACGTGCACCTTGCCCAGTCTATATGTGCATGTATTTTTTCTTTTTTTTTGTGGAAGACGGCCACTGATTTTCATGCTCTGTGTGGAATTCCTTTTTAAGATTTTTGCTGAGTATTTAATTTTCTTTTTCTCAATCCGATTTCTTGCTCTTGTGTGAGATGCCTGTTTATTATCTATTTGATTTGCTTTTTGAAACATACATATTTTACTTAATTTGGATTATCATTCCCGGTCCTTTGCTGTTTTACCTTCTTCTTGGAGCCTGAAGGCTGAGGGAAACGTACATATTCTCATCTTTTTTAGTTAAGATTCTGTGTTTGCAAAGGCTGTTTGTAAATGCCTTTAGTGCATCAATATGCCACTGTGCTATGTTGGCTGCATGAATTTATATTTTAGTGCATCTCTTAAGTTTTCTTAATTTTGATAGCTCATTAAAGTCACTGATCTTCTTTAGAACATTTCCAGGTATCTTATTGTTGTTTCTTAATATATATTTTTGCTTTACATAAATCAGAAAATAAATAATTCTAATATATGCCTCTATGATGGTATGGTAGTAGTAGGTATGTTACCATGAGTGATATTTTAAATTGTTTTACAACAAATAAAATAAATATTAGTAACAAGACCATAGCAACCCTGATGAAGAATATTATTTGTTATATGAATATACTCTGGAATATATCTTCTGTTTAATTTAATGTTCTGTTTAATTTAATGTCTCTTGTATTTAGTTCTCTGTAATAGTCTAATGTTTTTTTCTCCATCACTTACTTGTCTTGTAGATTCTATATATTTAGGGTAATGCACAAAACAGTGTATGATGCTTTACATATTGACTGATTTATAACTGAACATTCTTTTGAAGCCTTTCAACATGCAGAGCTTCTTAAGACTAACATAGTCAGTGACACAAATATAATCCATTCTATGGTGATGTTTACTGACCAACTCAATCAGAGAAATATGAAAAGTACCATATTTCAATTCGTAGTGAGCTATACGCATGCCTCAAAAACTACAAATTATAATTACAAGTTATGCTCCTTTTTGATAAAAGATTGGGTAACTATGATTCATATTCCTTTCATATCAGTGTGTCAAACTCTATGCTCCTTCTGCCATCATGAAGTTTTTGATAATCTCTTGTAGGGGTGAAATGCATAATCGCAATAAATTTATAAGTAATATCCATTAGATTTCAATAGATGGCTTATGAGTTTATAGAAAAATACGTAGCCAGAATAGGGGACTGCTCTGTACTATTTTAATACAATAGAAACAGTAAAACAAGAAAATAATTTTTTTAATCATATAATAAGTGAGCAAAAAGGGTAGAATAAAAGAGATTTTAGAGGCCAACAGAACCCTTAAAATGAATAAGGAGACCAAGTAGAAGATAAACCTGGGAATTATGGCTAGGATAAGACAGAGCCAGCAATAAGTGTTGTCTAAGTCTCAGATAAATATGGTAATGATAAGTATTGAGCTACTCTGAAGCCCCTTTGTGGTCCACCTTTTAATTGATTGGCTATGGTGAGGAATATTATGAGTCTGCCTGCAGGCTGGAACTTACAAAACATGTGTATGGAGAAGGCATCATCTTTAAAAGCATAATTTATCAAGACGAGATGGCATAAAATGAGAAGTATGCATTGCCTCCATTTGCAGTTAAGTCACCCATGAGGATAGCATCGGTTAAGGTTATTAAATTGTATATATCATTTTGTCAGTGAGTTTCACTTAGAGATGTTATTGTGTGCTCTGCAATATAATATTTTCAATGAATTTATGATGAGCAGACGTCAGACATGATCCTTGTGCAACTCTCTCTCTATTTTTAATTTATTTTATATTTCTTGAGGGCAGGCTCTGTTTTTTATCACAAGTGGTATGTTTTAACATAAATTTAAATTTGAATGCATGATATTCAGTAAATTTCTGCATATTATATAGCTGTGTATCTTTCCTATTTGCGAATCTCTTCATTTCCTCATATTTTATTAGTCAGCATATCTCATGTATTCATCTTATCCTCTAACCCTGATTCCGGGATTCTCAATTAGAAGTCAAGAACAAACATTAGTTGATCTATGATCAACTTTACCAAAACAGTCATGAAATAAGTCTCTCTTGGTTTGCATTACTGATCCTATGATGTTTTTTGAGAAAACACTTATATAAGCATTCTATGTAGCTTATAAAGGCTTTTTTTTTTTTTTTGGGTTGTCTCGAGTCTTGCAGTATGCCTTTTGCAAATTGTCCTTTTTATGCTTTTTCTGAGTATATTTTGTTTTCTTTTTCTTCTTCGTCATATGTTTTTGTTCAATTAGGTCTCCAGCTTATGAACAAAACTGTAGGCTAACTTTTCTTTATAGCAACCCCCTCCTCCCCACCTCAGGGATAGAGATAGAGGATAAAGGGCCTAACCTCGTGCCATCTATAACCCATATATAGATAATGCTTGACACAGATTCCTTTTCAAATTCTGATATTGAGGATTTTTCTTAGATGATATGATACCATATTATGACACTATATTTGTTATTTTCATTTGCAACTGATACTGACACCCCTTATGTCAAATATTCAGGAAAAAAAGGAAATTGTTGGAACTGTAAATCGAGTTGGAGTTCTCTTCGTTACATACCAGAGGAGGATTCAAATATAAATACAGCAGAGAGTCTGCATGCGAGGAACTTATTTCTCATCTATTTTGGATGATATTTTAGTCTGAGAAGCCCAGATGCAGTTTCAGATTGTAGAAAGATGCAAGCGAAAGGAGTTTCTTCAGAAGCTTTTAGAGTGAGTGTTTCAAGTGCCCCTAGTTCTTCAAGTCAAGGTTCTGGTCAAGATGATTCTGATGCCTTAGGGGATCTTTATGTTTGGGGAGAGGGTGTTTGGGATGGTTTTCTAGGGGGCGGTGCTGAAAAGGGTGCCAGTGCTCCAGCTGCAAACACAGATGCACTTCTACCAAAGCCTTTAGAATCAGATTTCTTTCTAGATGTTCATCATATTGCTTGCGGCATTAGACATGCTGCTCTTGTTACAAGACAGGGAGAGGTTTTCACCTGGGGCGAGGAGTCTGGAGGCCAGCTTGGTCACGGAGTTGCTTCAGATGTTTGGCAACCAAGGCTTGTTGAAGCTTTGGCTAACAATAGTGTTGATTTTGTTGCTTGTGGTGAATATCACACATGTGCAGTCACAATGACAGGCGAGTTGTTTACATGGGGTGACGGTAGTCATAATGTTGGTCTTCTAGGACATGGTAATGATGTGAGCCATTGGATACCAAAGAAGGTTTCTGGCCCTCTAGATGGAATCCATGTCACCTCTGTTACTTGTGGTCCTTGGCATACAGCATTGGTAACTTCTACTGGGCAACTGTTTACATTCGGTGATGGAACATTTGGAATCTTAGGTCACGGGGATTGCACAAGTGTGTCATACCCAAGAGAAGTGGAGTCTTTAAAGGGGTTAAGAACCGTTGGAGTTGCTTGTGGCGTGTGGCACACAGCTGCAGTGGTAGAGGTCATTGTCGGACATTCTAGTGCAAGCTCCTCTGGAAAATTGTTCACATGGGGTGATGGAGATAAAGGTCGGCTTGGACATGGGGATAGAGAGACAAAGCTTGTACCAACGTGTGTGCCAGCACTCATAGATTATAATTTCAAACAACTTGCGTGTGGTCATAGTCTTACAGTAGGCCTGACTACTTCAGGTCAGGTTTTTACAATGGGAAATATTGTTTATGGCCAGCTTGGGAACCCCCAATCTGATGGAAAGTTGCCTTGTTTGGTAGAAGGGAAGTTGACAGATGAAACAGTTGAGGAGATATCTTGTGGAGCATATCATGTAGCAGCTCTGACATCAAAAATGAAGTTTATACTTGGGGAAAGGGGCCAATGGAAGATTGGGCCTTGGAGATGTAGAAGATCGTAAGACACCTACATTAGTTGAGGCTTTAAAAGACAAACATGTAAAGAACATTGCTTGTGGCACCAATTTCACTGCAGCAATATGTCTTCATAAGTGGGTATCAGGGGCAGATCATTCAGTGTGTTCGGGGTGCAGACAATCTTTTGGATTTACAAGAAAGCGTCACAATTGCTATAATTGTGGTTTAGTACACTGCCATTCATGTAGTTCAAGAAAGGCCATGAAAGCTGCACTAGCACCAAATCCAAAAAAACCGCACCGTGTATGTGATTCTTGTTATGTCAAATTAAAGAAAGCATCAGAACTTGCAATAGTATCATATGATAACAAAAGAAACATGCCTCCAAGGCATTTGAATGATGCCAGAGATAGACCAGAAAAGTCAGAAAGAAAAGGTTCAAAGACACAACTGCTTCCTCTTGAAGTGAAGTACCAAGGTAATAAGCGTGGCAAGAAGTTGGAGTCATCATCCCAAGCACTTCCTTTACTACAGCTAAAGGATATCACCCTCTTAAACTTAGTTGATTCACAACAAATCCTATCAAAAACACTCCTATCAATTCCACAGTCAAAAACAATTCAAGATCAGTATCACCATTTACAAGGAGATCCAGTCCACCTCGTTCTGCAACACCCACTCCAACAATGGGAGGTCTTGCTTCTTCCAAAGGTCTGGTTGAAGACCTTGAGAAGACTAATGCTATTCTGAGGGATGAGGTTCTGAAGTTGCGAGAGCAGGTACTCGGATAGTTGAATAGCATTTTCAGCATGTTAAAAGCAACTCTTCATCCCATAATGCTATATAATTCAAAATGGAATCTGTAACATATGATTCATGTCGGAATTAGGAATGAGAATTGTTGTGCAGATTCTACATTTTAAAAATATGATTCTTCCTGCCATGCCAATGGCAAATGAGATTTTATTTTTGTATTATGCTTGTTTAGGTTGATATCTTGAGACGGAGGTGCAGACAACAAGAATCAGATCTGGAGCAGGCAGCAAAGAAGGCTCAAGAAGCCATATCTTTGGCTGGAGCAGAATCTCGTAAATGCAAAGCTGCAAAGGAAGCAATCAAATCCCTGAGTGCACAGGTAGCTTCATTTAAAATTTAAGGTTGCACTAATTCTGGAAAATTGGTCTTTAGCACTCATGTGTTTTAAGAAAAATAGTTGTACACTATTCTTTTTAGTCCATGATTCATATCTAATATATTTAGTTCCACATTGATCCTTGACCATGGAAAATTACCTTTTATTAGTAGAATATACACTATAGAAGAAAATATATTTGATGCTGTGTTTTTGATTATCTATTTTTTGAGAAGCTGGGATGTTAAGTAAATCTAGTTGTGATATGAAAGTGTGCAAAAGGTTAGAGTTTGGTTTTCTGGCATTGTAGCATTCGTGCAGGTCATCAAATCTTTTTATATTCAGCTATTTGTGCTATAATTTCAAGATATGAAATTTTGGTAGATTTGAAGGGAAGACTGAAGTTCAACAGTTCCATATTTTTGAAAAAGCTTGGAAAATATGTTCATAAAAAGAAATATATATGAACATGAGGATTAATCAAAGCAGAAATTATATGCTGAAAGATTATGAAACAAAAATAATTAAGTGGGATTATCTTAATCTATTTAACCCAGAGCTCTGTTTTCTTAATTTCTGTTTGTTTTCTGCTTTTTCACTGTACTGTAACGGTTGTAGACTTGTAGGTTTACTTCCCATTTCTTCGTTTGATATATATATGTATTATGTATGTATCTATCTATATTCTATCTATATGTATATGCATATACAGACTACGTATTGGGAAATGGTTTTGGCACAGACTGGCTCAGCAGAACCTTGGAGCTATGCTTATTCTTTCGGAACATTTGTATTTATAGAACTTTGAATTTGATTACTAGAAACTGATTTTATCTTTGAAGAAGAAGAAGATATTTTAACGTCCACGAGGCTACCAAAGACAGTCTATGGGACAGCAGATCTTGCTAAAGATCTTTCTGGCATTCAGATCTCCTGCTGGTGAGTTTGATAATCAGCTCCGCAGTTTTTTCAACCATATTTTCATTGAAAATATCTTGCGGTGTTGTGACAATTTTAGTAGTATGATTATTGACCGCGATATCAAGGGCATATAAATGAAGTGGACACGTATGGAATTGACTATAAGAGATTATGATATATCCTAAGGACAGTAGGAGGACCTGATCTTAGCACTAATATTTCATCTGCTTTGCATGATGTTTAGATCGTGTTTGCACCTAAATATAGGGCTGCTAGCTCTTTTTGCATATGAAAGGTATTAGTACCGACCTATGGCATATAAATAGAGGATTGCCAGCTTTTATTTTGCATATGAAAAGGTTTCAGTACATACCATTGACATATTCTTCAGACTATTGTACTGTAATCATTAAAGGACTGCAAAATACAAAGATGTGAAAAATAGAAGTGCAGTGCTGCTAGACAACAGGAGAGCTCTTCCAAGTGTTGTGTACAATCAAAGTGGGTGTCCATGGCAATAAGAACAGCAAGGACAATATTGGAACCTGGAAGTGTGTTTAGCTTTGTTGGATCAGGATGTAGTAGTAGCTTGGAGAAGGATACGATTATGCACTCAGACAAAGTGTGGGCTGGGAGTTACTGAAGGAGGTTAACTGACCAAGAGGAGATAATTGCTAAATTGTGTATACACAGAGACTCGCATAGAGCATCAGTAAAGGAGGCGCTTTTTGCATCTCCAGGAATGAAAAGTGCACATACAAAGCCTAAGGGGATGGAAGAAAGTATGAGCATATTGCCTTCCATCTTGAGCATTCTTCAAATGTCTATCCACATCTTCAACATCATCAGAATTAGGTTTCATAATGACGACAGAGAATGGATTGTGCCATAAGTAAAAGACCGAAGTTGAGAGCTGCATTTATTTATTTGGAAAACCTTTTACAAGGCCTCAACAATTGATGAAGAAGGCTTTGTGAGGATCCTTTTATTCAAAGAGAATAATAAAGTATATCGCAGTCTTTTTGTGGCATACAGATGAACATTATTATTTGCATCGTGATATATTTGTGGTTCTGTCACATGTGTGATTTGATTGAATCGGGAATCCGATGGACACCACATGAAGTTGTGAAAACTCAATCTGTTCTTGGTGGAATGATTTTAATTACAGCAATTATAACATAAAATATTGCAGAACCATATCATAAATGATATTGCAGGACTGTAGCAGAGTGAACCATGAATGAATGGAAAGAAAATATACATAGAAACAGATTTTAAAGAAAATAATTTACTGCTTCATTGGTATATGAGGCATGTATGACTATCTCGGAGATGAGATGTGAGCTGCTATCCCTGCAGAGAGGTGAGCTGCATTTTCTGAGAAGGGATGTGTGGTATTTCTCCTGTGCTGTTACATTTGAGAAGAGATGTGGAGCTGCTGCTCTATATTCAGCATATTACAAAAAGGGCAGAAATCTGTGCGAAGAGTTTAGAAGTTACAAGACTTATCTTCTTACAATTCTTGCCTGCTTCTTACATTCCGGCTCCCATGCCTTAATATTTAGTTTTTAGCCAGAAATGAACTGTGTAAAAATATAATATGAAGTGATTCGACTTGGAATGTGAAGAGTCATGTGACAAGTGTTCCCCAAGAAGTTGAGAGGTTTTGACTTGACCCAAAACTCTAAAAAAATACAAAAAAATAATTTTATTAGTTCTAGTTTTTTTGTACGTTTTTGTATTTTGCATTTTTGAGGGCCTTTGGAGTGTTTTGGGCATCAAAAGAGCTGCAGAAGTGATGCATCAGCATGAACTTAGGTGCCATCAAAACTAGTTAACTCTATTCGATATTTCTAATGCATATTATGGTTTGCAATTCCGATCAACAGTCTAGGAGATACGACATACTAGTGACGTACTAGTTTTCTTAGTATTCTGCCCAAAACATTGTCTCGGATAGCCACCTGGATCATTCGCCATTTCTTGAAGAGCAATGGGCCCCATTGCTCTTAGTTTTGATTTTTGATGAATATAGGAAATTCTGAGTGGAGAAGTGATTTTCCTCCACTTAAGTTGGGTGGCCTGCCCGAGATTCATGTTTGCTGATTTCAAAGATCTCAGTGTAGGGATGTCAGAGGACCAACATGTAGAGCTGTTGTGGTTGCATTTCACACAAAAATCACAAGGATGGAGATTTCAACAATGAATAGAATTGTGACCTCTTCTATCATAATAATTACCAATAATGTGATGAAAGAAATACCTTCCATGAGTACGAGTGAAGGCTTGCACTGATGTTGAGCAAGTTGTTCCAGATGCATGCTTTCTTTAATGAAAGTGGGACCCATCATGGGTTGAGAAGATTCTCTGGTTTACCCAAGACCAAAATTCTTAGCTCTTGTTTCTGCGTCAAGATGTTTATGAATTCCTTTACCATCTTTTCCAAGGTCTTGGCAATTGAAACCAATGCCTTTTGTATATTTTTGAAAACTGCCAAATAAATTTGGAGAATGGTCATAATGCGAGGAACCAAAAAAACATACCATATTTCTCTCTGTTTCTGTCCGTGCATTTGCAAAAAAATACTCTCTTTCATCCCTTCTAATTCATCTTGTAGGATGGCTAGGTACTTTTGAACTTTGTCACAAAATGCTTCTTTTTTTGCAAGTTGCTTCAAAAGATTTTGCATAGCTTCACGGCACCTTTCATCTTCTTGGGGCAATCCATCCACAGCGGGGTGGGAAATAGGAATTTTGTTTTCTGCATATTCATCTACTCCATGACGATGCTAAGGTTGTCTGCAACCATTGGTTTTTACTCAACCATTAAATTTTTTTCAAGGAGTGACTTGTGCTGATTCTATGGTGCCGAAAATGGATCCACATCTTGAATTGCATCCTCATCTCATTTTTTCCGTCTTGCTTTTCTCATGATTTGTAAAATTCCTACAAAATGTACAAGATTTTTTTCCTCCTCTGATACCACTGATCTGGATGGAATTGGGAAACTGGTGGACAGCACGCTAAATTGCAAAAACTCAATGTGTTATAGATGGAAGCAATTTTAATTACAACAATCGCTACATAAAATAATATTATAGAACTGAACCATAAATGATATTGCAGGACTATAGCGGAATGAACCATGAATGAATGGAAATAAAATATACACAAAGATAAATTTTGAATAAAATAATTTACTGCTTCATTGATACTGGAGGCATGTACAGCATGTACTGCTATCTCTGAGATGAGATGTGAGTTGTGCTCTGAGAAGAGGTGTGCCATTTCTCCCGTGCCATTAAATCTGAGAAGAGATGTGGAGCTACTGCTCTATGTTCAGCATATTACAAAAATGATAGCAATCTTTGCGAAGAAATTAGAAGCCACAAGACTCTTCTTCTTCCTACAATTCTCACCCCCTCCTTACATTTGGGTTCCCATGCCTTTATATTTATTTTTAGTAGGAAATAAACCACCTCAAAAAAAGAATATGAAGTGGTTTGACTTGAAGTGTGAAGAGTCACGTGATGAGTGTTCCCCAAGATGTTAAGACATTTTGACATTTTGTCATGACCATTTTTCAGGGCATTTGGAGCATTTTGGGCATCCAAAGAGCTGCCTAAGTGATGTGTCAGCATAAACTTTGTTGCCATCAAAACTAGTTCCTTTTGTGATCCTTTTAATGCATATTATAGTTTACAATTTCGATCAACGGTCTAGGAGATATGACCCTAACAAGGTGACTCACTTGCAATATAATATAATTCATACACTAAAGTTAAACTATTTTAAAGCTAACCTAAACACCCATGTGAGGACTAATTCCTAACATTTCCCCCTTTAGTGCGAACATGGGAGAGAATGCCATGCATGGGAGCTGCAACATGTTGTTGCCTCCGTGTTGCAGCCAGTTTGACATTGAGGTTCAAATTTTATCACATTTCCCCCTCAATGTTAAACAATGTGCGATTTCAGTTTCCACTGAAAATGCGTCGTATGAGAATTTTCAAAACAATTGCCCTGTAAAATTACCCTCTTATTCATAATCGTCCCCCTTATTATTTTGCCTCCTCTTTTTATAAACTATTTTCCATTATAGGAAAATTTGCTCCTAAAAACATAGTTACCAATTTTTGAAAATTTACCCCTCTAAAAAAGGACTTTTAGTCTTAGTGCTTTAGTAAAACGTTAATGGCGGTTGAGCAAAGCAGCCAGCCAAAGATAGCGAGGAGAAAAATATATTTGAACTTTATAAGTTCAAATTTTGTTTTAAAAAAAAAAAAAAAAATCCTATCCGACTAAGGTTCCCATCGATCTTAGTGAGGAAGCAGGGTTGAGTAGAGATACCTCCACACCGGTTGTTGGGCTCGCTTTGACTGTGAGCCCAAGTTGGCCAATGCAAGGAGAGTGCGACATCAATTCGAGTTTGTAGATCAATGTAGGAGAGTTGTTCCACAGGTTGCAGGGTGTCCACTCGAGCTAGAGATTGCCATGCTAGGCCGCCAGAGTTTAATGCTGAACCAGATCTGAACTTGCAGGGTTTGCGAGGCAGATTGAACGTAGAATTAGATGCCTCAGTCTTTGGACACCGTTCAAACCGAGCCAAGTTGAAACCAAATTGATGGGTCTATTTGATTGCCATGGGTATTGTGAAACTTTAAAGTGACTAAGGCCAAAATATACTTTGAGGCACATTTAAGTTATTTCGCATTGAGGATGCATGTGGGACGTTTGTTATGCTGCCGAGATCGGATTCTACGAGGTCTGCAAAATCCAACGCTTCCACATAGGTGATTCGAGTTATGAGTAACTTGTAGTGTTGTGTTGAAGGTGGACAAAGATCCGAGGAGCTTGCCAAGATTGCAACGATGCAAATTCTGGGAAGTTGCTGAGTTCCACAATGGATGAATCTGTTGTCGACTGAAGGAGACACCAAAGATCTCGATGACAGGGGTCAATGTTGAGTTACTTGGAGGGGGAGAGATCTCGAGTTGGTACAATAGTCGCCGTGCCAAGAGCCCGTGAAAGGATCGGGAGAGGGACATGTGTGGGATCTCTCCAAGTTTGGTGGGGAGTATACCCTTGTAGGGAGAAGGCCAAGTTAGGGCCAAAATGGATCCGAAGCTCAAGATAGGTGTACATCAGGAGCTCTTCAAATAGGGCTGAGCTGGTGTGCGTGCCATTCTATAGATCTGCCAAATAGGAGCTCAAGGGTTGAAGCAACTTGCCTAGGTGAGTTAGGGCCAAGTCAGGCCTTTATGTGCAAACCAACACTTTAATGCAAATCACCTCAACTCTGAAACTGTTCATACTCAAATGCAAAGATCTGCCAATTTCACTGTAAAGATTTTCTCTGTAATGCATTTATTTTTTTAATTAAAAATGTAACTCCGCAACAGAGATATAAAACCTTCAAAGCCTCAAGTGCAAATCCTCCAGGATCTGTTACAGTGGGGTTGTGCTCAGGCAGAGCCTGTGGTTGCAGTCAGAGATTGATATTTCCTTTGTTCTTCTTTGTCAAATCGTCATGGAGATCAATGGAAACAAAAATCCCGCAAAAAACCATATTTGACTATAACAAATGTATTGAGTGTTTACATATAGTGGGATTGTGCTCAGGCAAAGCCTGTGGTTATGCTCGTAGGCTGATATTTTCTTCGCTGTTGTTCTTCGTCAAGTCCTTATGGAGATCCAATGCAACCAGAAAACCTGCAAAAAACCAAAGAAGATCGTAACAGACAATTGAGTGTTTATAATCATTCCTATTGTTTTTGGATGTTTTGGACTCATTCTTGAGGTCAGATTTGCTCCAAAATACTGCAGAATAAATTTGTCCTTAACAAGTGCTCACACAAATAAACTAAACTCTTAATCAATATACATATCTTTTTAAACACAAAACTAAGTTAACAATCTTAATCTATGGTTGAATAGTGTGAACAAAATGAACTGAAAACTGTGGATAGAGTGGATAGGATGGAAAGAAGTAGGCAATGCAGTGTTCACACATGGTCTGCGTTGCTAGACGGGCTTGTATGTGTTCTGCACTGCATATTCTTTGTTTGCACCGCTTTGACAAAACAACAAATGGATGGAGCACGAACAAGGTAATAGGGTTGCACGTGGTTTGCATTGGTCACCCGTTGCCTTAGTCTACTTGACAAAAGTGAAGCATGAGCGGGTGAAGGTTAGAGAGGCCTCATTCAAAACTTGCTCTGATAGCAAATGTGGGGTTTCCTCCATATCTGGAGAGAGCATAAGCTCAAAAGGGTTCAATAATTATTATAAATTCAATAGTGCAGAACATTACATATTAATAGCTTTTCAACCCCTATAATACAGGTAACGTATTTTGTCTCCACAAACGTCTAACACACTAATCTAGGTGGGTTTCTCAAACAACCTTTCCTCTCTCTCTCCTATTGTCTCTCCTAAATGACTATGCGAGTTGTTTTAGCAACTCACAATATAATATAATTCACACACTAATCTTTTTAATAAAGCTAACCTAAACACTCATGTGAGGATTAATTCCTAACAGTATTCTGCTCAAAGTATTGTCCTAGATTGCCACCCGGATCACTGTGCCAAATAAAAATAACAAAGCAGAGATGGCCACAAAATTTGTAAAAGAAGGATTAGGTGGTCATGCAAAACTTGAATAAAGGTTTGAAATGTTGCTTGGAAATGGAGGCTTATGTTATGATGTAACCAAGGATCAAGACCTTATAGAGCACAAAAACACTGACATATTTGGCATTCAAATACATGGATACAATTTGTTTAATATTACTATTTAGTTGATGTTCAGGCCATCCAAAGAAGAATCAAATGGACCGGTAAAAGAGTTGCAAAACCTTGAGCATGATATGAAGATTAATGATTAATGGAACTGTATTTGTGTGCTGGCCTCTTTTTAAGAGGTGATAAATGTAATGCCTCGTTTTCTTTGACCTTTGTTGTATGTGTACTTTGAAAAATATGAATTTCAAATTGATTTTTAGATCTAGTTTAATCCAACGCCCAAGTTCCTGATCGGTGTATCCTGCTCTCTTTTTCTTTCGTGAATGCCTGCCATTGCATCTTTTCTCACTACCCATTCCCTTCTATCTTGCACATAACCATTACCTATTGCTTTCTTGTAGGTCAACAGAATTAGCTACCAAGGATAGGAAGCACATGAGGGAGGACCCTAAGTCATGTCAACTCTAAATTGTACATCAAAGGGGAATGTGTTTAAGTATCATTATTAATCTATAACTTAATAAATAAAAATTAATTATCTTTATTGATTTATAACTTGCTAAGTAAAAATTCATATCTTAAAAACAATAGCATATGAAATAGATGTAATCATGTAAGCACACTAATTTTTAACTGTCCTTGGAAGTCATAATCTGTCATAAAACCTGTTCAAAGATGATGCAAGGCTTGCAAAATATGAGTTAAAATCTGAATCTATCATTGAACTTGTTCAAAGATGATTGTCCTTTTGGTGATTCAAAGTAGATGCCAGATTTTGATTTAGGTTTACAATGCCATTTTGTTTTTGTGTTTTCCCTTTTGTTTTCTTTTTGCCTTCATTGGTTGGGTTAATGTGGTTAACAGTATTTATTGACCATTTTATTTGGTGTGGTAGAAGATTTAAAAATTGGGTAAAATTTTATCTGCCCGAATGAGTTTGGCAACTATTTAACAACAATTAGGAAACTGTTTACTGGATTGATATGGAGAAATGGCTTGTTTGTGCATGCACATTGGCAAAATTTTCCTTTGACATTTCTACTTGGTACTGGTTTTGTTTGGAATTGATGCATTTGAATTACTGCAAATGTTTTATTGCATAACAATTTTGAAAATAATTCTGCATGAGATATTCTTTGCTGTTATGGAGGGCTGGGCCTATTTTTTCAAAAAGAGAAATAGAGTTCTATTTGAAATCTTTCATCTAGATGATGCGACTCCTAGAGTGACGTGAAAGTTTTTGAACTGGATATGAAAAATAATTCTCAACTCATCTAGTGTTATTGATCATAATTGTGGTAATGATTACGAGGTACAATTCAAAAAAACTACAAGAACATCCAAGCGGAAGATGATACTAAGCAAGCAGTAAATTGTGCCAAAATGGCAAAATGGAGTAAAGTCTTGCATTATATCTTGAATCATTTTGGAAGAAAGCTTATTCTCATCAGAAGTTCAGTTTTGATGCAAATAAAGACTAAATTAAGTAGAATTTCATACGCATGAAATAGATGTCAGTACATTGTTTAATATTTATATACTTCAGTATTTGATTATAAAACCTGAGTAATTTCATTGCTAGGAAAAGTATATTTTCGTTCATGCATACATGTAGGCGTGTTTGTAAATATTGATTTTAGTTACTTCTCTTGGTTTACCTGACTATTATAATTTCCTGTCTGAATATTTACGCCGATAGTCGTTATATGGGCAGAAACCCTTACCCGACATTTTAGATTGATGGCCAGCAATGCATCCAGATGTGGGCAAGACCATGTGATGGCTTGCAGCTGTCGATACATTGCACAGATACTGCTCAGCTAAGATGAACTGATGATCTCATTTTCAATCATTTATTAACAATTTTAAGTTTCAGAAGTGCTATAGATAATGTACAAGCGGAGTAATGGAAGCTGTTATTTGCTGACAGTTAAGACGGATTTTGAAGCTTTGGAATCCAAACAGCTTGGGTTGCCATCTCTCTTAAAGCTTGATTTCAGATTCGCACTGGCAGGACATTGAGGAAATTGTTATCTCAAATCTGCACCCTTTGCAAATTTGGATAACTTATCAAAAATGGACTTAGCCGAATTTTGGGATCCTAGCGGTCGCTAGGATGTTTTGACGCTAGCGGTTGCTAGGATGTTCAGAGCCTAGCGACCGCTAGGATACAAAAAGGAGGCTAAAAAAGATCCTAGCGGTCACTAGGGTACAAAAGAGCCTAGCGGTCGCTAGGCTACATTCGTTGACTTGCAACTTCATTATGGACTTTAGCCATTTTGCACGCTTTCAAGCAAGTTTTTTGGAGGCTAGCGGCCGCTAGGCACTTTCACTAACCCATTTTGGAGGTTAGCGGCCACTAGGCAATATCGGTGACCTGATTTTGAGGTTAGCGGCCGTTAGGATGTTTCACTCGGCCTATTTTGGGAGCCTAGCGGCCGCTGACACTTTTCACCCGACCCTGCAAACTTCAAATGGTCATAACTTTTGCTCCAGAGCTCCAAATCAGACAAACTTGGTACCGTTTGAAAGATCTCTTCAAGCCCTTCAATTTGGAAGGATAATAATTAGTTTTTGCTGGACTTAAGGAGAAAATGGAGGTTAGCGGCACTGTGCATAATTCATCTGACCATGCGAATTTCAAATGGCCATATCTTCCTCAAAACAACTCCAAATCAGGTAAAATTGGTATCGACGGAAAGGTATTGAGGAGCTATTCATGATGGATTTATCAAATCAAGGATTGGATGAGTTTAAGAGGGTGAAAATGGAGAAACAATTCGGGCACAGTCTACAATGTTCAGGTCTAGCAGTTCAACCACCGACATTTAATGAAGTATGGGCATCGTACTTTGCGACCTGCAGATCTGACAACGTGTGTCAGAAGCCATGTCAGGCACCCACACCTTCCTGTAAGCATCAATGATGATTAGTCCTTGGTGTTTGAAATTTTGAATCCATCATTTTGGCGCTTCTCTCTCCTCTTTTCTCTTTTCTCCTTCTCTTTAAATATGGAACTCACACATTGTAAAAAGGATCTCTTTGTTGTAACGGCAACATGCCAAAATGGTGGCTGGCTTCCCATGAGTTCTAGACCTCTAATTTGGTCTTTGCAATGTATTCTTGTCTTCTCCCAGGAATGTAATGGTCTGTGCATATTTTAAAGCAATAAAATTGGGTTTTTGTGGCTATTCTCTGCCCTATTCTCGTGTTTTATGTGTTCTTGCCTCTCTTTTCACTTTTGGCATGTTGTGTGTATCTCGTACTTGTAGGTCCCTTTTTTCTGTGTTGTCAATGTGTAGGAAAGGCCAGTCCTCACAGTTCTGGTTTGTGGCACGTCTGTCTGCCCTCTCCTGCTAGGTTTTTCTCCCCTTCCTTCCCCGTGTGGAGAGCGATCAACCCCTTTTTCTGGTTGTATCACCACCATTTTCGCTTAGGATTTCCCTCATGCGAATCCTTCTAACACTGGTCCCTTGGATGTTTAGATTAGGATTAGTTAGTCACATTTCCAGTTTTAGGAGTAGTTTTAGCATTAGGATTAGGTAGAGGAACTGGCCTTCTCCGAGGTCTTTTTCAATGCGCAAGGTCTCACAACTTGGAGACAGTCCCATGTTGCCTCAAAATCTTGGGTTGTCTATGACTCAGGGTAGGGTGCAATTTTGAGCTCTAACAGAAACCATTCCCTCATTAATAAACTGTCGTCTCAAAAGATAGGCGAGGAACAATTGAAAGTGGAAATCTGCAAAGGACAAACACAGAGCTTTAGGAAGAACAAAATGGGATAACAAGATGGGGATATAAGAAAAATGCATGGAGCTTGGGAATTAGAGAGGGGATAGAATAATCAAAGCTACAGAGCGAAGAAGCAGGGTAAGCTTGGTGATAGTAAATTTAGCTTCAGCAAGAAAGAATAGAAAAAGTTGCTAATGACAAAGTTAATTATGGTAAAGTAGAGAGTGAAGCCCACACACTATTGTTTTTCTCCCATCTTAATGTCTTGAGCGCTTACTGTTCTTTCATTGTCAATGCCTGCCTTTGGCAAGTTATGCTCTTCATGACTGGTGGTTCTTCTAAAAGATTTTGCAGACTGAATATCCCAGTGGTGTGCTGCACTCAAGGGCATTCTCAAAGCCTTGGAGTTGACATATATTCACAAGGAAGTATACATCTACAGGGATGTCGAGGCCGGGAATATTGACCTGGACAACAACGAAACAGTAAAACTTCGGTGACTTTGGACCATCTGTATGTGTTCTGGATAAGGATATATAGAAGAAAATAAAGCGAACAGTTGGAAGCACAATTTCTTGAATGGGTTGATACTTCCATAAGGATCTGCATCTTAGTCATAGAACTACTTAATGAGATTGATGGAGACAGTAACAATGGTGACACTGGGATATATGATTTGGAGACTGATACATGGACCAATTGGAGATGAATATAAACATATTAATGTCTTTCAGAGGGGATGAGATATATTCAACAGGGAAGTTTTATTGGATAAGTGATGCCCCTGTTGGGGAGGAGTGGGCTCATATAATATATAAGTTTCATGTTGCAGCATTTGATGTACTAGAAGCATAGGGGTGCTTTTGGGCTACCATAGACACCGATTTTGAAAGATACCCAAAATCATTGCTAATGGACCAGCTTCTTTTTTCCATAGAGGCTCCAAGAAAATTCCACTAAGTCCACCTCCTTTGGATTGAAGTCATGATCCATGGACCTCCCTGATGCAATCTCAAGTATAACATGACCCCAAAGTTATAGACATCTATCTCTTTTGGTTCCCTAAGTATCCTCATCGGTGTCTCCATAGCAACTTTGGGTGCAATTACTAGTTTACTAAATGGAGGCATGCTTTGTAGCTCAGGGTTTCCCCTCTGCTAAATGTTAATCATTAGACATCTATATTATAATTGAGGGAACTAGGTTTGTATGATGTGGCATATCATAGATAGAATGAAATCTATCTTTCTACAACCTTTGCAGAGGCCATTCAGACGTGGTCTAGTTTAGCAAGAGTCAATGATCTTTTGAGTTTAAATAAAAACTATTGGAGAAAACTGTGCAGAGACATCCAAAATTCAAACGATCCAAAAATCTGTTCTTCAAACAATTGTGGATTGTGGAAGCTTGAGCACACTGATCTTTTGAGTTTCTACTGATCAAATTAGAACCTGGTTTAGCCATGTGTCATCAGCCTAATGATTATACTGCTCTTTCCGAGTCTAGTTGTCTTTCTTTACTTATTTTACGCAGCATTGTTTCACATTTTGGTTTTGAAGTTTTGAATTTGTGTAATTGCACTGTATATTCTTAATTTTATGACCCTTCCATGATCCTAATTTGGTCTTGGTGTTTCCAGACGTGGGCAGTTATCTAAATCTTTTTTTGGGAATCTAAATTTAGTCTGTTATGGAAAATTTGCATATTGAGAAATGAGGAGATTTTGTATTTTACTCTCTACTAGTACTACCATTTTGTACCCTCTGATTTTTTATGCACTCATTTGGTTTTTGTTGATAGGAAAGATTTTAATCTATGTTTTATGATTTGAAAAATGTCCTGTTCATCAGACTACTTAATTAATTGTGCTTCTGTACTTTTTATTCATACAGCTGAACTATATGGCAGAGAAAATGCCAGTTGGGGTATACGAGAATGAGAGGCTAAGGCCAGCTTATTCACAAGTCCCACCCTTAAATGGTACACACCATTCTACCATTCTGAACCCAAAGCAGACAGTTGCCACAGAAATTCAACATCCAAATGCTGCAGAATATGAATGTGTTGCTGCTGCTTCTTCAATTGAAAATGGCGATGTGGCTGGTGTCATTGCTCAACATTCTTTGCACAATGGTCTAACTGCAGCTCAGGACCGCATGGAACTGAAAGGTACAAGGTCTCTTAATGATGATGAAAGGGAGATTGCAGCTCACCAAAGCATAGAGAATTCAATGAACAGGCTTTCTGCAGGAGAGAATGGGCCTGAAGTCGAAGCAGAGTGGGTTGAACAAGATGAACCTGGTGTTTACTTAACCCTCATGTTACTCAAAAACGGTACCAAAGGCCTCAGACGAGTGAGGTTCAGGTATTGGCAAAATTCCAAATTCCAATCTATCAGCCTTTCTATCGATGCCTTAATTTTTAAAATTGAAATAGTTTAGTTGAGAAACCATTTCCAATAAAACTTGGGGCATCTATTGAGACCATTTTAGTTCTGAACTTTATATCATATTAAAAGTAAGTGGTGCAAGGTTTCAATGTAACATTATGCATTTATTTTATTCTTTCTGCTTTTCAATGCTCAATGTTTAAATAAACCATGTTTCTTATTCAGTCGGAAAAATTTAGTGAGCGGCAAGCTGAAGTTTGGTGGTCAGACAATCGTGCAAGGGTAATTGAAAAATATGACGTCAGGGGTGTTGACAAGTCTGTGACTGGGGTTCAGCACAGTCAATGTCTGCCAAGGAAGATAGTGTTGCTTCATCACACTAAGCATATCTCGGTAAACACGTGATTTCAAGTTTTGATTCCAAGTCAGCTTCATCTCTTCATCTGCAATTCAGTAATCAGATGACTGAAAATTTTGATGAGAGCATAATTGTTTTTGTATGGACCATGCCATTTTTGTTGTTTGAGAAATGGTGTTACAATTCATACTATGCAGCACATTAGCTGTGGAAAAATGAAGCTATGTCTGGAGATGGGAACAATGCCTATGAATTTTACTAGTGGCATACCATGAGTTTAATGCTACACCTTTGAAGAGCATATGGTGAAGCTACACGAACAGGTCTTATTGTTATTGGCTGCATTTCATTGGCCTCTGTTGGTTTTCATCTTGCTTGCAAGTTTGATTTTTGAGGGAGCGTTTCATCGTGATTTTTCGGAGATGTCGAAAGGAAAAACAGGGTGTCCATTGTATTCTATAATTGTATCAGATGCAGGTTGAATCCAAGAAGGTTATTGCTATACTCATCACTGCTAAGTGCTATATGCATACAGCAATCATATTGCAGACAACATTATCAATTGTGCTTTCAAAGAAATCAAGATCATAGAACGTAATGGCAGGCATTCTTGTATAATATAATTATATTTAATTCACAGAACAATATATATTCAATGATCTCAACCACCCATTTGCGGTGATTGTAAATTGTAATATAGGTCTGTGCAGGTTGCTATGCTGCCCTGTTGTACACACAATGCAATCAACGCTGCTGTTGTAGCAGATTTTCTTGGCTATTTGGCGTGCAACAAAAATCTTTTCCATGTTTTGCACACCGTTTTCATTAAAGCATACACTGAAATTCCTCATTCTTTGGAAAGTATAGTGATCCTATTTATTTTTCTACCAAAAACATTAATGAGAGAATAAGAGCAGAACATGATTCTTGCCTCACGACAAATTTCTGTTTTCAAAATTTTGTAAGTGCTAGATTGGATTCCACGAATCCTTCATATTAAATCAGAATGTGTCACTGGGTTGCCAAAAGACAAATATATTATTTTGAGAAGGCATTAAAAGGAATTGGTGCAGGGTCCATATATAGGTCTTTCCAGGAAATTGGAAATAATGCCGAGAAGATGGTTAATATTGACTTATTTCACTGAGAGATAGAAATTGGAATTTCTGGTAAAAGATGTTTTCAGGAACCGCTTGGAGAGAGTTTTTAACAGGAGAAGTTCAATTTTGTACTTTTCAAGCTTAGCATGTTGTTCTGATCATTGTAGTAGGCTATATGTTATGTGAAGATGAAGATCATGGCATGCAGCCGAGTTAAACGAGTATTGACTTGGATGTGACAGAATGAATTGTTACAGCTACGGTTTTATAATACACTTGTGCAAGACATCATTCTTTATTTCCTTATGCAGTACATTTTGCAACTGCAATGCTATTTTAGGCTTGACATATCTTTTTGTATTGATTGGTTGGTATCATGTCTAGGTAATTGTCAAATTGGGCATTTAACTTGCCTTTTGATCCAGTGAAAGTATTTAAGTTTTGTATTTCATAAGCATGATGACAGACGCCAACTTAAATGAATTTTGTATTGCATAAACATAACTTATGTAACATGCGTGTTGGGAGAAGGTTAAAAAACATAAGCAACCAAATTGATTCGATGTCAATTGCCTGTTTCAAAGCTAAAGAAGATTATGCCATACTAGCAATGTTTGTCTGAGAGGCTGAAGAAAAATATTGCAAACCTTGGACCACTGAAATTTGGAAGTGGAAATAGATCCCAATAAAAAAACAAAACAATTGTGATTAGATTTTGTTTTACTAAGGAAGACACAGATCACATGTTCATGCCATACATGATGCAAGGTAATACTCGAACTCAATGCACGACTATAGTACAATGAACATGTGGACTTTATAACAAAATATCCGTGCCTTCGACAGTTAAATTCTGTCGGCTTCCTTGGCAGGTCTTACACAATGTACAAACTGGTTTTGTATGAGTTCCGTGCAATGCAAATTGATTCAGTCAACTGCGTAATGCAATGACCAAACACGTTATTATAATGAGTATCCATCTAGCTTAGTATTGTAAAAGTATCCATCCAACATCTTTGAAGAAGCATTGTCCCTTAATTCCATTTTGTGATTTGTCAATTTTGATTTATAGGTAGCCGATTAGGTGGAGGAATCCATTTCCTATGTGATATCACTAGGGGGACATGGTGACGAATAGAGATGACTAGGGTTTGTTCATGCGTATAAAAGCCTATGTATCCGTCATGCAGACTTTCCCGTTCTTTTTAGCAATGTTTTTAGTGATTGCATGGGAATTAGACTTATAGCTCAATAATTTTTTTGGAAGTATGGTCTAGTGGAAGTAGTAGCCTAAATAGTGGAAGTAGTCCAATCAGTTGAGGGCAGGTTATGACGGAAAATTTTAGTGGCGAGTTTTCGTAAACTTGCAAAAATCCGGGTTTTGGAAATTCGAATTGGCAAAATTTTACCAAGTGGCAATTGACTTATTCGTTGAAAATTTCAGCCGACGCGTCCCTTGTAGGGTACATTTCGCCTAGAATTTACACATATATAAGAGTTTATGCATGTAATTTGCCACCGTTTTGAATCATTTCGTGCGCATATTCATAGAAGTATACATAGACTACCAAGATTGTACCGTCCAACATCTCTTTGTCAAATTGCAATCGTAAGCCATCCAACTTAAGAGTCGTCCAATTGCATAGTCGCCCAACCTCGAGCCGTCCAACCTCTCGAGCCGTCCAACCCCACAACTCTCCAACCTCTAAGTCGTCCAACCCGATAGTCGCCCAACCCCACATCCGTCCAACTCCACAGACGTTCAACCTCTCGAGCCGTCCAACCCCGAGCCATCCAACCTTAAAATCGTCCAACTTTCGGGCCGTCCAACCCCATTGCCTAGAGCCGTCCAACCCCATTGCTTTGTCCCGGTTTGAGAGTCGCTCGCCTGCCCGAGCTATCCAACCGCAGAGCCTTCGAACATAAGAGTTGTCCTTCCTTAATTTAGCCTAAGCAGTCTTGTTTTCAATTTAGCGATATATCAATGGATTCTGGAAATCGGGTAAGAAGGTTACAAATTCATCCAGTTCAAAAAAGGGTGCAAAGACTTTGCTTGGCTATTTTGGAAAGTCACAAAAAATGAAGGTGGTTTTTGCATCAACTGAAAATATCGGTATGTGCTATTTACAAGTTATTTAGTCTTACAGAATTTGATAATTATGTTTTTCATATTGTTTTTCAAACTCTTTGTACTCTGTGTAAAAATTTAACTATATATAAAATTAATACTATATCTGTAACAATTTTATAAAATTATATGCAGACATTTCACAAATTCCTTCACAAAATAATCAATTTCAAGATATCGATGATCCATTATATGTTGAGGAAAACATTATGTCCCTTGATGACATAGAAGTACAAGAAGTTTCATCAAATTCTCATGATACACCAACAGAGAAAGCTTCTACTCCAAGGTATATTTCCAAAAAAATGAGACATGAGGATCAAGATATTCTTCTTTGAGAGCCCGAGACACAAGTTGAACTGAAGAAAAAAAAAAAAAATTTGTCAGAAGAAAGAGAACAAACTAGACAATTGGAAGGACTTTCCAGTTTGAATGGGCTGCAAAATATTCATTTATTGAACCTGTAAACCCTCAAAATGGTAATGGTGTTCGAACACAATGTTGATGCAAAATATGTAGTTGGAAATAAGGGAAGGATCACATCATGCAACTCAAACTGAACACAATTGAAAAACACTGGGAAAATATATATTTCCCAAAAGTAAAAGGATGGCAACATAGTCAGAACACATAAATGGAAAGATGCAAAAGAGTTTTTGCATGTAAAATACACAGAAGAATATGAAAATGAACAAAAACGTATGAAAAATCTAAATGAAAAAGGTGGCACCATTGTAGCAAGATTGAACAAAGCTATGGAGTCGAAATGCATGCAAAAAGTATTCAGTTTGCTACCGTATTCCATATATTGAAAAAGGGAAGACCCATGTCATATTTCAGAGAAAATAAAATTTTGTATCAGGTAATTGGTTTACGGGACGTTCATCAATCTCATTGGTTAGATACCAACGGCCGGGAAATCGCAAAATGTCTATCTCGATACAAAAGGAGGATCTAAAACAGATTCGCTCAAAAGACAGATATTTCCCTTTCAATTGATGAGGTCACTGCAGTGGATAATACTTCATGGATATGTATTCATGTTTACACATTTGCTAATGAAGTAAGAACTCCCCACCTCTTAACAATTCATAAAATGACTGAGAATTGCAATTATGAAAATATTTACAAATTGGTGGTCTTAAATATGAAGGATACCGCAGGAATGGATGACTTTGTCATTGCAACAAAGTTAGTTTGTGTCGAAACTGATGGTGCAACTGTAATGCGGGGGTCAGAAATGGTCTCTACGTTGACTTCAGACAACTTTTGGTCCTTATATGATTGCAGTCCATTGCATGGCTCACAAAATGAATCTGACCTACAAAATTGTGAGCACATTTGAAAATGTAGCTAAAGTGGAGGAGCTGATCTGTGATTTGCATGCTTACTATTCAAGTAGTCCAAAGAGATTTTTAGAATTTCAAAAATTTGTAATTGGACCGACAGAGGGCAAAATGAAATATCCCTTGTGGGATACCACTTGAAAATGCACAAATTATTGAAAATTGCAGTAAAGTAAAATTTCGATTTTTACGAAAATGACCAAATAGGATAATAATGGTATTAAATTGATATCTCACAAAATATTTGCCTAAACCGCATGAAAATTTGAGGGAAGCTTGTAATAATAATAATAAACACTAGGAAAATATTTTTTGGACTTTTTGGAATAATATATTGCTGTCAGAAAACTTATAGAATGCCCTAGGCTGCTGGAAACTTCAAAGGTTCGTAACCCTATAAATACAAGAGAAAAAATAAGGGTATTTGGAAATAACATTAACAAATATAGGCAATAATATTTCTACTTTCAAGATCTGAAAACGACCGAATGGAAAACCCCCAAATAAAGGTTGCATGTAAGTCGCCTCGCTTGGAATGAGGTCAGAAAATGATGGAGGCGCCTTCAACGTGCTTTGCCACGCCTTGGTCCAAATGGCTGCCGTGATTCTAATCTAGAGCCCCTCTGATTATCTTCCCTAAATGCCCCCAAAACCCTCAAAATCCTTCCTCTTAAACCTCTGATAATGTCTCTGCCCCATAGCCTTGAAAGCGGCTCCAAAATGATAGACTAGGGCGAGATCTCTCGCTACCGAAGAACGCTCTGCTAGCTAGGGACGAGTCTCTCACCACCGAAGCTAGGGTCCCTGTGGGATTTGACTCCACAAGCTGTAGATGCGCAAACAATAGTTGCACGTGAAGGGATCAATAAAGTGTATGTCAAATTTTTCTCTCCTTTCTCTCCCAGCTCCTTATATACATTCCAAAGCAAAAGATCCCTAATAGACCTAGACGCGTTTCATTCCACGGAGGGGCCAATAAAATAAAGTAACTTAAGTTACTTTTCCCCTTTAAGTCGCCATGGTCCAAAAGTGACCCTCAACGCAACATTAGACTATTAGAACCACGTGGCCCCCTCCCCATAGCTCCCAGCGTCCACAGCTCCTTGGGTCTGACCACGGCTTGGACTTGACTTGGCCCTTAGGCCTTTGGCGCAGAAAATGAGACATTACAATCCTCCCTTCTCGAAAAATGCTTGACCCCAAGTATTATCATGTCCTGCTATAGAAGCTGAATACCGCACCGTAAGTCTCTCCACCTCACCCTGCCATCCACTAAGGATCGGTGTAATCCGAAGTAACCAAGAAACCCCATGCCATTATCATGACCTCCATATGGTACCAAGAGCAATGTTGTTCGTGAAGTAGAATGATACCCAAACCGACTCTCCATTGGTACCCGCACTAAAATCTCCAATCGGTCCAATCCTTGCCAATGCAAGGCTGTCATCACGGGATCACTCACACCCTCTCCAATCAACCCCTGGGTATGAAAGTCCACTCTGAATCCTGTAGAATCCCCTGAATCAACTTGTATACACACAAATGGTGCTAACTCTCCCACATGACCTGCACTCGTGTGAGAGCAAGGCTCCTCATAAGGTATCTCAATGTGTCCCGTGGGGGAAAAGTCCCAAGACTCCAGTAGATAGTCAACCGGCCATATCAGCTCCACATAGTCCACCTCCTGCGCTGAATGTGAACCTACTAAATAACCATGAGTCAATTTCGTCTCTCCACTAACTAGCACGTGGGTGAAGTGCTCACGGGAATAGAAGCAGTGAAATACATAGGTGTGCTATCCCCCATTGTCAAAAAATGATGAACACGTAAGCTTTGACTTGTCATAGTGACAAACCCTACATGCCTGCATACAGTTGAGGATATCCTCACTCAACCTATGCCATATGAACCTCTCTGACATAAACCTGTAGGTCCCATTGAAGCTCAAGTGCCTAGTTACAAAAAACAATGCACATGTCGCAATATCTCCATCCTCAACCATGAATCTGACACAAGGTACAATCTGCCTTGATAGAAGATCATCTCATCCTCCAATCTGTAGCTGTCATCATGTATGTGACCATCCAGAATCTCACAAGTGTGTCGGTTCTTGGAGTACTCAACAAGCAAATGAGATCTCCAGTCTACCAAAACCTCAGATAACCAACATAATGATAAACTCGGATGGTCTGAACCTGTAATCCCAATCTCTATAACTGTCTCATGTGCAACACTATTGGTTACACCCACATCCATGACTCCACTCACCCCATCTAGAGTCAAAGTCTCCATCCTATCTAACTCACTCCACAATTCAACATCATCCGACTCACTCTCCACATAAGTCATTATGGTGTGCTCTGTGCCTGCAGCAAACAATCCATCAGAATAGGAGTCATCAAATATCCCACTTGTCTCATTCCTTGTGATGTCACCATGATCCACAAGACGCTGAGTTCCTTCACAATTCAACCGCTGCAATGACATGCTTCTTTCTTCACCAATCACATCTTTTGCAATCTGCCCTTGTATACCATGAAATCTGATTTCTTTGTTTTCCTTGAAATTTTTTGGTTTATCCACATGAGGGATGAATGCAAATTTCCCAAAAGATGGAAGCCAATATGTCCAATGAATGATTCCAACTTCAAATAACCCAAATGTACAAACACATTCAAGTACTTCACATCTCTTAATGACAATAAACAAATGAGTTACCTTCTTAGTGCAAGACATGTCTTTCCATGGACATAACTCATCAATTCCTTCTATGTTGGGAATACACATGGTTGCTCCCTCATCATACTTTATTCTCTTTCCCCATATTTTCATTTCATCGTAAATGCAAGAGAAAGGAAATCAACATTAGAACTCATGCATCCATAAACTTTATCATAAGGAACTTCATACCTCTTGTTGTACCCATTGATTCTCGTCATGAGAGAAGACAACACATCTGAAATAACATAATTGGGGCTGCTCATCATACCTTTGCAACTCAGAATTTCTGATATAGGATCAACATCTTCATTCTCCTTTGATTTTTCAACACATGCATCATCGTCTTCCTTAACATCATGCAACCATTGCATCCCAAAAATAGTCTTACCTCTAGCAAATTCAACCACAATAAATATACCACATACCTCATGTCCTTTCACTATCATGGGCTCCTGCATTGTTTTCTTTGCCAACATATGCTTATTAGCTGAATCAAGAGCAATGTGAATGGAGGATGTGTTTATCCCATCTAGCATACCTTGAGACGTGATTATGAAATAGTCTTCCCCAATCATCCAAGCATATAAATGTTGTCCCAAATAATAGAGACATGGCAACAACATAGGAGAACTCAACAAGCTAGGAAAATGGTAACCATTCTCATACCTTAGGATGCTAAAGTCATGAATGCACCTTGAATTCAACTCTTCTTTTTTAACAACAAATTGCACCTTGATTCTTTGAGCACTTTGAGGACCAAATGCCCCCACTAACCCTTCCAAGGGTTCCACCATGTAGCTGGTATAAAAATTAGTCATGGGCTCTATTAATAAAGCATTTTCTCCTCTCTTTATGATTTCTATCATACACAGTCCAAAGGTGAAGATGATTAAAAAATATTCTCTTACCCTTTTTAGCAATCAGAAAACCAACGCTAGTACCTTGAGAGTTACTCTCCCTTCTTGCACCGGAGTCTCCAATGAAGAAATCATGCACAAAGTTTTCAAAATCAGAATTGATAGTTTTGGATAATTGCAACATATTACCAGGATCCCATACCTTATAATGCCCATGAACCCTTATATCATGTAAGGTCTGCCATATTTGTTTCTCTTGTATCTCCTCATAAAGAAGATTATCACTCTTTGTCTTCATGATGACTTGACTTTGATGCACCAAATTCTTAGCATTCTTATCGACAATAGGCTAAATACCATCATGATAAAACTACTGTAATGATATAGGATGAAGATGATGAAATAAATCCGTGCTACTACTAACCTCCTTATAAAGAATATCATCAAAAGGTTCACCTTCTATTGCTGATTTAGAAACCTCCAAAACACCATCCCTTGGAGTATCCTCGTCAAGCTTGGTCTCCAAAATGACTTGACCTTTCTGCCACAAATCTTGAGCATTCTGGTCTACAATGGGCTGAAATTCTTCATAAATCAGCTTATCAGGAGTTGTTAGTTTGGAAATTGCAACAACGTGCAATTCCACACAAGTGTCCATGTGAGGCTCCTCCTCATGTGCCATCTACTCCATAGAGTCTTCTTTCGTGGGTGTAGACTTCCTTGCATCAATTACCCTCATCGTTTCCTTGAACTCTTGTAAGTGTTGTCTTGCTTGAGTCACTATTAATCTAGCACTCCACTCTCCGCTATTCCATTCCTCACACTTTTTAAGAGTTTCCATTACATCCTCCTTTCTTACATATACAAATTTCTTCTCCCGAATCGAATAATTTCTCTAACAAGAAAAGTTTCACTAATGCAATTATTTTGGTCAATGGAAATCATACCATTTTGTCTAAAAGCCTCTTCTTCAAATGAGTTCTTTTGTAATTCTGTATTGACATATGATGACCTCATTTGGGCTTGCTACCAATATTCATCATGCAATAATCTGGAAATGACATATTATCTCTGAAACCCCTACTTAAATATTGGTACTTCCTCCAACAAGAATCCTCATCAATCACCTCTATTGGCCGCCCTTTATTACTTGTTTTCACCATGTTCCTTATTTTCCCTAGATTTGCTTTGATTCGATTCGAGTGAGTGGCTCAAATAAAGGTTAGTGGCTTCCTGTTGTTTCACCATGTTGGTGAACATTTCCTTCATAAAACCCACATTGAGATCTTTCCAAACTACCATATTTAACCCACACAGGCTGGAGGAACAACAACTCTGATACCATTGAAATATCCCTTGTGGGATACCACTTGAAAATGCACAAATTATATGAAAATTGTAGTAAAGTAAAATTTCTGATTTTTACAGAAATGACCAGCTATGACAACGAATGGTATTAAATTGATATCTCACAAAATATTTGCCCAAAGTGCATGAAATTTTGAGGGAAGATTGCAATAATAATAATAAACACTAGGAAAACATTTTTTTGGACTTTTTGGAATAATATATTGCTACCAGAAAATTTCTAGAATGCCCTAGGCGGATGGAGAACTTCAGAGGTTCGTAACCCTCTAAATACAAGAGCAAAAATAAGGGTCTTTGGAAATAACATTAAAAAATATAGGCAATAATATTTTCACCTTCAGATCTGAAATCAACCGACTGGAAAACCCCCAAATAAAGGTCAAAGTCACCTCACTTGGAATGGGGTCGGAAAATGATGGAGGTGCCTTCAATGTGCTACCACGCCCAACCCAAATGGCTACCGTGATTCTGATATGGAGTCCCTCTAATTATCTTCCCCAAATGCCCCCAAAACCCTCAAAATCCTTCCTCTTAAACCTCTGATAATGTCTTTTCCACACAACCTTAAAAGTGACTCCAAAATGACAGACTAGGGTAGATATCTCACTCTCAAGAATGCCCTGCTAGCTAGGGACGGGTCTCTCACCACCGAAGCTAGGGTCCCTGTGGGATTTGACTCGACAAGTCAGTAGATGCGCAAAACAATAGTTGCGGTGAAGGGGTCAATAAAATGTATGTCAAAAGTTTCTCTCCTTTCTCTCCCAGCTCCTTACATACATTCCAAAGTAAAAGAGCCTCAATAGACCTAGACGTGTTTCATTCCATGGAGGGGCAAATAAAATAAAGTAACTTAAGTTACTTTTCCCCTTTAAGTCGCTATGGTCCAAAAGTGACCCTCAACACAACATTAGACTATTAGAACCACGTGCCCCCCATAGCTCCTAGTGTCCACATCTCCTTGGGTCCGACCACGGCTTGGACTCGACCTCGGCCCTTAGGCCTTTGTCGTAAGTGAAGGGGACGTTACACAAAAATCTTCTCAAATATGTAGATATCAGATATATACCTATGTATGAACCTCGCTGAAGAGTATTTGATGAATATCCTTCATTGATAGGGTTTATGTATAAATGTCGCAGGGATGTAGATAAAGCTAAAGATCTATTGTACCATCTAACAAACTTAGAAACTTTACTCACACTCTGCGGTATTTTGCCTATGTTAAGGGAGCTTAATATTTTGACGAAGCATGCATAAGATCGTTCTTTCTACATAACATATTTCATTAGACTAAGAAGGCGTGTGTGCTGGACTATTGAAAGTTTATATATTTCAGATGGAAGTTTTCAGGGTGCTGCTTTTGAAAGCTGGAATGCATTGACAAAATTGAAAAATCCCAGTTGCTTCTTAAAATACAATATACATGATCATCTTTGTATAACAACACATGGGAAAGAGATTCTAGTTCATACATTTCAAAAAAAGTTGATTTGGCTGGCTCTAAAACGAAAGAAGTAAAAGTGACATGAAATTTATTTAACACAGTATTATCCGAAACTAGGAATGAATTGAAAAAGATATCTGAATCGTTATCTAAAGAGATCCGGGAAAGATTCAAAAATGATAAAATACTTGAAGCAATGGGAGTTGTAAATCCACAGTTTTGGAATTTAGCTGGTGGCATATGTTAAATATTCGTCGATTATTTATTTGTCAAAAACATGACTAATTTAATCGACCATTTCTCTAAGACTCAAGAGATAAACAAAGTTTCTGTAGAAGGTATTTTACAAAGAAAAATACTTAGTTCCCAGTCAATGCATTATGCTAATACTATGATACGACAAGTTCAACTTCTACAAAACCCATAGGAATATGGTGCCATCAGAAGGATTTGGAAGGATATTTTTTCCAGTAGTATTCTATGTGAAGATTTGAGCGAGTATATTAAGTTGTATGAACTCACAAATAATGATTAAGGTTTTGTGGAAGATGAGAGGGTTTTCAGTGCACTATCCTTTTTAAAGTCAAAAGTTTGAAACAGATTGGATAAGAATCTAGAAAGTTGTTTAAGGTTGTATGTATCACGTTACTCAGTGGAGACTTTTCCTTATGAGAGAGCACTTGCATTATGGAATTCACTAGTAGAAAGAAGAGGAGTTGGTAATATTCTTCCTGATCTGGGGGATCGAGACACATCCACAAATCATGCTACAGTTGATTTCGAAGACATAAATGAAAGTGTTGCTCCAAGATTGTTTGAATTCACATAGATTTCATTTCTTCTATACATTGTTGAGACTATTTACAATAATTTGATGTATTGATGTATTTCATATCCATTAATGTTAATCAACTGGTCCTAATGAACTATGTAATTTACTTGTATCACATTTGTTAAAAATCCCGATGCCTTTAGATATCGCATTGTAGTATTGATATTTTGAAGAATATTCTGCTCCTCCCTTACAACATCTCATGCTTTGAAAAAAGTGATGCATCGACGCCTCACATCTTTTCCTTGATGAGATTTCTGGATCCATCTTATGCTCATTGATTATCCTTCTCAATGTATTATTTTGTTTATTTAATACTATGAGTTTTTCCTTCAACTGTACAAATGAATTCAAGATTTTGCGGGCATTCTTCAAATGTGTTTCAAATACAACTGCTTCTTTCTTTAATTTTTCATATTTTGCATGCAAAACAAAAATATAAAAGTATTAGTCTATTAGATAAGTTGAAAAAATATATTGCGCGCTCATAATATTAGGATTTTTCTTGTAAAAGATGACTTACCACAACTTTTTCTTTTTCTGCATTTTCTATTAAAACATTTGTCTTATCTTTAGCCCATTTGTTGTAGTAAGCCTATGCTTCAACATTCAAATTCTCCAACCTGTTTAACATTATGTCTATAATATCATCATCATAATCATTATTATATGAAATTGTGCCTGATTGAGCTTTGTTTAGCAAAATGTCAAGCCTTGCGGTTGGCTCTCTACGACAAAGTGAACAATGAATGCCTTTGAGTGTGATTATGGTATCGGGTATTTATTTCTTTAATCAAAATTTTAGCCCTCCTCTCCCAAGTGCACACTAAATCCACATCAAACATTACAACTTCTTGAATTGTGCCCCCATACTATCTGATATTAGATTTTCAAATGAAAAATGTGTCTTCTCATCATCGGTTTGTGGAGATTTACTTGGAGGAGGAGGAGATTCTTGTACTTCATGCACATTTTGCTATGGTTGTGGTGGAGGAGGCAGAGTAGATTGAATCATATCATGGGTGTCAAAATAGTTACCCTTGTCTACATCACCACTATCGAAGCCCAAATACTCCTCGTCAAGATCGATGTTGTTCAAAATTTGGGTGCTCGTTATACTTAAGACACCACCTAGTGAGAGTCTAGGAAATTATGTGGTTATAAGATGAAGTGTTCTGCAGAGTTTGCAGGAAACCTTATTTTCTTGCTTCAAGATATTCTATTTGTTTGGGTACTGTACGTGTTGGTGGTATTGGTGGCCTCCTTGTAAGTGCAATGTGCTTTGAGAAATTGTATTACCTGCTAGAAGAAAACAACAAATTATTAGAAAATTATCATTATAGGCTTGGGCCTTGAAAATGCTAAAAAATTGTAACTAAACAAAACATGCTAAATATTATACATTACAATTTACCTTGCATGCTCGGAGACACAATCGTGACATTTCAATCTTGACACCCATAATGAGTTTGATCTTCATCATCAAACTCAATAGTTTCTAGATACAATAAATGTAGAAATATTAAAATACTGTACTACTTACATAATCTATACTAGTAGTTTGAATTGGTTAGTTATATAAAAAGTAAACTTTATACCTGTAGTCAAATGTGATGGTAGGTGTGATGCACATACTCGACCCCTAGGAAATTTTTGACGAGGAACTTGTAATGGCGTCGATTCTGCCGAATCCATGTCAGAATCTATAGAGACCTCTAGAGGGGCTTTACCTCGAGCAATAGCCTCCTTATGAGATATTACAACCATAATTCTTCTCTGCAAAAGAAAATATTACAATTATTATTATAATAAAAAATATTGAATGCGAAATTGTTATAACATGAAAACTTTAAAAGTAACTGTTACCTGTTGTTCTTCAAGAGAGAGACCATTCATTTTATCATTAATTGCAGTTGGAATTTGTGTGTGCTGCAATTGGAAGAAAGATTCTTGATAGAAAACAAGTATATAATTGTAAGAAGAGAATACAATGACAGATCTTGGATTTATCATACATATTGGCACTACAGCGTGGGAGACATCTGTTTTTATTCGGTTGGACAAATATGTGCACCAATCGAATTATTTCCCTGCTAGTGTCCGCATTATATATTGAATTGCCCAAAACGGAATGTCTGCAGATCTTCCCTGTAACACAATCCTAGCTTGAAAAGTGATGCAACTGCAAGAAAGAATTTGTTTGTAATACCTTGTATAAGAAGGCCTCTTGTTGAACGATTAAGAGGAGCTGCAATAATAGACAAGAAATGTTAGATGCTTGGGTGGTCGAGTAATATTAAGAAAAAAGTTAAAAATAATAAACTTACCATCAACCTGCACATTGTAATGTGACTCCAAAAAATTTTTGTCTTCATCTGTAAGGACAACCTTTGTAGTCACAGGCGGCTGGTTTTCGAATGGTAAGCTAGTTAAATGATGTACGTTGCCAGCTCAATTGTGAAAGAAATTTGACGATCCACGAGAAGAATGGAAAAATCTCCCTCTTTTTGGTTGTAAGAGGTGAGAAGGTAATCAAGGAAAGAAGTATCAGTTTAAATTGGGGCATGTTGACAAGCCTCGTAAATTGTGATTTTTGCAGCCATTCGGTTGGTGTGTCTTTTAGTTTCATCAGAGCTGCAATCTATGGGCACATGATGTTTTTGTATTGGAATTTGGGTGTAGGAGAAGACATGGTGCTTGCCATTGTTGAAATTTATAGGAGAGGGAGGAAAGAAACTTGAAAGGTGGATGTAAGTTTGGGAGAACTTCGAAGATTGGAGAGCTCAGAGCGCTGGAAATGTTCATGGAAAAGTGAAGAAATGAACCTCGTAGGGGTATATATAGGGCCGAGAAGGGTTCAAGGGACATGTGGTGAAAAAAATTGGCTTGACATGTTGGCCATCCAACCCATGTTGGACGTACGTGCAATAGAGGTTGGGTGACCGTCCAACCTGTTACCCAAGTTGGGCGGCTCACCGAACCAACCCGTCTAACCCACACGACTAACTCCGCCCATCCACCCTACTTGGCCAACCTACCCATCCATACTCCTTGACCAACCCACCGTCCAACCCGCCCATCCAACTCTTGGTAAAATGATCGAACAATTACTGGGCTTGTCGTGCGAAGGAATGAGCCACCTTTGTTTTCCTCTACGGTTTAACACACCCGTCCTACATACTCGTCCAACAACTTGTCCAACAACTCGTCTAACCTACCCGTCCAACCTATCCGTCTAACCTACCCGTTCAACCCGCTAGTCAAACCTACCCGTGCTAACCTATCCATCCGACCTACACGTCCAACGTGCGGTCCAATCTACTTGTCTAACCAACTCGTCCAACCTACTCGTCCAACCTACTCATTCAACTTGCCCGTCCAACTCGCCGTCCAACTTGCCCATGCAACCCGCCCGCTGTCCAACCTACCCATACAACTTTGTGAAATCCAAGAAAATTACACCTTGCCAAATCACCTTTTACATGAAACGCGTTTTTCGAAATTCGCCATCAATTTGAAAGTTGATTTTGGAGATTTTCCACCAATTCTATAATAATTTTTCGGAGGTGGGATCTTAAAATGAACCTTGGGCTATGAGTAGGTCAACATGGGTTTCATTCCATTAAGATGCCAATTGATACAAACTAAATTTGGGATGCCCCCTCATATGTTTGTAGGGGTATTCAAGGGGTATACTTGAAAAGTGTTTTGATTTATTTAGAAGTAAATAATGCAATTTTTTCCAGTTCAAAAATTAGCAAAACACATATTTTGGCTAATTATGACGAAAAACATGGGATTTACTATAGCTTCATATTTTAATGACTCTTCTCAACTTATGTAAATTGATTTTGGATATAATCCAACAAATATTACCTAACAAAATTTTTCGCATGGAAAATTCAAGTTCAAGTTTTTTTGTGAAAAATAGCCAATTGGTGAAAATTAACTTGCAACAAAATAACCATGGTAGTAATGGGGTTTTAACATTCATACACTCTATATCCACCTTCCATGGCTATCCTTGTTGCCAATCCATGCCCAACTACTTCTATGTACCGCCTTCCATTTTGTAGTGTCATCAAATTCTCTTTTTTCATTTATATCATATGGAAAGAAATTACCAAACCATCTAGCATACAAAATATTTTATGAGATTGTATTAGCACCCTAACGTCTCCCACATGAGGATGGAGTCTTGTTCAATATACACAATTTCAAAGATAAGGATAAGACAATCAATGGAAGATTCTCATAAGCAACGTTGTTGAGGAAATTGATAAAAACAATTATAAATATTTTTGAATTGGAGCTTTTAGCTTTTGTAGGAAGACGAAGAGTCATCCTCCATGAGAGAACCTTCATGCTTTCCAAGACTACCTTCTTGGTTCCTTTGGTTCCCTTGGCCTTCTTGGCTTCTTGATTCTTTACTTTGATTGGTTTTATTGTAGATCCCTTTGTTCTGTCTTGATGTTTGTGCTCGCACCTTTGTTTTCTATTTGTTTACCACATGTACACACCTTGTTTTGTTGGGTAATCTTGTTTAAAATTGAATGCTTATCATATATTGGACTCAAGCTTGGTTTTTTTCCCCAAAACTTGTGGAAGTTGATAGCTCCATGTGTGTGGAAGGTTGTAGGGGAGGGAGTAAATATGGAGGTGAGACTGAATTTATGTAAGAAAATGACCCTAGCTCGACCATCAAACCGAACATTGAAATAGAGATCAAAATCCTTGGGAAATCGGGCAGGGGTATTCAATGGCTCAATGGCCAATACTGTGACCTGCTCCACTTCGCTCAAAATGTGAACTCCATGTTTGTATTGGGGAGGCTTGATCACAGGTTGCTCCCAGCGATCGAAATTGATGCTGCTCTATTTCTGGTGCACTCCGCAATTGATAATTGGAACGAGCTCAAAGATCGTGTTGGCGACGAGTTTAGTCTTCTGCTTAGGGAAGCAAATCACCGCACGGGAACTCAGTACCATTGATATTTTTGGCTTTACCTCTGGTGGCATTGTTTATTTGGCGTTCTTTGGTCTCTCCTCTACTCTCTTGTTCTTCCCTGACGTTGGTTCATGCCGACACTTTTTTCCTCTTTCTCCTTCCTCCTCCCTTCTTCCGGTTGGTTACTTTCAACCCACCCTTCTCTCTTCTTCTTCTTATCTTCTCTTCTCTTTATATGGTTGGGGCCTCGGCCCCTTGGTTCATAACTTCGGTTAAAAGAATTTAATCATAAAAATCCTTGTGAAAGCACTAATCATCAACAAAGTCCAAAAACAAAGACATCTCAAACAATTGGATTGCCCAAAAAATCTTTCATCGAAGCTATTCGACAACGAGAGGTCACAAAGTGGTTTCGTTGGAGAAAATTTTGGTAACATTGGACCTAAATCTGCAGGGGACTTGGGATGGACAGAAAAGGAGCAAGGAGAAGGTAATGATCCCGACATCCCGTCTATCCTACATGTTTGCCATAATGAGGATATGCGTAGAGATATACATAATGAAGAAATTAAAATAAAAATCTAAGTAATTTTTTGTCTACTCAAATGGTAATGAGAGTTTTTCTAGAAGACTTTTTGATAGCTTGATTAATGTGGTTTGTGGAAAATTGATAACTTGATTAACGCGGTTTGGGAAAAAATGGGGATGTATGTCTCTTTTTGTCGAATGGTGCAAAAAGGGTTTTCATTGTCCTTAAAAATTCAATCTGCAGAGAGAAGGGATTTTAGCAAATCCTTTTCGAATGCGGGTCAATCTTTGTTCAAAGCTCTCCCCTATAACCCAAGTCTTTATTGTCATGATTTATCTACTAAAGCGACCCCAAATGAACTGAACTCCAAAATGTTCCCATGCAATGTTGGTACTTGCTACCTAATGCCCTTAAACAACTTGGTGAATTTCTTAAAATTGAATAAACTAGAGTGAATCTTGCCAACATGAATGCTAGTGTTAATCTCTCTTAAATCGGTTGATCCTCTCCCCGATGAAATATCCTTTGGTTGTCCCAAAGAGGCATACACTTGCCCATTGGTAGAACTGGGTGGTATGAAATCTTGCTTTATGTGCAAAAATGACATCTTAAAAAGGATTGCCCATTGATAGATAACAATAAAGAATCCTTAAGTAACCCAATTTTTTTGGGATGAAGATAATGGTGTCGTATCCCTTTAAGAATCTACCCCATAGGAAATTTTGACTCGGAGGAAGTGAAAGAAATGCATTGTGATAGGGCCGATTACACCGTGAAACATGAGTGCCCTCTAACAACCCTTAATAGTGGACAAGATGGACTGGACGATATGAAAATATGTACTTATCCACATAGAACTTTCCCCACTCGGAAAACATTGGGGTTTTACCCCTTAGGATAAGGGTATAATTTTTAAGGAATATGACAGCTTTAGGTAAGTTAGCTAAGATCCCCTGTATAAAGCCCTTGAATGGGTTGAATTCTTCAAAAATGAGTTCTTAAACAATAATAAGGAGAATGGCGTGCCCTTCATCCCTCAAAACAAGAGTAATAATGATTCCCCACCGATGGGGCACCCTTCCCGCCCCCACCACAAAAAGCAACTAGTAAAAATCTTGCAATTTTAACTAAGATAAACCTACCAAACAAATGTTCTAAGATGGGTTCAAAACAACACAAAATAGAAGCTATCATTGGTTATGTTACAACATATTACCCTAAGAAGTCGGATGATAGGAAAAAGGAATCTATGATAAAGAGAAGGTAAAAAAATAGTTAAAGATGCTCAAATTCCTCTTTGTTTCAAAAGGAATAGCAAAATAAAAGTCCTTTGAACCTTCCTTCAAAGGATTCCAAGGGACAAAATTAACCCTTTTCTTATGAAAGTCTCGAGCTAAAATGTTAGAGGGTTGGAAAGTTTGGATATAAAATGCATTGCTAGGCAACTTAGAAACAATAGACAAGAGTTTGACTTCTTTCTCATGCAAGGGATTAAGGAAATTAAAATTGCCTTGGAATTGGCTCTAATTTTTTTTTTTGCCCGTGAGAGAGGATACCTTGTTAATAAAAAGTGGGTTAGAGCAATGATAAAATATGGGACCTCACCTTCTAACATAGTGATGGGTTACTCTTTGTATATAAAATCTACATTTGACATCTGCTATGCATATGCTCTAAATGACTACAGAGATAGACATGAACTCGGAACTAGATGAATACTTAGATTTGATTTTAATATGAATGAAAACAAAGAAGAAAAATATGGAGGCGGTCTTTTTTTTGAAAACGAGTGAACAATTATTTTGGGTCAAATTCAAAATAATGTTAAGAGTTAATGGCCCACTTGTTAGAAACAAGAGCAAGATAAAAAAATATTTGGTATAATTGGGGCAAGAACCAACAAGGGAAAAATAGATTCTATTCCAAAGTTGGATACATTCTACCTTAATTTGGAATTTTTCATTGTCCTACAAAAAGAGGAATCTAATGATGTGACTATACTTCCCTTCACTCTCTTAGATCACCACCCAATGGAAATTGCTATGAAATTCAATGATAATCCCATGTCTAGGGAAAAAACTAGAAAGGGCTCTATAAAATAAAGACCTCACATCTTCGAGATCTTATGCATCTTGCTTTGGAATCAAAACTTCATGGATGCTTGACTAAAAGACTTGATAATCTTGACTCAAAGATATCTTCTTGGGATGGGTCAATTAACTCGTGTAAATTTTTATGAGAACATATGCTCACCCAAGCAATTATGAGGGCTAGGAAGCAAACAAAGGTCCGAAAACAATTGATTAAAGCAGAAGCCTCATTATAAAAGGACCCCTAAAACCCTTCCCCTCAACGAGCTTGTCAAGACTAAGCATCAATATAGGACCCAATAACCATATTAGGCTAGAGGAGCCCAAGTAAGGTCTTGAATTTTATGGTTGAAAGAGGGGGAAAAAGGCACAAAATACTTCTTCAAAATCTTGATAGCTAAACACAATAGGGAGAAGATCAAAGCCATTGACATATGCGAAAATATATTGGAGAATATTGAAGAGATTGAAAAAGCTTTCTTCTCCTTCTACTCATCCCTAATCATCGTTGATGAAGTAGGGGACACTATTTTAGCTAATAGGAGATTATGTGTTAAGTGTATCCCTATAAATTTCTCCCCTAGTGTTGTGGATAATATAGAGGGAGAATTCTCGTCAATTATTAACTCTCTTAAAGATGAAAAAGAATAGGGATGTAATGTATTTCCTACTAAATTTTACAAAACCAATCATGGCTTTCACCCGAATTCTTAAGAGTTTATAGGAAGGCTATCCAAATGGGATCAATGGGAAAGACTATCGATAGAGGGGTGGTTTAGGTCATTCCTAAGGAAGGTGACCCTAAAATTATTAAAAATAGAGACCAATCACACTCCTTGATGTTTCTTAAAAATTTTTGCTAGAAGAACTGCTCCATTGATGAAATCAATTTTTTCAGATTACTCAAACAGGGTTTGTGGAATACGGTGGAAAATTTAATTACTAGTTAAGAAGGAATGCACTAGGCCAAAGACAATAATCATTATTCTTGTATGGCCTTATCAGATTTCAAAAAATATTATGATAGAATTAAATGACCTTTTATAGACCTCATGTTAGATACTCTTGGGTTCAAAGATAAATTTTGGAGAATGGTAAATGTTCTATTTTGAGGCTTTTGCACAAGTCAAAATTAATGGAGAATTGATAGAGCACTATAAGTTGCAAAGGTTAATAAGATAGGGTTTCTCCTTGGCCCATGTTATTTTTTCGAGTTGCGTGCCTTGCACTATCTCTTGAGAGATGCATCTCTTGGGCCCTTCTTACAGGAATCACATGCCCCGATGAACATGAGCTTATTGATGTTTTATTTGATGATAATGATGAAATTTTTACTACAATGAAAGAAAATTAAAATCACATTTTAAAAATGCATGACATTTATTGCTTTGCCTCTGGTTCCTTCATATCAATTGAACAATCACCGTATTAGGTTGGGTTGAAAATCCTCTTGACTAGTTTTTTTCCATAGGATGGTCAGGGCAGGGGAGGCGGGGATCATAGAATTGTTAAGTATCTTGGGATTCCATTATCCATCATATCTTCCTTCAATGGGATTTGAATCACATATATGTGAGGATATTGATAGAATTTATAGCTATTAATATTTTAATTTATTTTCTAGAGTATTCAATTTATTTGCAAAGAGAGGAGGAAATTAGTTTTTTCATTTATTTTTGAGATTATGGGCTGCTCTAAATTTACTCCATCGAAGGTCTTTCACTCTTACCTTTCTTTCCCATTTCTTCCACTTTCCTTCATTTCCCTTCATTTTTCCATTTTCCCATTTTTGCATTCCTTTGGCCTTGTATGTGTGAAAAATGAGCATGATTTTCATCCGGCCCTTAACAAACCTAGCACATATTACCATTTATAAATATTATGGTGGAAGAAATTCTTTGGAGGATACTACACTCATCAATATTCTATATTATGGTCAACATAGTAGCCTACAAGGAGCACGAGTTTCAATTACACTAATACATTTTGAAAATGGTGATGCTTTTACATGCTACAATTAACCTCATGTTTTGTGTGGAAGAAAAATGATCATTTCATCTTAGGTTTTAATTTCACTACAAATGTTGGCAACTGAGCTGAATGAGTAACTCAATACGAGGAAAATTACATCACCATTGTTTTATTATATTGGAGCACTAAAAATGTGCTTGCTATTGAGTCTACTTTTTCCTCAATAGTAACATCATTGTCCCACAAATATTACATTTTACCCCTAGGAATGTCATAATATGAGCCTGATATTAGGATGTTAGCATCCTCTAAGTTTATGGAGAGTATGCCTTAGACCATATTTGTGGCTATTGGTACACTGTTACATAGGCATACAAATGTGTGAGCATACATAAGGAATGCCAAATGTTCTACAAAATTCCTCAAAGAGAGATGTTCATAGGGACTTACATTAAATGGGTCAATTAAAATGGCCTTTAAAACTTAATAAAATGCAATGATAGGTGTGAAACCAACCCTACCACTACAATATCATATTAATCCCATGATGGGGCAAGTTTTTAGAATTACAAGTTTGTAATGGATATTTTCATTGAAGAGCTCACATTTTTTGTTAGGGTTTCTTATATTTTGGCTTAAAGTTTACTGTATTTTGGTTATTGTTTTTTGTTTTTAATACTTATTTAGTCTATGATTTTTCTTTTTCTATAAAATTTGGTATTTGGGATAGGGTTTGTTATTTTTGTCATTTTCAATCTATTTTTGTTGTTTTTTATTGTTTGCAATATCCGATCTATGCAAAAAAATTAATAAAATGATGTACATGTCTCTATTATTGTGTTCCTAGAGTATTCCTCCTCTTCCACCTCCTCATTAAATAAGGATTATCTTTTCCTCTCTTCTTCCTCCTTAAAGGTTGTGTGTAATTGTTTTCTCCATACCATTCTTCCTCCTTAAAGGTTGTGTGTAATTATTTTCTCCATACCCTTCTTCCCCTATGTTCTTCTTCTTCCACACACATTTTTTTCCTATTTCCATTCTACTCTCTTTACCTATTTTCTCTCATCTACATTTAACCTTTGACATATTTTCTATGGAATTGTATTTTTAATGTTATGACAAAGCACAATGACCAAGTAGTAATGAAAAGGATGTGGATGAGACCCACCCTTTTTATTTTTTTAAGTTAGGGTTTATAGTGGCTCAAATGTGGTGCTACAATGGCTCTAATAACATCACCTTTACACCATGTTTGAGCCACTAGTTTTGCATCATTTTTACGTCAAAAATGATGCAAAAACAAAAACTATTCAAAAATCAATGTGAAATCTACCCCATTTTCAATCTTTTTTTGCACACTATGAAGTAGTGTAGGTCTCCCACAGATAAAAAAATATTCCCATAATGTCAATCAAGTCATATCTCAGTAGGGACCGATTATGACAATGCCTCTACTTCTAAAAATCTTGGTGTAGCTCTAAACTTGAACTAGAAAAATAAAATAAAAATCACAGGCATAGTTAAGCTTGAAGTAGAAACCGATCTTAATAAAACAATGAAAACTAGAGAGTAGCCTTCACATTCCTCCCCCACTTCTCCATTTCACAAAATGATATGCATATTGTCCCTAAACTAGTGTGAGCATATGCTTTAATGACAAATATGATCAAGACATTCTCCCACATATCCTTGCTTGGTTTGTTGAATAATTCTTTCACTCATCATTATGATCTTCTTAATACACTTGGCCTCAACAACTTAATGAATGTTAGCCCTCCTCTTGAAGCTCAAATAAATCATATTGATTTTTGCGTACACCCACCTAGATGATATGCTAGAGAAATGTATGACTTATTTCATATTAAGAAAACACCCTCTCATGATGAAATAGATAGAAGAGGAAATATAGATTTGTATATACAATTATGGGTGTATAATAATAATTCAAGCCAACTATGATCAATGATGGGGATTTCGTGAACATAGTTACTTCCTACTTCTTGTAGAGATTGGGTTATGTAGAGACTAATTTATCATCAACTAGAAACATGCTATGAGTCTATAATAATCTCAAAGTAACTTACATTGGGACCATAATTCTCTCTATTTCCATAGGACCAAAGACCATCATGATTGAATTCTACACCATAGATAGAGAAACAAACTACAACATATTGGGAAGACCTTGGATACATAGGATTAAGTACATTCCTTCAAACTTATTTCAAGAATTCAAGTTCTTGCATCTAGGAAAGGTTCATGTCGCACAAGGTGATCCTAGGCCATTTGACATACACTAGGTAAACCTTAATATAAATCCTAGAATTAATGTTGAGTACAAAGTTTAAAAAATCACTTAGACAAGTATACTTTGTCAAAAGAGCTAGTCGTAACAACCAAATGAGTTCCCAAAAGTAAACATAGATAAACCGAAAGTGATATAAGAACTCATTATGATCCTCATGTGCTTATTTAAATAATGCCTCGAGGTTTTGGTGTAACGGTTCATTACAAGTGGTATTAGAGCTTGATTTTGGCCAGAACTATGTCAAAACCCTAATTTCAAAGAATCAAATATATCTCCAATTTGGTAGAAAAATTTTCTACATTTTTGGGTGTTGTGAAATCATTCAAGTAATATCCTATCCAAATTTCAAGATATTTTGACTTGTTTTGCAAAAGTTACATCAATTTTAGGGTTTTTGATAAATTTTCTCTCTGACTGCAAATTGTGGAAATTTTCCAAGTTCTTTATATTTCCTAAAGAAAATAAAAAATTAGTTTGAGTTTGTTCTTTAAGTTTTTTCAGATTTGGCCTAATTCATATCAAAATCCCAAATCCTAAATTTTGACCTTGATCCCAAAATCTTACTATTTTGGGGCATCATGACGGGACTTCCACAAGAGGAAAAAATAATCCCATCACTCCTGGGTAAGACCCCGACAAGAATGAGATAATTTTTGAGGAGTTAGAGTCAGAAGGGGTAACTACAGAGTCCTCACGGCTATGGTTTACTTCGACAGGACCATAAGGTAAGTCAACTTGAGTTTGAGCTACAAAACCTTGAGTTTAGAATGGCCAACAAATAATATGTAGAAAATATTGGACAACAATTGGTGGATTTCATTAACCAATTCAATTCAAATCTAACGGGTCATCATCTTATTCTAAATCATCCACCACTCAATCTAGTCATAACAATCAATGCGGCTCTTTAGGTAAAAGTAATAGATAAACTAGTCGGGGTGGATATTTGAGCATGCCCAATCCGTATACAAACCTCTAGATGCCCGTAACTTGATTCCAAAAGTGGAAATGTGTAAGTTTGATGGAAAGGATTGACTTAATTGGATTAACCAAATGGAAAATTTCTTTGAATTGCATCAAATTCCATTGTGACAATGTTAGTGTAGGATTTATTTTCCTCACTTTATTTGTACTATCCTACTTGGGATATTCCACATCACTTGGAGTTTCCTTACAATTATGGGATATGATTGTTTAGGTATACACTTGACTACACTATTCTAGGTGTTATTTACCACTTGAATGCACTATTCTAGGTGTTAGTCACCACTTGACTACACCATTCTAGTTGTTGGTTACCACTATTCTAGGTGGAGATTGCCATGATTCTAGGAGGAGGTTACACATTCACCTCCTATATGTACATATATTACATTATTATATTTGATCATATTGAGTTGGAGCTATTTCTGTGTTATTGCAATTATCTCTTGTATTTTCATAATTTGCAATCTTGTATGCTTGCATTATTTTGTCTTGGAACAATTCATGTCTCGCATCATTCACCTATGCATTCTTTGAACCAATAGATTTGTGGTGCTTCTCCGATATGGTATCAGATCCAAGCTAGTATTGATATTTTATGGTTATTATTCTACAAATTTAATTTTCATTTGAGATCATTATTTGCAAGTATTTGGGTGTTATTTGGTGCTAGTTTTTCTTGGTTTGTGGGTATATAGCCTATTTGTAGGATTATGAGGTTTATAGGCCCGCATAATACATATACAATTCTAGAGATTGTGTTTTGCAGGCCCTAAATAATTTCGTATGATCCTGGAAGACTTATCCGATCTAGGAATTTTTAGACCTATGAAGGGCGTTTTCACCCGTGGTAGTGCTTTACATACACATTCAAAATTCCAAAGGGTGTGTTTCTGATAAAGAGGCATTTCAAACCTACAACCGAGTTTCCAAAAAGCCCATACACGCATTGTTGATTCAGATTTAGTAACTATTTTTGAGTCTCGTGGTAGTGCTTTGTTTTACTACACTCATATCTGCAGCAATTTCAAGAAATTTGTGAAGATATTATTGATCTAACGTGGTTGCAACCTTGCTGAAACAACTCACGGGCCGATATCCTTCAGATGTGCAGGGTGGCTAACACCAGCCCCTGTAACCCCCGACATATTTTGGCCTTCGGCCGTGACCGACACAAACGAATTGAAGGGATTAGCCTTGGGTTCATCAAACCCTCCTTATTTTTCTAAAATTATATTTTAGTAAAAAAGTGCATTTCAAGTTTAGTGAAAATTCATTTAAAACAAGACTTATTTACAAGAAATAGTTATTGTAAAACTTTTGATTGGTAGCTCGATATCGAGTGCCTTTTTTTTGCAAAAGTTAAATATTTTTCATTTCCCAAAGCACTGGACCTATTTATTTTTGTAAAACACACTAAGTTATAAAGTGCCAATATCAAGTACCATTTTCTGTGTTATTGTAATTATCTCTCTCGTATTTTCATAATTTTTAGTATTGTATACTTGCATTGTTTTGTCTTGGAACAATTCATGTCTTACTGACATTCACCTATGCATTCTTCGAACCAATAGATGCGTGGCGCTTCTCCAATATGGTATCAAAGCCTAGTACAAATGCAAAAAAAGTTAAGTGGTATAATAAGTGTGATGAAGCATTTGGTATTTTGTGTCTTTCAATGTCTCCTGAACTCATTTTTCACATAGAGTTAGCCAAATCTCCCAACGAGGTGTGGAAAACCTTAGAAAAATTATTTGGAAAAGTTGACACTATGAGGGGTCATGAGCTAGAAATAGAACTTATCAACTTAAGTCCTAGAAAATTTGACACCTTGGAATATTTCTTTACCAAGCTCAAGTCCTTACGATTGTAATTAAAAGAATGTGGAATAGAAAAGAAGGATGAACAACTTGTTCTTTTAGTGCTTGCCAAACTAGGTCTTGACTACTCTATCTTTGTTTCTACATTTTATGCTACCAAGAGGGCTCTTGGAGCCACATGGTCTATGCCATCCTTAGATGACTTCATTGCTTATTTGACTAAGGAGCAAGACAAGTTAATTCAAATGGGTACCTTGAAGTCATCCAAACCTCAAGCTCTCATTGTTAGGAATGGGAAAAAAAAATTCTAGCAACCAAGAGAAGAAGCAAAATATTAAGGATCTAGAAAAGAAGAAATAATAGAAATCCACTACCTCTTCCAAGTCTACTACTGAAACCTCTAGTTCAAACAGAAGCCTAAAAAGGAAAAGGTTAAGTGTGCATATTGCAAGAAACTTGGGCACAATGAGAACAAATTTATGAAGAAGTAGATTGATCACCTCATTCATCTCCTTGAGAAGAACAACATAGGGGTCCCTGAATCTATCAAACAATATTCATCAACCCAAGAATCTACTAAGGAAAAGGAAAAAGATAAATAGAAACATAAGGGAAAAGCACTAGTTGTAGTTGCATCCTCATCTAATCCTTCATGGGTTATTGAATTTGGTGCTTCACACCACATGGGTTCATCACAGTTGAATTTTCTTCCTTAGAGCCTTGTAACATGTCCTCCATCACTTTGGGTGATGATACTCTAGCCAAAATTTCAAGGAGAGGGTATGTTGAAGTCGAAGGTGGAACATTCACAAATTTTCTTAGTGTACCTTCAATTTCAACTAATCTCTTGTTAGTGTATCAGATGACTCATATAGGGAAGGGCATGAGAGTCATATTTGATCCAGATTCAATTGAGATCAGGGAGTTGCATAACGAAACTATAGTAGTAGTGGGAAGGGAAGATCACCATATTAGGTTATATACCTTCTCACACTTTGCACCTGATGTTTCCCCTACTGCATTTCTCACACACTCATATGGAGTTAACAAATTATGTCATGAGTGGTTTGACCATCTTAAGTACCACTACCTTGAGCATATTTTAGTATGACATGGTTATAGGATTGCCTAAAGCTCATTTCTCCAATGGAATCTATGAGGGTTGTGATTTTGTAAAACACTATGAAGAGAAATTTGACAAGTGAAAAGCTTAGAGAGCTTTAAAACTTTTAGAGTTGATTCATAGTGATGTCACATGGGCTTTTCCCTATCCTTATTTCACTAGGGCCAAATATGCTCTCACCTTCATAGATGAATTTTCCAGATATACATGGGTCTACTTCCTTATGCAAAAATATGAAGTGTTCGATTACTTTCGGGACTTCAAGGCACTTGTTGAGAATCAATATGGGAAAATCATCAAATTTCATTGAACAAATAATGGGGGGGATTATGCTAGTAATAGATTTGAGAAGTTTTGAACCACAGAGGGTATTGATCAACAATAGACAATGCCTTACACTCCTTAGTATAATAATGTGGCAGAATGCAAAAATAGGTCCTTAAAAGAGATGGAAAAATTTATGATCCACTCTAAATGTTTAGCTCTGCAATTTTGGGCAGAAGCCATCAATTATACTTGTTATATATAGAACCAGTTCCCCACAAAGCTTTAAAAGGTATAAATCCCTTTGAATTTTGGCACACTACGAAATTAGAAGTTAAGCACTTTAGGGTCTTCGAGATCATTGGCGATGGCACACATTCCAAAAAAGAAACGCAAGGCAATGGATCCTCAATCCAAACCTTGCATCTTTATTGGGTATCCAGAGGGGGTCAAGGGCTATAGACTTATCCATCCTACTACTCATGAGTTGTTCATTGAGAGAAGTGTTAAGTTTTAGGAGAGTCCCATTGACTCTTTACTTGATGCTTCTCCATCTACTTTGGCTTCACTCAGTTTTGATGAGCAATCTGAGGATTCAGATCATCCATAGTAGGTTCTTGAGGAAACATATTCTACTTCTTCGAGTTCTGACAGTGAGAAAATTAATGAGGATTCATCCTCATCTACTTCTAGCCATACTTCGAGGATGAGGATTCGACACATAACTCACCCACTTCAGGCCTATTTGGGCTAGGCAGACACTTTAGAGTGCAGCTTACTTGGGAAGGGGATCCAGAGGATGAAAACGCACTTGGGTAAATCATCGAGTAGGCCACATGCATTTTATGCTTCAGTGATAGATCCACAAAAATTCCGAGAGGCATCATGCATACCTAAGTGGGATAGTGCTATGCATGAGGAATATAATTCCTTAATTAGTAATCACACTTGGGATTTGACTTCACTTCCTAAGGGAAGGAAGATGGTTCGATGTTGATGGATATATTAGACCAAATTTTCAGCAGATGGGTCAGTTGATAAGTATAAGGCTCGGTTAGTAGCCAAGGGTTTTTCACAAGTAGCCGACATAGACTACTTAGAGACCTTTGCACCCATAGCCAAGATGACTTTGATTAGACTCACACTTTCTTTAGCCGTAACACATGGTTGGAGTGTGCACCATGGATGTGAAGAGTAATTTTATTCATGAAGACCTATAGAAGGAGCTCTATATGGAGAAACCACCATGGTTTGTTTAGGATTCATACTTAGTTTACAGACTTAGGAAATCTATCTATGGCCTCAAACATGCCCCTTGGGCTTGGTATGCCAAGATGGATTCCTTCCTCCTAGCTTTTGGTTTTACACGGTGTCATTCAGATTCCAATGTATATCTATTATGGTGGGATGATTCATTACTGATACTGGTACTTTATGTTGATGACCTTTTAATCACTGGGAGTAATTCATCAACTATCTTAGCAGTGAAGATAACTCTTCAAGATATATTTTCCATGACTGACTTGGGTCTACTGCACTACTTCCTTGGCATTGAGATCATACAGTCCGATTTAGGGATTTCACTTGCACAACCCAAGTACTCTCTCGATCTTTTGGCTCGGTTTCACATGGATGATTGTAAGCCATCTCCGACTCCTTTCTTATCTAGATTCAAGCTTGAGGCTGATTGTTCCACACCCTTGGTTGATGCTACTTTGTATCGACAACTTGTTGTTATGTTTTTGGAGCCTATTTGCATGTTAGAATGTCGTACACCTTCTATGTGTGACACTCGGGTATTTTTACGGTGGTCCCGCTCATCGGTGAGTGGGTCAGGGGGGTTCGGGGTGAAGCCCCAAAAATTTTCATGGGTGGTTTATTAACCCATGGGTAATGGGTAACCATTATGGGCTGTTTTTGGGCCCATGGTTTTTTCGGTCTTTTGCCCATTGTTTTGATACCCACGGTTTTTGCCCTTGGTTTTGATACCCACAGTTTTGTATCAAACTGCTTAAGCAATTGTCTATTTATATGGTCTTATGCATATGATAGATGGACAAGTAAATGTATTACAGATGTGTTTTGAATTTGGGTGTGAATTCTGTAGAGTTTGTTGAGCATAGCTCTAAACGGATTTGGGTATTGTATTGAGAGAGTGGAGGCTTGTAATAAAATATGAGCAAGTGATTCTTGGTGGACGTAGCCCAAATTGGGTGAACCACATTAAATCTTGTCTCTCTGTGTTGTGTTATTTATTCTGCACTTTTATTTGAGATCTGTAATATTTTCTGCATATTAGTTTCTACTGTTGCGATTCTGTAAGGGATTATTCCGCATATTTTATCTCTTATTTCCTAACAATTGGTATCAGAGCTTGGTTTGGTTTGCTGAAGTGTTGAATCGCAAGGAAAGTTTTTAGCTTGAGTGGGAGCTATGGCAGATGAAGGAAGATCTAGGGTTGATAAATTCAACGGGTAGAATTTTAGTCTTTGGAAGATGCAGATGGAAGATTACCTTTATCAGAAGGATCTTTATACTCCACTGTCTGAGAAGGTGAACAAACCCTCAAGCATGACAAATGCAGAATGGGATTTTTTGGATAGGAAGGCACTTGGGACAATCCGGTTGTGTCTTGCATCTTCGGTATTATTTAATGTTTCAAAGGAAAAGACTACAAAAGATCTAATGGATGCATTAGGGAAGTTGTATGAAAAACCCTCTGCCTCTAACAAGATATTTTTATTGAAAAAAATTGTTTAATATGAAGATGTCTAAGAATAGTTCAGTAGTAGATCATTTAAATGATTTCAATATGGTTGTGAATATGCTAGCTTCGGTTACAATAGAATTTGATGAAGAAGTTAGGGATTTATTAATTCTGTGCTCTTTACCTAAGAGTTGGAATAGCCTGGTAATGACGGTAAGTAACTCGGTTCCAGATAACTCGAAGTTGAAATTTGAGGATGTTGTAGGGGTGATTCTAAGCGAGGAAATGTGAAGAAAAATCTCCCGGGAATCTTCTACTTTAGGGAATGCTTTGACAGTGGAAACTAGAGGGAGATAGAAGAATAGAGGAAACCGTGGAAAATCAAAAGATTGGGAAAGGTCAAAATCCAAGAACAAGATTGTATCTTGGAATTGTGGAAAGCCCGGCATGCAAAGAAGGACTGCTTGGGATCTTCGGGATAAGAAGAAACAATAGGAAGAAAAAAGGAGGCAAATGTGGCATCGGGTAATGTATGTCAAGATGCTTTGATTCTTTCTTTGCATAATATTACTGAATCTTGGGTTTTAGATTCAGGGGCTTCTTTTCATGCTACTCCACATAGGCATTATTTTGTTGATTATGTTCAAGGGGATTTTGGGCATGTTTTTCTTGGTGATGATGAGCCTTGCAGTATAGTTGGAAAAGGTTCTGTTCAGGTTAAGATGCAGAATGGGAATACATGGCTATTGAAGGATGTCAGACATGTGCCTACATTAAGGAGAAATTTGATATTGGCGGGGTAATTGGGAAGTGATGGTTGTACTGTGATATTTACAGCTAACTCTTGGAAGGTTACTAAGGGTGCTCTTGTGGTGGCAAGAGGTAAGAAGGTTGGAACCTTGTATTTAACCACTGATAGTACTAATGATTGTAATATTGTGGCTTTAGATGCAGATACAACATTATGGCACTATAGGCTCGGTCATATGAGCCATAAGGGCATGGACATCATAAAGAAGAATTTTCTTGGATATACAGAAATAGGTTTGGAGTTCTGTGAGGACTGCATATATGGGAAATAGAAGCGAGTAAGGTTTCTCAAGGTTGGACCTACAAAGAAAGAGAGTAAGTTAGAGTTGGTGCATTCTGATGTGTGGGGGCCAGCTCAGGTATCATCTCTTGGGGTTCAAGTTATTATGTTACTTTTATTGATGATGTAACAAGGAAAGTTTGGGTTTATTGTATTAGAAACAAATCTGATGTATTTGACACTTTTGTTAAATGGAAAGCCTTGGTAGAGAATGAAACAGGTCTTAAGCTAAAATTTCTCAGGTCAGATAATGGAGGGGAGTATTGCAGCAATGAATTTAATGATTATTGTTCTAAGAATGGAATCCATGCAAAAGACGGTTCCAGAACTCCGCAGCAGAATGGGGTATCAGAAAGGATGAACATAACAATAATGGAACGTGCTAGGAGCATGAGGTTACATGCAGGACTACCTCTTTCTTTTTGGGCAGAAGCGGTGAGCACAATGGTGTACTTGAGAAACAAAGGACCCTCAAGTGCTTTGGATGGAGGCATACTTGAGGAGGCTTAGTATGGTAATACAGATTGATTATTCATTTCTTAGAGTCTTTGGATGTGAGGTGTTTGTTCATATAGACAAGGATGATAGGACCAAGCTAGAGGCTAAATCGAAAAATGTACTTTCATTGGTTATGGTGGTGATGAATTTGGATATAAATGTTGGAGTATTAAGGACAAGAAAATCATTCGATCTAGGGATGTGGTCTTTAATGAGAAAGTCATGTATAAGCGGCAGTTTAAGGAAAATAGGAAGAACCCAAGAAAGAATATGCAGCGGTAGAGGATCTTCGGATGGGAAAGTGGCACATGAATTAATTCAGAACCCTCAATAGGAACCCCAAACTCCTATATTGAGGAGTTCTTCTAGGGTAAGAAGAGAACCTGAACATTTTTCTCCTTCTCTTTATTATTTATTACTCACTGATAGTGGAGAGCCAGAGAGCTTTGATGAAGCAATGCAGGTAGATGCCAGGAAGAAGTGGGAGCAAGCCATGGATGAGGAGCATCAGGCTCTCATGGAGAACTAGACATGGGATTTGGTGAAGCTACCCAAGGCAAAAGAGCATTACAGAACAAGTGGGTGTTCAAATTCAAAGACGAAGAAGGAGGAAAGAAAAGATATAAGGCCCGGTTGGTGGTCAAGGGGTTTGCACAAAAACAAGGTATAGATTTTGATGAGATTTTTTCTCCTGTAGTAAAAATGAATTCTATTAGAACTGTTCTAGGAATAGTTGCAGTAGAAACAACTTGATGTAAAGACTGCATTTCTCCATGGTGATTTAGAGGAGGAACTATATATGCAGCAACAAGAGGGCTATGAGGTCAAAGGTAAAGAGGAGAAGGTTTGCAAAATGAAGAAAAGCTTGTATGGCCTGAAACAAGCTCCACGTCAATGGTATAAGAAGTTTGATAGCTTCATGATGGAGCAAGGTTATATCAGATGCCATTCTAACCATTGTGTGTATACAAAGAAATTTGAGGATGGAATTTATATTATCCTGTGTTTGTATGTTGATGACATGCTGGTTGCAGGTAAAAACATGCAGGAAATAAAAGTACTCAAGAAGCAACTAAGTGAATCATTTGCTATGAAGGATTTGGGTGCAGCCAAAAAAATCCTTGGTATGAGGATATCTTGGGATAGGAAGGAACGGAAGCTGACTTTATCTCAAGAAGAGTACATTAAGAAGGTATTGGAGAGGTTTAATATGCAGGATGCTAAACCGGTTTGGACTCCTTTGGAAGGCCACTTCAAGTTATCAAAGGAGCAGTGTCCCAAGACAGAGTAGGAAAGAAACCAAATGTCAAAGGTACCTTACTCATCAGTAGTTGGCAGTTTGATGTATGCTATGGTATGCACTAGGCCTGATATTGCTCATGCAGTGGGAGCTGTGAGTAGATTTATGAGTGATCCAGGTAAAGAGCATTGGCAAGCAATAAAGTGGATCCTTCGGTATTTGAGAGGGACCATGGGGACAGTTTTGTGCTACAGTGGATCAGACACCACTTTACGTGGTTATGTAGATTCAGACATGGCTGGAGATGTAGACAGTAGGAGGAGCACAACAGGTTATATTTACACTGTAGGTGGGACAACAGTGAGCTGGATTTCACGACTACAGAAGCTGGTGGCTTTGTCAACCACGGAGGCTGAGTATGTTGCTGCCACAGAGGCAAGCAAAGAGATGATTTGGCTACAACAATTGCTTGAGGAGTTGGGGCATAAGCAGGAGGAATGTAAGCTATATAGTGATAGTCAGAGTGCTATACACCTAGCTAAGAACTCTGCTTTCCACTCTAGGATGAAGCATATACAGTTGAGATATCACTTCATCAGGACAACTTTGGAGGAAGATAAGTTGAAGTTGGAGAAGATTCATACCAGTCAGAATCCTGTAGACATGATGACCAAGGTGGTCACAAGGGATAAACTAAAGCTATGTTCAGCTTTGGTTGGCCTTCGCAGATGAAAATGAAGGGTTGAGAAGCTTGCTCAGTGGAAATTAGTCTCCAAGTGGGAGATTGTTATGTTTGTGGAGCCTATTTGCATGTTAGAATGTGGTACACCTTCTATGTGTTACACTCGGGTATTTTTACGGCGGTCCCGCTCACCGGTGAGCGGGTCAGGGGGGTTCGGGGTGAAGCCCTGAAGCAAATTTTCATGGGTGGTTTATTAACCCATGGGTAATGGGTAACCGTTATGGGCTGTTTTTGGGCCCATGGTTTTTTCGGTCTTTTGCCCATTGTTTTGATACCCATGGTTTTTTCCCTTGGTTTTGATACCCATGGTTTTGTATCAAACTGCTTAAGCAGTTGTCTATTTATATGGTCTTATGCATATGATAGATGGACAAGTAAATGTATTGCAGATGTGTTTTGAATTCGGGTGTGAATTCTGTAGAGTTTGTTGAGCATAGCTCCAAATGGATCTGGGTATTGTATTGAGAGAGTGGAGGCTTGTAATAAAATCTAAGCAAGTGATTCTTGGTGGACGTAGCCCAAATTGGGTGAACCACATTAAATCTTGTCTCTCTGTGTTGTGTTATTTATTCTGCACTTTTATTTGAGATCCGTAATATTTTCGCATATTAGTTTCTCTGTTGCGATTTTGTAAGGGATTATTCCACATATTTTATCTCTTATTTCCTAACACTTGTTGACAACCTTATTTACTTGATTCACACTAGACCTGATATCTCCTATGCCATTGGTATTTTTCAAGATACATGCAAAGTGACCTCATGGGCTACATTGGAAAACAACTAAGAGGATTTTTCACTACATTCAGGGCTCACATAGATATGGGATTCACTACAAGGTTGGTTCAGACATTGACTTGGTTGGCTACTTAGACTTAGATTGGGATGACAACACTGAGTGTCATAAGTCCACTTCAAGTTACAGTTTCTCATTGGGTTTTGGTCCTATCATTTGGTTGAGCAAGAAGAAAAATGTTATTTCTCTATCATCCATAGAGGTAGAGTACAGGGGATCTGTTAACATAGCTACTAAGGCTATTTGGCTTCAGGGGATTCTTTCTGAGCTTGGTATCTAGATCAGGTAGCCTACAATCATCTTTTGTGATAACCAGAGCACCATCCAGATATGCAAGAATCTGTTTCTTCATTAGAGGACCAAACACATTGAGATTCACATGCACTTCATTCGGGAGCTCATTCATGAGCAAGTCATTGATTTGATATTTTTCCAGTCTTCAGAGCAGGTTGTTGACATTTTCACCAAACCTTTCATTAAGTAAGTTCGTTCATATATGATATATTCTTAGGGTGTGGTCTACATCAATAGATTCATCATCTTCAGGGGGGATTTCTATCCTCTTCACTTCTTCATGTATCTCTTTTTGGGGGTGTTTTTCCCACCGGGTTTCTTCTTTTAATCTATTTTATGAGATATTTATTTGTACATGGGTACCTCGTCAGTCTTATTGTTGGGATCCACTTTCATTTTCACTACCCACCTAAGTTGTGCTTATGGGGGTGTTAGTGTAGGATTTATTTTCCTCGCTTTATTTTTATTATCCTACTTGGGATATTCCACATCACTTGGAGTTTCCCTACACTTATGGGATATGCTTGCTTAGGTGTACACTTGACTACACTATTCTAGGTGTTGGTTACCACTTGAATACACTATTCTAGGTGTTATTCACCACTTGACTACACCATTCTAGTTGTTGGTTACCACTATTCTAGGTGGAGATTTCCATGATTTTAGAAGGAGGTTACACATTCACCTTCTATATGTACATATCTTGAATTATTCTATTTGATTGTATTGAGTTGGAGCTATTTCTATGTTATTGCAATTATCTCTCTTGTATTTTCATAATTTTTCAGTCTTGTATGCTTGCATTGTTTTGTCTTGAAACAATTCATGTCTTGCATCATTCACTGTGCATTCTTTGAACCAGTAGATCTGTGGTGCTTCTCCAATAAACAAAAGGTTCCCATGACATCCTTGTATCTCGAACTTGACCAATTCGTTTGGTATCAATGGTTACGTACTCAAAGGCATAAGAGTGGTCTCGATGTTTTATGGACAATATTCATTGAAGAATTGCATCATCGTACTATAGTTCTAGTGTGTCAGAGAATTACTTCATCAAATTAACAAAATTAAGACAAACAAGATCATTTAAGGATTACATTCATCAATTCCAAACCTTTCCTTGTGGGTGGAAAATATTATTGAAGAGAATCTGAATGACTTATTTCTTGGGGGTCTTAAGGAACACATTGAGAATGAGGTGCATATGTTTAATCCTCATAAGGTTTTAGATTCTATTATCATGGCACGTAGGGTAGAGGAAAAATTTCTTTCCAGCAAGAGACAAATTGTCACTAATATCAGATATCGTAGCACCTTTCCACCATCATTCCCTCGACCAGTTAGAATGATACCTCAACAAATTGAAGAAGAAAAGCCAAAGGGTTATGTTTCGATTTTTTAGAAAATATGGATGAGGACATAAGTTTGCTGAAAAGAAGTTGTTCTACATTGAGGGGCCTAATAAAGAAGAAGAAAGTGAAGAAGATGAAGAGGTAGATCTAGAGGAGGAATTAGGAGATCACCAACAGAGACAATATCATGTCATGCAATTTCATGTATTAACACTCCCCAAACCCTTAAAGTGGTTGAATGCTTAAAAATAGAGGGTAATAATGTTGATTGATTCGGAAGTAATCACAACTTGGAAGTACGCTTGAACTTATTTGTTTATCCAACACCGAATGCCAAGTAATGATCATTGATGGGGAAATTTTAGTTGTCGGAAAATTCCATAACATGAATCTCACCATGGGAGATTACTTGCTAACTAGCCCCATGTATGTCATTGCCACGCGAGGAGAAAACATTGTGTTAGGAGTTCAATGGCTTACCACCTTGGGAACCATTGAAATTAATTTTCAAGAGTTGTTAATGCGATATTAGTTCGAATGGAGGAATTTTAAACTAAAAGGATCAAGAGAAAAGTCCCCACAGGTTGGTGAGCTCCCACCAGATGCAAAAATTTATTAGAAAAGGTGCAGAAGGGTTTGTTGCAAAACTATTTTCATTATAAGAACATCAGTCAATTACATTTATACCCTCATATATGCAAGTAGTTATAGATGAGCACTCAGTTGTGTTTGGAGATATATTAAAAGGTTTAACTCCAAAAAGATAATATGAACATGCCATCTAGCTAGCACCAGGAGTCAACCACCTAAAACCGGACCTTATAAGTACCCGTATATGCAAAAGAGTGAGATCGAGAAGATAATACAAGAGATGTTAGAAGCAAGAATTATTCTTCATAGTCAACGTGCTTACTCTTCTCATGTAGTGATGGTATGGAAAAAGATAAAAATTGGCACATGTGTCCAGATTACAGAGAACTCAATAAATACATAGTCAAAGATAAGTTTTCTATTCTGTAATTGTTGATTTAGTAGATGAGATTCATGGTGCCGTTTACTTTACAAAACTTGATCTTTGTTCTAGATATCATCAAATTAGAATCAAGGATGAAGATGTTCATAAAACAACCTTCAGGACACATGAAGGCCATTATGAGTTCTTGGTAATTCCTTTTGGACTAACAAATGTACCCTCTATATTTCAAAGCTCAATGAATTCTATATTTAAGCGATTTTTGTGGAAGTTTTTAGTGTTCTTTAATGATATAATAATCTATAGTAAAACATGGGAGGAACACCTGCATTATGTAAATAAGGTGTTAGAAACTCTTGAACAACATAAAATTTATGCAAAGCCTTCTAAGTGTTCTTTTGGAGTCAAGGAGGTTGAATATTTGGGTCACATTGTCTCTTATATAAAATCCATGCTTGAATGGAAGGTTCACAAAACCTTAAAGAATCTCCAAGGATTTTTGGGATTTATAGGTTATTATCGTAGATTTGTCAAGAATTATGGCAACATAACAACACCACTCACAACTTTATTGAAGAAGGAATCTTTCCATTGGAATTATGGCATCACATTCAACAATGAATGTTTACATTTGATATTAGAGAAACCACCCAGGTTTGAGTCTCGACACGGGTGGTTACGCCGACATTGCAATGTTTTCTCGGGGCTCGTATAAGGCGGGGCATGGTCTCTACTATACGGGCATAAATATAGCCCGAGGTTTGTTTACGAAATTTTGGTGGGATGTTATGATACTTATTTGTGGATTTTGTTATCACAAAAAGTCACCTTGGGATTTTTGGTTATGGATCCCTACTTTTACTAACATGGGATTACCTCGCAAGCCATGGTACTTGTGAACTTGAGATAATCCCCGAGAAGGTTGGTTTATCTCCTAATCCTACCTACCATAACTACTCCTAATGTAAGAAAATACCTATCTAAACCTATCCTAACATTCCAAGGAGACAGGAGAGAGATGCATGAAATAAAACCTACACTAGAAGCGGTGATACACCAAGAAAAGGAGTGTCAGACACTTTCCTAGCCTGCAAAATAGTGAAGGAATGAACTTGGAGAGGGTGGACATGCACCACAGACCAAATCACATGCACTTCACCATCCCAAGTAAGCACAAAACAACTAAATCCTGCAATGACATAAGAATATGCATAGATCCTGCAAGCATGATGAGAGGCAAGTGAAAGCAACACAAATGATGTGAAGGATAGGAAAATGTATAAAAAACACCACTATATTACTCCATTAGATATGTACAATACACTATTTTAGTAAGAGGAGACAAGAAATTCCATTACAATTTTTGGGAGGAAGGCTTGAAGCCCCAAGAAGAAGAGGGGTGCATGGGAGAGAAAAATGACCAACAACCTTTACTGATGTGCATCCCCTTACAATTTATAGAAATTTTGGAGAAGAGAGAGAAACTTGAAGGACCCAAATGCATGTCTCCATTTCCAAAATTTTACAAAAATGACTTAAAAGTAGTATGGGGCACCTATCAAACCCATTCCATCTCATACCCTTGCTTGTAGAATAAAGAAATGGCCTCCATGCTGCATTAATGGTGGTAGTTGGTTGTCTGATGCATTCAAGTTTAGGAGAAAAATTCCAATTCTGACCCCCTTTCCATCACGAAAACTGAAATATGAATTTTCTAGTGTGTAGAGGACTTCAAGACCTTTTCGAAAGTTCAAGTTTGTGATAAACGGAGCTCCTAGTGGAAAGTTATGGTATTTTGAAGTTGTAGTTCTCATGCGGGGAAACTAGGGGCAATTGCTGTAACTCCCTTACATGCAGTGATCTGACCCTCTACTATTGCCCTTACCATTAGTCATATATAACTTCTTTAGTTTTCTTAATCTAAGAGAAGTAAAACAATTTGTCTTCACCGCATTGCTTTACTTTTCTTATGTCATTTCTTTGTGTGAAACAAGGTGTGATTTACTACCTTGGGTGGCAAGCCAGCTCACCACCCAACTCGCTTCCTAACTCGGTTTGCAGCTGCCCTCACAACTTGGATTTGGACTTGCTTGATAACTTGACCATTTGACACATTTCTTGAATCAACTTACAACTCATTAGATAAATTTTTGCATTGCTCCTACATTGTTCAACTCAATATTATTGCAATGCAATATTTCACCACTCAAATAACCTACTCAACTCTACTAGCTCGCCCTTTTACATTGCGGTGGTTTCAACAACTGATGTTTACCTTTGTTAAACTCGCCACCCGTGAAAATATTTTCCTATGCCTCACCGCTTATCTCTATGCCCAACTCACTGTTTTTATTTCATCGAACTAGTTTTATTTGACTTTGCATGTGGGGGGCCCTCACAAGACTTGATCCTGCCATTCACCGTAATACAAAATGAATTTCCATATCTCATTGTGTTGATTTGAACTAGATTTAATTTTCTAGTGACCCTTCACAAATGCAAATTCTTTGACCCCTCATTTGCTGATTTGAATGATGACATGACCTCCTTGTTGCGGTAATTTTTTCTACTTTACTTGCCTTGCATCGAACAAATTTTTCTTTACTTAGCTCGGTGAGTGAGATAAGTAAGACACTCACCGATCACCGCTTCACATTTCAACTCACATTCTTCTTATGTGGTGATCTCACCTTTCTTACCTTGCGCTAAAATCAACCTTGACTACTTGGGAGTAGTCACCTCCCAATTTTACGCAATACGAGTGCTAGCTCTCCCGTTTATTGCATTGAATTCATTTGCTTTTGCTTCACAACCTTCATTATGCCATAGAAGTCTTAATGACACCTTATACCCTTTATTTAGTTCATCAATGACTCCCCCTACCTTAAGAGCCTCCCAAGACCTGTAGTACTTTATTTCGGACCTCTAACAAAGATTGTACCTTGTCAACAATCAATCTACCTTACAACTTTTTATTTTCTTCAACATGCATAACAAATCATCAATACATTTCATATACTTATCTAAGACATTATATCAAATCATAACAATAAATTTTTAGGCATGTAATCATGCAACTCAATTATATTCTATGTCAAAACTTGGCCATTTAAAGTAATGACCAACTCAAGTACCTCCTTACAGGTTGTCATGATGAAAAATTCTTGATATACCTCCGACCTTTATGAATATGGAGACCAACCTTTCTCTTGCTCAATACCTCAACACAAAAGACATCCTTTTCCATAGAGAACTCAAAGCCCATATATATATCCTTTCATGGAGAACATAAATTGACAAACTTGAACCATTTTCTTGGAGTCACTTTAGAGCAATCTCGAATAATGTAAATTTAAATGACACTACATACCTTCTTGGAGAAACAACTTTACATGTTTCTTTATTCTTGAAAATTTTATAAATAATCCCTCTTCTTTACATGAAATATTTACGAATGTATCCATAAAATCCATTACCCAATTTACGGTTGTTATAAATATAGACATTGAGAGGGGGTGAATCAGTGCTTATTAAAATTTTGTGCAACTCAGAGTTGGTCAATCATCCAATATTTAAATTACTTTAACTGTGATAAGCATGCATATTCAACCATGAGAGATAGAGAGATAAGTAAACACACATAAACACATGAGGAGACAAGATTTAATGTGGGAAACCCATCTTGGGACAAAAACCCACTGAAACCAGAGAACTAGCTTGGAAAACTATCTTATAAAGTTACAATGATTTCATGGTTGAGCATTAACTCAACTTGGAGTTGCAGCTCTAATAGTTAACCGAGCTACTACTTAGTCTTTGACAAGATTCAACTTTTCTAGAAGCTTCAACTCCAAAATTTAACCACAATTGATCTTCTGTAAGCTACTACTTACAAGGAGGCTTCAACCCCCTATATGCTAAGTTGTAACTTAGATTTTTACAAATATTTTGATCACTTTATTGTGTTGTCTTCCACAATTGATTATGACCACTTCTTCAACTCAATTCTCTTCTATTATCCTTTCTTAATATGTTATGGCTTCAATACGTTCACACCATTCTAGCTTGCTTGTAATGAGCACTCAAATATGCACTCTTTCCAACAACAACCCTACATTCGACAACAACATTCTCTCAGGCTTCAACAACATTTACATGCTAAATTTTTAGCTTAAATAAACAAACATGAATCCTAAACATGAATCTTGACGTTTCATGTTTAATGACTCTTCACATGACTCATTCTTCTTAGGTGTAAGTGCATAGAAAAAGACTTTACAAAACTTGCCTCATAAATTTACAATTGTCTTCTTGCATCGATAACTTCACTTACACCATCGACATTATTCCAGAATTTTGAGCTTATTCATGAGAGCCTTCAATTCGAATATGAATGCTTCATGTTTCATGTTCCATGACTTTTGAGCTTCTTCACTTTGAGCCATTTTGAATTGTTCCTCATAGACTTGCTTGATTGAGAAAAAATTTTGTCATGAATTTCTCCTTTGTTTTGAGATGAATTAGCGTGATTTATTTTACAACACCTTTATGATCTCCTTACATACATTACTTGTAGTTTTTGGGATTTTTCATCAATTAAAAATCAAGTTTCAATAATTTTCCATGTCAGACAAAAATTGCACTGATCACCTATGATAAGAGCCAATGAAATATCTCCAAATTTACTTCACAATATTAAATTGCTGATAACCTTGAATGATTGCCATGAAATGTGATCCAATGATAAAGCTCAATTTGTAAGGACCTTGTTAAAATGCAAAGCCTAAACCAATCAAATAACTCCATGTAACTTTTTGGTGTCATTATTTTTGAGTGCGAAGCATGAACCAACAAGAAGGCTACATGCCTTTGCAATGTCATACTATTGATAATCAGATCTCGACGAATGTGAAACAATCTAGTAGGAAAGCTCCACCTGACATCCTCTAATGCTGCCATGTTTCTCTCTAACCGTGCTGAATTTGTCTAGCCTCATCACATACTCGAAATGCCATAAAATTTGGCTTATTCCATGGACTTCACATCCACTCGGAGCCATCTCTCTAAAATATGGTGGAATACTTTTGCCATGTGTCCACCTTCGGTCATCAGATCATTACCAAGTAGCACCCTCTACTTGGTCCACCTATCTCTACCTTCTGCTGACATATCTTCTCTCTCCTAGTTCGGATCTAAAATATTTCTTAAACATAACTCATTCGGAGGTTTAATTAAGTCGGACCCCAATTTCCTTCATCTTACCTGAAATACTAACACGTAACACCTTCCTTCACCATTGATATTTCACCACCGTCCTATTGACTTTTCAACCTTTCCCAGACCCGAAAAGCTATAGCATTTGGTTAATTACGTGAACGTCAAGTGTGTTGGGCGCATCTACTTAGGAGCTTGCCAAAAGCCAACATGTGTTCATTTGCTATATTTTATTTTCACCACGTTTCTTATCCATCTTCGGCCACATGTCCCTAATTTCGATTTGTGTTTGTTTGTTGTCATTCGTCAATCAAGTTGTTAGAGTAGGTATTTACCTTATCTCATGTTCACCTAGGTACTTTATTTACCTTTATTGTATTTATCCTCACCCACTTATGTGTGTGGATATTTTTTAATCTTATTTAGATATTATGAGATATTATTTAGTTGTTAAGTATAGTTCTTTCCTTGATCTATGGGATTGACTAGTTCTTTCATTGATCTATGGCATTGACTAGATCCTTGATGTTTAGTTCTCCCTTAAATCTATGGTCTTGACTAGTTCTTTGATGACTAGTTATTCCCTTGATTTATGGCTCGATCTACGACCTTGTCTCAGTTCTTAGATTGTTATTCCTTGCCTATTTAAGCAAGGCCCATTCTCAATGTATTGCATTGAGTTCCATAATAATATATGATATTGTTTCTCATTTGTTTGCAAAGGTTTATGTAAAGTTATTTTGGTGAATTGCTTTCATCTTATAGATCGTGATGTTTGATTAGCATATGCATTCTTGGCTTGGTACGATCTTGTTATCATTCCTTTCAACGACCTACAAAACTTATAATGGCCATAAATTCCTCTAGAGAGCTCCAAATTACACATAGTTAGACTCATTGGAAGGTATCCTTGAGTTCTCAAGAACACATACCTCCACCATCACCAAAATATCTTACACATTCTAAAATAATCATTTCAAACCTTCCGTGTACGTCAATATCAGTTCTTCACTCAGATATAAAAAATTTACACAACTTGCTCAAAACACTTTGTGAGCATGTAGGAGACATAAAGAGCTATCTAGAACACCAAATATTTCTTCATGAAATACACAAAAAACTCTTGTACCTGCAATTTTTTTCTAAAATTGTTCTTTTCTGTACTAGGTAGGTTATCACTCTTCATTTACATTGCTTCTCCATACTTTATGGGCTTGGAACAATCTCATACATGCAAAGAATATTACACAATGGCACATCGTTAACATTAAGAAACACTTCTAACACCTCTGAAACACCTTTTGCATTCATACCAAGCATACCAATCATTACAACATCTTGAAACCATCCAGGAACCTATTTGTAAGATCCAACTATCATTGAGAAGGCACTACTAATCAACGTTCATGCCTCTAACTGAGATTCACTTCACCACTCACTCTTTTTCCATCAATGCCACTTGACATCAATGACAACTCTAATGACTAGGGTTAAAAAAATCATACATAGAGCTAACTAGTTTTTAGTTCTTGGAATTAGTCCTTAAAAAGGTATAGCCAACTTTACTCACTTGAACCAACATGGCATGGTATTCCTTCAAAATTTGATAATGATCTTCTTCTGTACAAAAAGCTACCGAATCTATGATGCTTAAATGATCTTAGTACATTTCTAACATGTCTCCAAGATCTCAACAATTCATGCCAACTACCCTATATACTTGTAGCTCTTCCTTTCACTATGCATAACTTTTTAGAGCTCAAATCAATGTTAGAACTCTTGATAATTGAAAACACACCTTGATCTTAACCCAACTACATTTATGCATTCCATGGAAAATTCACCTCTTCTTAGTTCATTTATATCACTTCTTTTCTCAAATGATCTTGAAAATTCTTCAAGATCATCTATGATCCTAAATAACTTTGATGACTTCATGCGCATCAACTGCAAGACCTTGTCTTCTTTGCAACTTTACTACCCTTTAAGGAATAAACACAAAAGGCATACCTTTGTTTCTTTATCATAATAGAACACAAAAATGAATTGTACCATGTGTTATGACTCCATAGTGCAAAAAAATTCCTCTTTAAGGGATGAAAATTAAGAGATTCATCTTCATTATTGTCAACATGTACCTAGTCTCCCTTTCTCTTGTCAACTTGTGCTATGTCACTGCAAACAAAGTCTTCAAGAGTTCACTTGAAGTCATAGACTACTCTTGAACTTTGCAATACATGACCTCTAACTCCTTCATAATATTGAATAGAAGATCGACTAAGATTTACCTTCCTTGTACAGTAGAACCCTTTTTGACTACAAACTCTTAACAGATTATGAAGACTTCAAGACTCTTGATCAACCCTTCTTGACCAAACATAGATAATCCCTTACATCATTACACTATATAGATCAGGTGATAACCTTAACTCACTTTGAAACATCAACATAGCCTCAATTATTGATAATTACTCACCGATATACCACGACTCTTCTCATAATGACTAATCAAGGTATAAGGACATCATGAAAAATTCACTACCTAATTTTTTTGATTCATGAAGCACTTTGAACCTTTCGAGAGAATCGCAGGGTCAATTCACAAAGGATGTAGTAGAATCCATACAAATGACACAAACAAGATTGGTACAAGACCTTATTTGTAAACCTCTTGAAGAACACACAATCACATACTTAATAACATGGCTCTCTTGACAAAGTACATATAAAAAGACCTTCGTACTCGTAGAGAAGAAAACTTCTCGAAAACATCATACACTCATGCCCAATTTTTAAATATGTATAATAATTTCCCTTGGAATGATAGATACTTCTTTGATGAATCAATAGGGCATAGACCGATAGATGATAGTACATTGAATCTAATTGAGCATAGACCCTATAGATACACTTGATTACACATGTGATAGAGATTACAAATTTGTGAATGACATCAAACTTAACAGATCCATGAAACATGAACACTCTTTAAGAAGGAATGAGTGCCTTATCAAAAATTTATGGGCATGACACAACTCTATGATACATATCACTAAGCACATGATTAATCAAGGGAAAGACTCAAACTTGTAGTATACTATTTCATAGACCTCAAAACTCATTGATAGAACATGTGCTTACATGACATCACAAAATTCTTGATACTTTTAAAGATTTAACTTCAATGACACATGCCTTGATAGTACAATGAAGACACTCACTTACCTTAGACTATTCATACAGACCTTTTAAAGATATTATATTTATAATACTACTATTTCAAACCATTAGACTAAACCTTGATCAATAACAACATGGACTTATTATAAGGACTATTAATCTTGTAACTCGACTCATAGAGGAAAGATTGATTCATGGTGACATATTAAACTTCTCTTAGATAAAAAATGACAAAATCAAACACCTACAAGAAACGAAGACTCAAAAAAAAATGGAGAGATCACATCCCATACCTTATAACTCTTGAGGTATCCCAAACTCCTAGCTTCTTCAAGTTATCATATATAAGAGACTGAATGGTAGTGAGACACATATGACTTTCTTCAAGTTTGAGCTCTTTAACTAAGGAAAACATACCTCCTTGATATGATTTGGGATCTTCATTGACAAATATTATTGGTTTATGTTTCATACTCTTCATTTTAGACTGATACTCGATTATTTTGACCTCTTTTTCTTGATCAGCATCCTCCTTGACCATATGAATAGTCTTGACAATCTCAGAATCACTCTTGGTACTGATTGTTCTCTTGAAATATTTCTTCTCTTTCCCTTTGAATTCTTGAAACCTGCTATTGAATATTGAAGATCCACCTTGGTGAAAAAATATAACAATGTGTCCTTGTTTGTGACACTTGAAACACACAACACCTTTCCAAATTCTAGGCTCAAACATACTTAAGTTCCAACCACAATCCTTAGCTCTATGGCCATACTCACAACATGAATAACATTCACCTTTGAAGAGACCTTCACCATTCCTAAGAGACCTTATTTTGAAATCTCTAGCTCTATGACAAAAATCCTGACAAACATAACAATAACCATTGAAATAAGTACCATACCAAGAAGTATTAGGTTGTATAACATGGTTAGGTCTTCTTAAATCAGCCTTATTGGTCACCTTCACATCAGATCAAGAAATTGGTATAGCTCCTTCATAAATCTCCTTTTGATTTCCCTTGAAACCTAGGCTAGTCTTGTCATTTACAACTCTTTGAACTTCTAAAATCCCATCAAGAGATTCAGATCTCTTCTCTATCCTCTCATACATCTTCAATCTATTGGATGCACCTTCTAAATCAGATTCCACATATCTCAATCTATCTTCATACCTACAAAAATATTTTTCTTTAACCTTTAGGGATTTAGACACTCTTTCAACCCATGATTCCAAACTCTTGATGGCTTGACCATGCTAGCAATCAATGAATCTGTAACTTCATACTTCGTCCTTAATTCAACTTCAATATCTAAAGACTTACCCATTGCTTTTGCTTTAAGGATCTCCTTCAAGTGATTAAACTTACTTCTCAAGGACCTTCTCTAATACCAATTATTGGAAGCAAAATGGAATGGGGGTGAATCAGTCCTAAAAAAATTCAATTCATTTACCATTACATACATTCATCATTTCATTCACCATTTAACATCCATAACCATATGAGCATATTAGGTGTGTATTAAGCATTCACAAGAACATGAAATAAAGAAGAAGACACATGAACACCATATATAAGTGGGAAACCCTCAAGGGGAAGAAAACCCACTAAAAATTTACTTATATTACACAAATCAAAGAGATTTAGTGAAGCACCAACTTCACAAGGAACACCAAAACCTAGTTTAATAGAGCACTAACCCTACAAGGAGTACCAACCCTAATTTAGTGAAGAAACCACTCCACAAGGAGGATACAACCCCCTAAGATGATCAAGCACCAACTAAACCATATGAAGATGAAGATATCTGAATTTTTTTCTACCATAATTGATGGAGATCACTAATTTAGCTCACACACTTTCTTTCAAACCCTCATTCCTTCAACTCACTCTATTATTCTTCTTCTTGGACTAAATTACCTTCATACCTTTGAAAAATTCTCTCTAAACTTCCTCATATTTTTTCCAACATCCTTATCTCTGAATTCATGCATTATAATCCCCTTCTCTCTTTGAAACAATTCACATTTTTCCATCTTAGAGCACTAGTTCAAATTTGAACTTAAACCCTTGCTTTATACCCTTCTCAACTCAAAATAATAAAGGAATTCAGTCTCAATCCTTTAGTTTGAAAAATACAACTTAAAAAAATCCCAAAACATTCATAATGGACCCATGTAGGCCGGCCATTCCCAAATGCACTAAACAAGCTCAAAATAAACTCAAAACCCCATCACATGGATGACTAAAAATCAAAACACCATAAACATGATTATTCAAGCTCCCTAATTGCTCAAAAATGTAAAATATGACATAAAAACATCATCCATGGTTGTTAATTATCTTGCACTAATCAAATTCTTCATAAATCACTCAAGAAGGATCATATCCTTCACTAAACAATTGTTTCCAAGAACTAGTCTTCACCTTTGGGCCTCAAGATCACCCAAGAATGCCTCAAATATGGCATGTAACCACTAATTTGAATCTTGTTGACCTGAATAACACATCAATTCTTGATAGAACTCATGAAACATTCATACATGAAAACCACACCAAATTTCCTCTTTACCAAACTGAGCTACACTAAAAGTAGTTTTAGAAACACAATTGGTTTGCACACTTTATGCCACTTAAAATACCTCAAAATTCCATAAATAGGAGAAAAATTCATCCCTCCTCACTCTCAAACTGATATAAATAATCAAACAATCCATCTCATGCCTCTTCTACCTCAATCTTATAGCTTGAGCAATCCTATTTTGAAAATCAGCAACCTTCTTCCTCACAAATTGAGTTGGATGACCCATAAAATATCATCATCATGAGACAAACCATATACCAATGGAAATCCCTCTGAATCCCATTTCCAAAAAATATTACATTTCATTCCAACTCCAAGTGGAAGGCCTTCAACTAGGCACCATCTCTCGAAACTACTCATTTAGCCATCTACGACTCAATAACTAAGCTTGAACTCAACTTATTGCATTGCCTAAAAAGTCACTTCCAGGATTAACCAAATCATGTAAAACTATTAGAATTTTTTTCTAAGAACTCAAGAACCTTCAACCAGAATGAAGTGTCCCAAAAAATTACCTTACCTTTTAAGGCTACTCAAGACCCTCGTTTAACTATGCATCCTCCAGGTTTGACCTTCAAAGATCAGGTCATAACTTTCTCATCCTTTATAAAAAAACAATTTTTGATATAAAAAAGGAAATATATCTGAACTAGGATCACAACATAGCTTAAATCAAGTTCTTACTCCACATGCAACTCTTGCAATTCCAATTTTACCACAGAATGCTCCAAACTACCCCAAAAACCAGTCCTCATAAATACGACACAATTTACCATTTAGTACCTCAACCATGATCTAAAACTATCATGGACATATAGAAAAAATCTAGTTATAAAAAATGTCAATTTATTCATCACCTTCTTTGGAGAACTTTTCCTTAAACTAGACTTCTTCAGAAATAAGCCTTTTTAGGTGGGGCCCACATATTATCATAAACACTAATTTACCTTCCTAGAAATATGGAGGAGTCCTACACAACCTATAATAATAAATTTGGAAAAAGGAATCAAAACTGGTTCAGTATACACCATTGTCTCCAAGTCACTTTGAGCTAGGGTTTCAAAGCAACTTATCTTCTTAACGATCGTTCATAAAAACGTGATGATCAAACTAACTCATTATTTTTGTGAAATATTCATTAATTAACTTAAATTATATGCCAAAGAGCTTAGTTACCAATGTAAATAACACAACCCACAACGAGCATCATAAGGTCAACTTTTTCCTCAAAATCACACTATAGAACACCCAGTTTTGCCAAAACTGATGTATCTTTCAAAATATTATTCAAAATAACCTTAAAATTGTCATGAAACATCATGAAATAATCCTATAATTATATATACTCACCATATATCCCAAATAGGTCAGAAAATCTCTATCCATTAAGACTTACCTATGCCAACTTGCTTTTCCTCCATTTGCTTGTTTCCCAAGGACCATGAAACACCATCAAACATCTGAGATATGACTTAAAACTCATCTTAAATTCCATTTATACCAAACCATGCTGCTACCATGATTTGTTAGGACTGATCAGCTTTGAAAATCATGCCTTCATACCATTCTGAATGCTCCAGGACTAGGAATAGGCCTGGAATGACCTAACTCAACCATGACATCACATGAACTAACCTTGTTGACCTCATACAGAATTTTAGAAACCATTTTACATCAATGGAATTTACATGAATGAAGAAAATAACACATAATGGCCAACATCATCAGGGGTGTAGATGAGAAGGCAATTCACAAGGCTATAAATTGGAATGACTTCTCCATTCCAAGGGATCCTGAAATATTGAAAGTTTAGTTATTGGTTGGAATTTTGGATTGTGGTTTGGGTGTTGAGATTTTTATCACCAACAAAAGAAATAAAATCTACATTTCTTCCATTTCCATTTTTCATGTTTTCCTCTATTCTCTTTCTTTTTTGCACTTTGCAAGCATAGTGATCAAGAAGGAACTTTGCATCCTTGATAGATGAATCTAAGGAATTGTGTGTCTTTAATTTATTAGTCTCAATAATGACTTAAATTGTTGCTTTCCTATAATTTAATTTTGAACTACTTTAATTATTGGGTGTGAAATCTTCTATTTCATACTCACAACAATAACCTTTCCTTTCCTAATTTCTCTCCTTTATCCCTCATCTTTGAAATTTCCTCCTTTGTACCCTATAGAAACACTTTGCCACAAGTTCTTTGAAGTGTTCTTGTGTAATACATAACATATTTGGACACCCCACAACATTTATATAGGATTAGGAAAGTTTCAAATTCAATAATGGGAGCTTCCCCATACAAAATAAGGAGGGCGTAGCCTCGTGAGCATTAGGCGGGAAACACATATTTTTGCCATACGATTTTTTTTTCACCAAAAGTTTTTGTGAATATTTTGGGGAGAGATATGCCCTTGTGCACCCATATAGATATTTGAAAATACAAAAAAAATGAAAAATACCAAAAATACTATATATGCTCAAAAGCCTTTTTGCAAGCCTATTGAGAAATCAACATTTTTCCAAGTTTGATCCTTTTTTGAGAACTTGAGGAAAATTGATAGAGAGAAGATACACCCGAGCTGATCCTATAGGTGGCATTGTTGACCCTGCATTGGAGGAACAATGAAGAGTTGATTTCAGACTTCCCATTATACTAGCAATAATACAAGTTCCTAAAACCATCTTGAAGGTCATACGAAGAAGAGCCGCTTGCAAAACCACTAGTATTCATTCCATAATAAGAAGAAAGATAAGATAAAATGACATCACAAGCACCTATGCCATAGGGATAAAACACTAGTCCATTAGCCTTGGGTCTAACACTCCATGAACTTCCATAAAGATCAATAAATATATTTTTGAAGTTCTATGGAGATGGAAAACAACATCCCGATGATCATATCACGACCATGGAATCCTTGGATTCCAATATGAAGATGTTGCAGTGTGGTTGTTTTTGGAAACATTGCAGAAGATGCCAGAATCTTTGGTTCTACTATTTTCCTTCACGCTGAATCTCTGATTGGGGTGGTTTGAAAATAATTTTGAAGAAAGATTCAAGATTGCCTAAGATGCTCATGTCCTCCTTTCTCAAATTACTTAGATGAAGAAAGATCCACAAGAGTCCATGAGATAATTCATGGAAAAATTCACCAAGACGATCAATAATATTCCCGCCATTTCCCTTCCTATTGCATGGATAATATGAAGATGTTATTCATGAATTATCAATTACTTGAAGTGAGTTTCTTTTTATAGAGAGTTCAACCACGAGATTTGGACCATGCTCAAGAAATTGTTGTTGAGGTGGAAGATGACCTCATCTTGTCGGTAATATCAATAATCCTTTAATGAAGGATAAGTCCCATGGTTCCAAAGATGATAGAGATGATCAATTGTTACAAAGGTTGTCAAATGACTTGACAATGTTGAAGAAAGAAGTTTCTCAATGAGCACCTCATCTAAATTGGAACAGGAACTAGATTGCAGGAGTACCCCAAAGGCTTGCCTTGGAGGCTCCATCGGTCAATGCAATATGTGAGATCAATGAAGATGATGAAGAAGAAAATTTTGAATCAAAATTTGAAAATGAAGGAGAAGCGAGAATGCGCGTAGATAATATTTTTGAATGCACACTTGATGATGAAGAACCCATAGATAGTTACTCCTATGTGGTGTTCACTCGATCATAAAAGGATAAAGAAGGATATTATTATACTACCCAAGCTAAGAAAGTGAATCCTAAAATGGTGACTCCACAAGAAACACAAATTAAAGGAGGATCATATAATTCTACTTCCACATGATCAGCTAAGAAGAAACATGAGACTACTTCAACCAAGAATCCTTCCGCCTCCTTGGGTAAGTCTCATTAGAATTCATTTGAAAAATAAGTTTTTGTAAATCCTAATAACATTCATGTCAAGGATTCTAGAGTCCCTCACGTTCCTACCACTTCCTCATGCTTTGATATCATCGACCATTTCAAAAAATCCAGAGTCCAAATCTCTGAATATGAGTATTTAAGAACTCTTCCCAAGCAACTTGAGAATCATGTTCAACATATCAAAGGAAGTAGTTTTATTTCATGTCCTAAATATGCCACCACCAAATAACTACATCATGTGTCTCAACCTAATCCATCTCTAAACTAACTTGATTCCACACCCTTCACCTCTAGGAAGGTAGATCCTTTCTACATAGCCTTATTGGTCAATGGGTACAAACTGAACAATTAAATCAACGACTATGGTGCTTCGTATAATATCATTCATGAAAAAGTTTCTAAAGCTCTTGGCCTTTCCCTTTTTGCTACCTCCAAGATAACCTCTCCATGGAAATGAAATAGATTCCCCTTATGGGCCAGATCAAAGATGCTGAGGTAGCATTGATGACTTCCTTGACAAAAAAATCACAATGAAAATATTGATGGAAAACATGCCTGCCTCATATGGTATGTTGTTAGGCTGAAGCTTCACAAGATGTCGAGGATATATGCAACTCAATTGGTTGCATGCTACCATTCCAGTCAATGGTAAAGTAAAGAAACTTCTTCCCATCAAGAAAATGAAGTATACTATTCAAAGACTAGATGACCCAATGATAGACATCCCATGTTAAAATTCAAAATCTTGCAAATTTTTCATGACCTTCGAGGATGATTTGAGATGCCCATGTCATTCGAATAATGTCTAAGAATCACGAAGCTAGTCAAAGAGCATAATGGTGATTTGATGAAATTAGAGTTTGAGAGCATTTACTTCCCATGGGATGAGAGAATAAATGAAGTTGTTCTACTAGATGTTGATGAAGATCATGAGAATTTTGACTTGCAACAAGGAAATATTGAAGTAATGAGCGATGTGAATCAAGGAGTGATTCTTGGAAAATTATTGACAGGTAACTTTAATGTTTCCAATCATGTTTTTGATACTTGGTACTAGTTTCCATTCGATAAATTTACTTGTGAATACTAAGACTTCTATTTATCATTTAAAGAAGATGACAAGAGATACAAGAATGCACATGAACCTATTTAAGGATATGATGATTTCATCATAGAAATGGATTTCTTAGTTCGGGTGATCAAGAATAGGAAAATGATAATGGAAAAATTTCAGATCTAATGTTTTTCTCATTCCCTTTTCATGAGGATGGAAACATTCTCAACAAAAATGGAGAAAGGAAATGTTGCTTGATCTTATGGCTGGTTTTTTTCAAAATGGAAACATTTTTAATGGACTTCAACCTTTTAGTTCTCACTTTACTCAAGATAAGAATGCTCTCAACATGATGATGGATGAGGAAGCCCAAAGTGGATAAGACAAAGAAAATGACATTTTCCATGTTACACACCCAACCATGTGCTCATTCTCTTTCCAAGAAGATGATGCATTACACTTGACGCACTATGTAGGGTAGCATGTTGCAAAATATCTGAAGCACAAGAAAGATGATTTCTTGATACAATCGAGAAAAAAAGAAAATAAAGAGGTTAGTAATGATGTTGAAATCTCCAAAGTGTCTCGCCGAAAATCAACCCATGGGAGTAGTGGTTATGAAGAAGATGAACAATGAAGAACATAAACCTTGGCATGTAAATGATAAGTTAAATATGATTAAGGCTCATCTCCATAGTAATGATGGAAAATCAACAAGTGGAACAAACTTGGGAATCAATGAGAAAATGGAAATAATATTTCAAAGCAATAGAGGCAATGAAATGAATGAGTAGATCATCAATTGCACTAGAAATCATGCTAGGTTTCTCAATAAGTTGAGAAAAGGTTCATATTTTATTGAGCCTGTCAACGGGTTTATGAAAGAAAGGTATCTTGTGATACCCATTTATGGGTAAACACTTAGTCCAAATTAGTGCTTTAATGAAAGCGGGTTGTCCCTCGCATGTACATAGGTGAATTAGAATGTTTTGTTGAGTGTTTCCCATATTGTTTCATGTTTCCTTTATGTTGTGTGTTTCCCTTCTCATATTGTGTTTCCTTTTTCTTGTTGTTATTTTGTTTCTTGTCGTGTGTGTGTTCAATAAAGGAATTTGTGTTTTGTATCTCTGTGGTGACTCCATAATCCTAATGGACAATGCACTAGCCCACACAGTGTCTTGAGATTCTAGGGTTCCTAATTTCCCTATCCTCACCGTGATTGATCTATAATAAGTCCCCAATCTAGAACTAGCTATTGTCATGCAAATGTGTTGCATAAAATTTAAAACTCTTAAACATGACAACTTATCCAAAATTGAAAATTTTACCCCTGAGTCTTCCCGAAACCCTCTCCTAGTCAGTTTATCAGTTATGTCATGTCCATTTTGAATTGGCAGTACTTAAAAAATGATTAACAAGTCATTACAAGTGTTTGAAATGATAATATATGGTCAACATGTTCATTGAGTAAGATGCTTCTAATGGCTAGTTCCACAACATGCCTAGAAAGGCCAATTTGACCTCTTCTCAAGACCGGTAGGCATCCTCCATGACAAAATTAAAATATAAAACTCATCTAGATGTGGTATCGAAGAGATCTGAACATATTGGAACTAATTTAGGAAATTTAGAAAATTTTGGAGGTTTAGGGACAGACTGAGAAACATTGGGTTTCTAAGGTGTAAGGAGAGGGTAGTCAAAATTGGTACCGATCTTCTTTGGATGATTCTAGGAGCTCCGTAAGGATTTAGGAGTCAAAAAATTAGTAATTGGAAATATAGAATAATTATATACATGATGGAATTTTAAAATCCTTCACAAGACTCAATCATCTCTCACAAAAACTCAAACCGTATAGACACACCTTCTTTATCTGAGATAAAAGGAGAAATTTAAGGGAGTTTCATGAATAATTCAATTTTAATACCTATAAAATTTTATTTTGAAGGATATTGGGATTCAAAATAATATAATAGTTCATAAAATAATTCTTCTTGGAGCTCCGGAAACCTCATCGTCAAGTTTCTCTCTCTCAGCAGTTAGTCAATTTTGCAAGAGGACACATGTCACCTACAAGTTGAGGTGCATTTTTGTGTCCCTCATGTCCCTTTCATAAGGGGATAAAGGGGATAAGAAAATGTACCCCTCCTCAATATTTTACCCTTGGTTCTCTATGTAACCAACTTGCAACACTCAAGGGCTTATCTGGCCTATTTCTAGCTCCCACATCGTGCAATCACATAATGACACTTGGAAACACTAGGTGAGGGAGCATTTTTGTGTCCCTCTTGTCCCTGTCCTAATGGGACAATGGGGACAAAAAAATTCACCCCTCTTCATCCCCTTTCAAGGTTCTTCATACACCCAAAACAAGCTCCCAAGTGCTAGAATCAAACCTTCCTTCATCTCCTCAAACTCGAATCCCGAAGTGACACTTGTCAACCAAAGGTGATATTATAATTTAATTAAATTCCAAAATGAAATAATGTTACAAGTGGATATTCTAATTTAATTAACTTCCAACATTAACTACACAAAATAGAATAACAATTTTCAAAGTGACTATTGATCTAACAATTATCAAAAATCAAGGGAAAATTGTACTTAGTTGATTCTGTGTGGATTTAGAATATTCTGGGTGATATGAGTGCAAGAACATGATTATATAAGAATGAAAAATGCTTTGTTTTTAAAATGGAACTTGAAACTAGGCCTAGTCAAAACCATACAATTAGGTCCAAAGCATTTGTACGGTCTTGGACCTGCTTGGAATATGGGTCTACAACTTCATGATTGTTTTCTTTCCTAAAATGTGTGTCAATATTCTTCACTCACCTTTAGAATGGATCTGTAAACTCTACTCAAACATTATAACCCTTGTAGTAGAAGGAGTTCTTGTAAAATAAAGTTAGATGGGTTATGGTCACCCTTATGCACCGCTGACATTGCCATTACTCTAAAGAGGGATAAAACTTCATTTCATTCTCCTATCATGTTATATATATATCATAGGACAATCAAAACTTGACAACCGTGCTTTGATAATGTTTTTCTTGAGTTTCACACTTGCTCAAATACTTGGGAAGGGTCACTTTTCTTACATTTATAATGAAGATGGAGACTTCTATACCTAGAAGGAGACTTAAGACTTGTAGAGAATGGTGTACTAATGGATTTGCATGAGTTATTTCACACTTGGAGTTCCTTTTGTGCTTAATTTTACATGAGTTCTTAAAGTGCCATGTTTTAAAATGAGGTATGATTTGCTTACTTAAATACACTTATGAAGGATATCATGTCATGAAAGGATGATTAAGGGGATATATTTTCTGATAAGAATGTGATGGAAGTGAAATAATTAGACCAAAACATGTTAGTACAAAACTATACAAAGAGGGTTGGCTTGTAGATTTGTACAACCCTACCAAAAATGGCAATTTTGACTAAGAGGGAAAAACATGTTGCGACTTTAAGGGTAAAAGGATGAATATTCCTAGGTTTTTTTAATGCAGCTTAAGATTTATAAAATAATGATAGAGAGGTGTGAAAAGATAAACAAGTAATCAAAGAGCTATCAGGGTGTGCTAAGTAAGAGTGAGGAGAGTGCATTTGTACATGCAAGTGTGTAATGTTAAGATCAATAGTGTCAAATGGTAAATTTTTAAATTTGAGTGTCTACATTTGCCCCCTTTAATATGAAATGAAATTACATGCTTAAAGCAAAAGATACTTGAGTGTGTAGAATTTTTTTTTATAGTATCCTGTTGTGTTGGTGTTGGAACACTCCAAAATGAAACTTGTAACACAAATTGTAGTGAATTCCCAAGATAGGAAACTGAACTTTAACTCAATATGTAATGAAAGTACTATACAAAAATTTACAATAATAAATTACAAAAGAGATGAAAAACATGAAAGGAATACACATGTCTATTTTGTAGAGGGAATTCGCTCCTTTTCTTATGCTTTAAAGATTTTGGATTTGTTGAAATTTGATGAATAATTGGGGGTGATAATTCCACAATTTTAAACACGAAGAGGTTAATGTATTACGTGTAAAAACCCAACAAATGAATTAAAAAGATAAAAACCAAAAAAATAAGGAATTGAAGAACCTCGTCAAGGAAGAAGACCATGTATCAAAGTCATTTAACAACTTTGATATCTTCCTTTAGGTATAAGAGGATAGGAAAGTATGCATACAAAGAATGTATCAACTTTGATACCTTGCACAACCCTACGTAACATACCGCTCAAGATAGATATAAGCCTAAAATTTTAAATTAAGACACGAAATAAGTGCCCCCATACTCTTCCCACATACCAAACCATTGAGTAGAAACAAAATAGAAATGATTGCATGCTAAAATGTGAGTGGAGAAAGGATACCCATGCCCACAATTTTCCCAAAACAAAATGTGAAAATGAATACCAAGGATAAAGAGAGAATGAAATAATTCATGCCCCTTGAATCTATGCCAAAATTGAGTCAATATGAGTATAAAACCATATGAAAATGTTGTGCTAGTGATGAAAAATATGATAAGGTTGAAAAATATAGAGAAAATTCCCAGGTAAAATTGTATGATAGGGTTAAAATTATCCATATGGTCTTGACTAGGCTATACATTTATGAAACTATGTAGAATCTATTGATTTCTTGTGTTTGAGTCTAATTTTGAGGCATTTTTGTCTACCTCTGCATATATCTATGCCTAGAAAAATGCAAGTGTCTAATGGAAATGTAGAATAAACCTTGGATGCGTGCCCTCTCTTTTGAGACATGTGTGATAAAGAATTGTAGTGCACAAATCAAAATAAAAATGTATATCCAAGTATGAAATTGATCCAGAGGATATTTTTGATACTTTAAGATTTCCCTAAATACACCTAAACCAAACAAGTGTGGTAGAGCATTAAGCGATATTTTCGATGATACCTGAATGTGGAAAATGGACTTTGAATGCTTAAGTTATGTCTAATCAAAGTTTGGTTTATGCGTTGGGAATCGACAGGTCAACCAACTAAGAAGGAAATGACACATGGTGAAAGTGGAGTATAAGTGGAAGGGTTAAAAATCAGTTTTGTGATGTTGGTCTTTGACACTCGTATTCGCAGTGGGCTGCGTTATTTTCCGGCCGGGGGCCTCGGCCAGGTTCAACACACTCTTTTCATGAAGGGGACTCTTTGTTGCTTTGCATCTTCACTTTTCCACATGGTGGGTGCTCGAGCCACCACGTGGCCCTGTCACCACTATCACATTGTATGGAAACCAAGATAACTTGGTTGGGTATTTGGCTATCTCAACTAGCTTAGGACATTCCCTCGACAAGTTACCACATTGCATGACGAGCTCTATGCATGGAAGAGAGAGATTTTGTTCGGGTTAATTCACGGTGGCCACACTATGTGGGAATGCTTGATGCCACCACCAATGTTCACATGGGATTCCAACCCAACTACCCACTTTATAATGGGTGGGATTTACATAAATTGATAGCCACTATATGGCTAAAGGGAGGTGAAGGTGTGGTCTAAGCTACTATTAAGTTGGGCGGTTAAGCCCATAATATACACTACCCATTGTGATCTCCCAATGAATGTGGGAATTTAACTCCCCATGTTTGTGAATATTTCAAGGTTCCTGCTTTGATTAGTGAAAACTAAACAAAAAATCAAGAAAACCTCAAAAAATGGGAGGGTTTAAGGACCTCCTAATGTGGATGATGATGAAGATGGTATGGGCACAAAAGAATGGATCATGTTCATGTGAGTTAAGAACCAACACAACAACAAAGAATGAAACATGAAAAAGGATTAGTGATAGATATGGTGGGCTACCCGACGAAGTCGGTTTTGATAAGTGAAAGCTTCCTAGAGAGGATGCCACCCACATGATAACAAAGATATGAATAATCGATCTTTGGATGTGTTTTCACCCTCAAAATTCCCCTCATTTTCCAAGTCTAGACTCAAAATTTTGAGTTGGTACCTCTACAAATATTAAAAACAAAGTATTGTGAAAATGGTTCTTTCCAAGGGCTTGTGGTCTCCTAGAAACTTCTTCACCAGATGGGAAATTTCTTCCCATTTCTGAAAAGGTAAAGAAGTCCTCCTAACTCTTCATATTTTTCAAGTTATGGCCTAGCAGACCTGAGATGGTATTATTTTCCCAAGGCGGGCTGGTGGGGCTGCGGGATTTTTTAGCACTTAACACCTTTTGGCAAAGGGTGCAATTGGTGATGGCGGGCCCGCAAGCCCACATAGAGAGATAAAAAAATAATGCCTAAGGTCCGCCACCAATCAGATGGTGCCATGTAGCCGCATTGAAAAGTCAAAGTGGGGATGTGGGTCGGTGAAGAATTTTGAAGTTTTAAGATTTTTGATAAAAAGAGTTAAAAGTAAAAAAGTAATCCGTGACTCTGTCACCAAGAAGATAACACCACGTGTCTGACCATTGAAAAGTCAAAGTGAGCGAGCAGGCCAAAATTTTCCAAAATGCCTTCTCACTGTAAAAGTTATAAAATGTAAAGGTTCCCCCGCGCCTTTGCTCAATTAATTTCTTTCACGTTGGCAGCCCAAATTTAAAGATGTAAAAGCAAATTGAATGGCCCATATTTAAACTGGGAAAATAATGTAATCGCTGCCGTATATTTGAAAAATTGGTTTTTCCACCATTAACGTTTCTTTGCGAATCAAGAATTCAAAAGGGCGCGAATGATTGGAATGATTTGTAAATCGCTTTTTTCTGCTCAAGGAAGTTGTAACCATTTCTTCTTGCTCGATGATGTTGTAACCATCTCTTGCAAGCTATTTCATGGGATTTCAAAGCCATTGTATAGGGTTGGAATTTTGAGATTTTGGAACTATAATTTTGAATCTGAAGAAATCAATACAAGGGTTTTCCCCTTTTCCTCTCTGTTTTCTCTTTCCTTCTTGCTTTGATCTGTGAATCATTTAATCCTTGCATGCTTAGAAACTTTGTGTTCTAGTTTATACAATCTCAAGAACTTTGAGTCTGTGGATTGTTCTGTTATAAACGTGAATGGTTCTATTCTATATCTCATTTGCTCAATACATATAAGGGTTTTCTCTACCATCTCTTTTCCCTAAAATTATTGTCTTCTTCTTCCTCCCTCCTCTCTTCAAGTCTTCTATCCTCATGTATTGATAACTTTCTAGGCATAAAACACATTTCAAGATATCGAGAAACCACCATTGAATGAAATATTGTGTATTTGTACATAGGTTTTTCCCTACTTTCAATAAGGGAACCTTTCCCATTAAAGAGGAGGGACTTACTTGTCCCCTGACTATGGTTTCATTCCAAGTGCAAATCTAAAACCCAAAATTTTGGTGACTCTACTGGGGATTTTTTCAACAAATTTCTTTTCTAAAAGAACAACTAATTTGATCATTTCTTTAATCTGGCGACTTTAAGATATACTCGTGGTAGAAGGGCTCTTGGAATTAAAGATCCCCAATTTCAACTCCTGATCAACAAGGTTTTCAACTTCCTCCAACAAGAAGAAATAGAAGAGCTCGTTCCACAAGCACACCTCCTGTTGAAGACAGAGCTTCTGGTAGTAGCATTCCTCAAACACAACTTAGCCCTAATCTCTCGTGCCCTAATTATTATTGGTGTCTCAATTCCACTTCAAGAAATCTTTCCAAGGATGGCAAAACCTTGGCCTTGGGACAAAAAGTTGGGCCTCTGGCTCTACCTCAACCATTACATGAGCTACTTAGGGGAAATAGGAAGAATTTTCCCAAATTTAGAGGTGATGGAAAAGTGCACCCTGATAAACACATTACAACCTTCATTGTTGCATGTGAGTCCTGGAGTCAACATGAGGATGTATCTGTTAGGATGTTTGTGGAGACCTTGCAAGACAATGTTGTAGATTGGTTTTACCATCTTCCTGTTGGGACCATCATCAATTGGACTACTATGAGGACTGAATTTGAGCAGCGTTTCAAACCTGCTGAAGATGTGCATGCTTTGTTAGCTCAGATTTCTCAAATCAAGAAGGAGCCACATGAGCCTATGAGAGAATTTGTGGCCAAGTTCAACAAGTTGATTAACAAGATTCCACTAAATACTAGGCTTGTTGATCAGATTCAGAAGTGTTTCTTCTTGAATGCTCAATTGCCTAAGTAAGCTATGCCCTGAGGAGAGAAAATCTTGCAACTTTGGATGCTGATCAGAGATTGGCTATCAGTGTGGAAGATGACTTGATCATGTCTGGAAAGTTGAAAAGGGAGTCTTTCAAATCCAAAGCATCTTCTTCTTCCCTTCTCTTGGAGGTAATGCAGATCAGTTGGTGCAAAATATGGCTAATGACCTCATTGCCATCAAGAAACAATTGGCTCAACATGCTCCATATCAAGATGTTCCAAGGAAGAACTTTCACCTTGAACTGCCGCTTTTCTTCTCAAACCAGGTTGGCCATTGAATGTCCACCCCTCAAGGTGCCTCAATGCTGCTTGTGAGATTCTTGAGCCTGATGATGAGGAAGAAAATGGCCTCTATGATGAATAAGAAGAGGAAGATGATGAAGAACTAGAGGAGCTTGGTGGTTCTTGAGTTCATTTCCTCACCACCGAAGGTGTGGATGATGATATGACTATGATGATGTAGTGGTGAGATGAATAGTGAGTCATATGTTGTTATGACCCATGAGCAGACCAAAAAAAAGGAAAAAGTGGTACAACTTGCAAAAAGATCCAAGGAGTACCCCATCACCATCCCGGTGATTGCAAGAAGAGGAGATCCTATTCCTACTACTTCCACCCAAAAGGTAATCTTTTCTAGTCCTCCCTCTACTTCGCCTCAGGAATTCTTGTCTAACAAATGATAAATCTGATAGATCAAAAGCTCCTCCTACTCCTAGTAGTGATTTCCCATCCACATCTGAATCTTTTTATATTATAGACCATCTTAAAAAGACCAAGATTCATATTTCTAAGGCATATTTCTATCAAACCCATTCTAAAGCCTTTACCAAAACAGTTAACTTTGTAAATTATAAATCTAAAACCCCAACCTATTCTTCTAAAGGCCTTTTTCCCACTCCTTCTTCACCTTAACCTAGCCTTGTGGCTACAGTCACTTCACCCAATGAGAAGATCAAACCCTTCTATGTGACTCTCCTCATAGTTGGCCACAAGCTGAACAACTATGTCATTGATTCTGGTGCATCTGATAATGTAATGCCTGCAAAAGTGGCTCATGTTTTGGGTCTAACCCTAACCCGCACTTAGGGCTCTTGCTATTCCATGGAAAGTAGAGAAGTTTCTTTGGTTAGGAGAATCAAGGATGCACAAGTAGCTTTTGCTGCTTTAACAAGAAGAAGGTCTTGGCTACCATCTTGGTTCCCGATATCCCTCCTTCCTATGGCATGCATCTGTCTGCTAAGTATGAAATTTTGCAAAGATGTTGAGGTGAGATCCAAATGGATTGGTCACATGCCTTGATCCCTGTCAATGGGAAGATGAAGAAGTTGTTTCGATAAACAAGCGAGTATATTGTGCAAAAGACACATGATCCTAAAGCACAAATATTGTATGAAGACATTCGACATGGGAAATACATGATCATGTCACAAGAGGAGAAAATTTTGTCAAAGGGAGTGTTGCTTGATCCTAATGGTGTGTGGAATTTGGAGTTTTATGGAAGATTCTCTTCAGTTGGTTTTGGAGCTGGTGTAGTGCTCATTTCTCCTGGGGTAAGGTTCATCCTTTCTCTTTCAAGTTTCAATTTGAAAATACCAACAATACTACTTTGAGTATGAGGCCCTCATTCTTGGGTTGAGCATGGTGAAGGAAATGGGAGTGAAGAACCTTCTTGCTCATGGAGATGCAAAGCTAATTGTAAAACAAGTTAGAGACCTTTATCAGGTAAAGAACAGAAGGTTGAAGCACTATAGGAATCTGGTTTGGGATTCCATTGAATTCCTTGATGCTTTTTCCATTGAAGCTGTGCCAAGGGAAAGGAACACTAGGGCTGACTCTCTAGCTATTTCGGGGTCCTTGTTGATTCCTCATCCTGATTTCCCTCAAGAGAAATTCACCATTGAGATGATCCATAGACCTAGTGTGCCTGAAAATGCAAATAATTGGCAAGTTTTCAATGATGACCAACATTTGATTTCTTTCTTGGAGCTCAGAGACAAATTTGATCAATTGTACTTTGAAGGAAGTGACAATATACCTAGAGAGTGTGTGTCATCAAATGAAGAGGGTGTCAAACATTAGATGGATCAAGATGGATGCATCAAACCGAAAGGTAAAAAAATACCTAAAGGGATGGTGAGTTTGGAGGATCTTTTTGATAAACATGATAGGTATATGAAGTCTAAAGTTTCCCAAGGATCCCGACAATCTGCTAAGACTGAGAAATTGAATATTGGGAGTCTTGATGATCCCAAAATGGTCAACATTGGAAAATGTTGCACTCGGGAAAGAGGAAAAGAAGGCGGTGAATCTATTGAAGAGGTATGTTGATGTTTTGACTTACTCTTATAATGATCTTAAGGTTTTTAGTCTAAATAAATGTAACATTTCATTCCTCTTAAGCCTGGAATCAAACCCTTCAAACAAAAGTAAAGGAAATATAATCCAAAGATAGCTGATACAATTTTCCAAGAAATACAAAATCTTTTGAAGGCTAAGATCATCTTCCCCATCCATCATTCAACGTGGATTGCTAATATAGTGCATGCCAGAAGAAAAATGGTGAGATCTGATCTGTGTGGACTTCAGAAATCTAAATTAGGGTTCTTTGAAGGATAACTACCCTCTCCCCATGATGGACCAAGTATTGCAAGCTGTCATAGCCTTAGAGATGCTATCTATGTTATATGGATTCTTAGGGTACAATCAAGTAGAGGTGAATACTACAGATCAACATAAGACTGCCTTTACTACTCCTTGGGGCACCTTTGCATACAAGAGGATGCCATTTGGTCTCATCAATGTTGGTGCTACTTTCTAGAGGGCCATGGACTTGGATTTTGGTAGTTTGAAAGGAAAATGCATTGTTGTGTATTTGGATGACTTGACAAGTGTTTTCTAAAGCAAGAACAGATCACTTCCAACACCTTGAAACAATATTGTAGAAGTGTAGAGAGCATGGGATTTCTTTAAACCCTAATAAGTCTATGTTTTGTGTCACATAAGGAAATCTATTAGGACACATTTTTTCAAAGGAAGGGATCAAGATTGATCCAGAGAGAGTTCAAGCCATCCAACAAATTCCTCTTCCATCAAGTAAGAAAGGTGTCCATTCTTTCTTTGGTAAGATCAATTTCCTAAGGAGATTCATCCCCAATTTTGCAGAACTTACTATGAGCATTTCTCACATGATGAAAGGGAAGAAAAATTTTGGTTGGTCCTCTGAAGGAAGAAATCATTTGAGGACATTAAATAGGCTATTGCAAAGACTCCAATCTTGGCATTCCCGACTTTAGCAAAAATTCATTATCTATTCTTATGCCACTGAAAACACCCTAGCCAAGCTATGTTAGCCTAGAAGAATGCTAAAGATCATGAGATCCCAATTACATTCATGAGTTATGTCTTGAAAAATCATGATCTGAAGTACACCATGATGGAGGAACATGATTTTGCAATACTTGTCAAAGCTATCAATCGCTTTAGGTCATACATCCTTAATTATCATTTTGTGGTGCTTGTGTCGATACAACAATCAAATCCATTCTTACTCAGTAATAATTTGGAACCAAGAGAGGTAATTGGGTAGAAAAGGTGCAAGAATATGATCTTGAAATCATGCCAACAAAGCTGGTTCAGGGGTAAGGGCTTGTGTGAACTCATTGCTAAGGGAGCTGCCAAGGAGTTGTCCAAAGATGGAGTTGATGTCCCTATTGTTCTATTCCTCATCTTGATAGATGTATGGTATGCTGACATTGCTCACTTTTTGACCTATGGAGAGTGTCCATCTCATTTGAGTGCCAAAGAGAAGAGAGCCATTAAACTGAGGTCTACACAATATGTGCTATGGGAGAATGCTTTGTTCAAATGAGGCATAAATGGAAGGTTTTTGAAGTGTGTAGACAAGGAGCAACAAAAGAAGTTGTTCTCTACTTTTCATGACCAGGCTTGTGGAGGTCATTTCTCCTCTCTGTAACAACTCATAAAATACTTCATGCTTGTTATTATTGGCCCACACTATTCAGAGATGCATCAAAATGTGTTGGTAAATGTGAAGCATACCAAATGTTTGTTGGAAGACCTAAGTTGGCTGCTTTGCCTCTCAAGCTGTAGTTATTGAAGAGCCATTTCAACAATAGGGTTTAGACTTCATTAGAGCACTTAATCCATCTTCCAATGTTGGGCATACCCATGTGTTGACTGCCACATATTACTTCACCAAGTGGGTGGAAGCCATCCCAGTCAAGAGCACTACTTCCGAGGTAGTTTGCAACTTCATTAAGGAGAACATATTGATTAGGTTTGGGACCCCAAACAAAATTGTGACTGAAAATGCTTCCAAATTTTCTTCTACTGAGATGATGGACTTCTGCTATGGGTATGGGATCTCCCTTGCTCATTCTTCAGATTACTACCCCCAAGGGAATGGACAGGAAAAATCAATAAACAAGAACTTGGTGAACATAGTTAGAAAGATTATAAATGATTCTCATAGGAATTGGCGTAAGAAGCTATATGATGCCCTTTGGGTTAGTAGAATTACACCCAAGAGAGAAATTATAATTTCTCCTTTCCAAGTGGTGTATGGTGTGGAAGCTCAACCGCCAAATCACAATGGAATAAACAACTTTACATCTGATGAAAACCATTGAAGATTCAAGTTTTAGTAGCTCTTTGGACAAGAGAATTTTGTACCTTCAGAAGCTTGATGAGGACAAATTGCAAGTGGTTGATAGAATAACAGCTCATCAGTTGAAAGTGAAGGCTTTGTTTGATAAGAAAGCCAAACCTAGAGTTTTCCAAGTGGGAGACATTGTGCTGCTTTGGGACAAAATACATGAGCCATGAGGAAGCCATGGTAAGTTTGATTCTCTTTGGCTTGGTCCTTTTAGAATCAGACATTTTGCTAGAGAGAACTCTTTTTATCTGGATTACATGGATGGATCTCCTCTCCCACTTCCTTATAGTGGGCAATACCTAAATTTTCAAGTCCTAGATGGCTAGGAAGTCCTTTTGTACATTACGTTTGGTTTTTGGTTTTTGGCTTGTTTCCCTTTCTTGTTATTTATTGTGTGGTGTGTTTTGTTTTGGGTCTTCCCTTTTGGTTTGTTTTGTTTCTTTTCCCGTCTTGTGTGTGTTGCCTTGTATTGGTTTTGATTTTGAATCCTTTGCCCAATGGATAAGGCACTGGTCCTCTTTCCCAGAGTTATTTGTAGTTCTTGATCTTGCCTTGTGTCTTTGTTCCAAGCCAAGTCATCCCCAGAAAGAGCCAGCTATTGTCACCCTCAAAATTCCTCTCATTTTCCAAGTCTAGACTTAAAATTTTGAGTTGGTGCCTCTAAAAATATTGAAAACAAAGTATTGTGAAAATGGTTCTTTCCAAGGGCTTGTGGTCTCCTGGAAACTTCTTCACCAGATGGAAAATTTCTTCCCATTTTTGAAAAGGTAAAGAAGTCCTCCTAACTCTTCATATTTTTCAAGTAATGGCCCGGTGGACCTGAGATGATATTATTTACCCAAGGCAAAGGTGGGGGTCAGTGGGAGTTTTTTTGGCACTTAACACCTTTTTGCAAAAGCAGTGCGGTTGGCGATGGCGGGTTTGTGAGCCCATGTAGAGAGATAAAAAAGAATGCCTAATGTCCGCCACCAATCAGATGGTGCCATGTAGCCACGTTGAAAATTCAAAGCGGGGATGCGGGTTGGTGGAGAATTTTGAAGTTTTAATTTTTTTGATAAAAAAGTTAAAAGTAAAAAAGCAATCCGTGACCACTATCAAGCCAGAGATAATGCCACGTGTCTGACCATTGAAAATTCAAAGCGGGTGAGTGGGCCAAAATGTTCCAAAATGCCTTTTTGCTATAAAAGTTATAAAACATAAAGGTTTCCCCCGTGCCCACTCCAATCAATTTCTTCCATGTGGGCGACCCAAATTTAAAGTTGTAAAAGCAAATCGAATGGCCCATATTTAAATTGGTGAAATAATGTAACGACCGTATATTTGAAAATCTAGTTTTTCCACCATTAACGTTTCTTTGCAAATCAAGAATTTGAAAGGGCGTGAATGATTGGAATGATTTGTAACCGTTTCTTTCTTGCTCGAGGAATTTGTAACCATTTCTTGCTTTCTCGAGGAAGTTGTAACCGTCTCTTGTGAGCTATTTCATGGGCTTTCAAAGCCATTGTATGGGGTTGGAATTTTGATATTCTGGAACTGTAATTTTGAATCTGAAGAAATCAATACAAGGGTTTTCCCCTTTTTCCTCTGTTTTCTCTTTCCTTCTTGCTCTGATCTGTGAATCATTTAATCCTTGCATGCTTAGAAACTTTGTGTTCTAGTTTATACAATCTCAAGAACTTTGAGTCTGTGGATTGTGCCTATTATAAATGTGAATGGTTCTACTCTATATCTCATTTTCTCAATACATATAAGGGTTTTCTCTGCCATCTCTTTTCCCTTTGAAAGTATTGTCTTCTTCTACCTCCCTCCTCTCTTCAAGTCTTCTATCCTCATGTATTGATAACTTTCCAGGCATAAAACACATTTCAAGATATTGGGAAACCACCATTGAATGAAATATTATGTATTTGTACATAGGTTTTTCCCCTTCTTTCAATAAGGGAACCTCTCCCATTAAAGAGGAGGGACTTGCTTGTCCCTTGACTGTGGTTTCATTCCAAGTGTGAATCATAAACCCAACAGATGAAAATGGTAATCATTATAGAAAAAATGTAATTAAACGAAAGATACTTGAGATGATAACTAATAAAAAATACTGTAAACAAGAACAAACTAGAGCAGTCGACGATGACTCGAGTAGAGATGACACAATCGATGGTGACCAGAGCAGAGATGATACCAAATTGTGAAGGAACAAAACTGAAGTGTGATGTGGGTTGCATAAAATAATAACAGGGTACATATACTATAAATGAGAAGGGGAATCGATAGATTTGAATGGGGTAAAGGGAGATTTGACAACAACCCAAGACAAATAAACACATTCAACGATGACCATGTAGAATTGATAGAAGGAGGAAGAAATAGGGACCCATGTTGGTCCTAAGATGCTAAGATGGATAACATAATGTATATAAGGTGGATATGATACTTTTAGGGTGGATAAGATACAAGATAAAGTGGTTAGGATGCAAAGTACATCGGATTTGATAGATATGGGATATGGGTCGGTGATAATTGAAAAGATGTGAGATGTTAGCTAAAGAATATAATGGTTAAAGAGATTTGAGGATGATAATGGATGGTGAAAGGCTAAGCAAAACTTGAAGAAGGCCCGTCAAACCTACAAAACAAAGAAGAACATACATGAAAAATATCTCCAAGTAGCCTTCACTATGTTCAAAGCTCCAACAATGACATGCAAAATGACAATAAGATGATTCCACTAATAACTAGATTTATAAGGATGATGTAAGAAGTACTACTCACAAAGCACAAAAATGATTGAAAATTTTCTAGCCCTTTGAGAGGAGGGGTGAGTGTAATTAAATAGGATAGGGTAGGGTCGACGATGACTGGGTTAGTCACGCAATCGGGACAGACATTCTGCCAAGAGATGTTAGGACCATAATGGAAAAGTGAGAATAAGATAAGAAACGGGTAGAAAACAGAATGTAACGACTAACATGTTATTTTTAGCCTTGCACACATATGGGGGGGTGTTTAATGGGTAAGGATATCTTAAGGATGAGTAAATGGGTAGAGGGAATCTTAAGAAGGGTTTAAATGAGGGATAATAATTAGGGGGCATGGGAATCGATAGGGGTATCGAATATGTGTGATTAAGATAGGATTAGGGTAATTAAATGGGTTTAGGGTAGATTAAGGGTTAGGAAAATAATAAGGATTAAAATATGGGAAAGTAGGAATTATGGAGGATATTAAAATAAATAGGATGTGGGGGAAATATGAATTTAGAAGGGAAAGTGGGTAATTCAAAAATAGGAGGGAAATGGGCATGCTAGACGAGGATGAGAGGCAAACACAATGTGAAGGCACTCTGGGAGTGACAAAAACATGTTTCTACATTTTTCCCCCTTTTTGAGGGGTTTGCGATAAAAAAATTGCGAGACAAAAACAAAAAGAGATGGGAAATGATGATTGGTGAGGAAAGGACAATTGATGAGGAAAAGATTAATTGATAAGATGCTCCCCCTCAAACTAGGGATTGAGACAAAAAGGGAATTGATCATGAGTTTGAAAAAATGATAGATGAGAGGGGAGGGTGGGAAAATATGGGTAAAATAGAAGACGAGGCATGATGCACCGTAAAAGAATCCACACAAAAATAAATAGAAAAGTATGGCATTGATTTCAGGAATCACTTGGCAAGGAACAAAGTATAGTCTCAATGGAGACGAAGAAAATGACCTACATACTTGTGAGTCGGTGAAAACCACTACGAGATGGAGGGAATTGACTCAAAATGGATGTACAAGCCATGGGACCAATGGGTCGAGGCGAAATCGGAAGCATGTGCAAACAAATGTGAGGATAATAACATGAAATCCTTCATACATGAGGAATTGAGCGGAAAATGTGTCTATGAAAGATGATAATGAAGACAATAATGGTGCATAAGTAAAGGAAAAGAAGATGGCTAGAAAGGTGAGATGATAACAAAGGATGGATATGATAAGTGAAAGTGCATTGTGGTTGAAACACCGAAATAAAATGGAAGAAAAGATGTTTTAATCGGGAGATGGTGAGATATAAACATGATCTTGATTTTATTTTAGGATTTTATGATGTGTTATGATTTATGTTTTTGATTTAGATGCTATGGAATTTATTTATGATGTTTGATTTTGGATGTGAAAGTTAAAATATGATATTAATGTGATGAATATGATAGATATTTAGATAATATGGCTTTAGAAACATGACAGTTATAAATGATATGGGATGTGATGAGATAGGATATAGAATATAGATGGTGTGATGAAATGTGTTATGATGAAAATATGGTGAATGAAAATATGATTTGGACATGGATAGATGGTTAGATATAGATGAGATAATGAAATCAAATGATGTGGAAATGATGTTAGGAAATTAGAGGGGATGAAAGAGAGAGATGCATCCCGATAGGGGTGACCAAAAACGCATAAAGGAAACTATACCATAGAGAAGAGTGCAAGTGGAAGGAGTGATCCAAACTAGATTAGAGGTAAAGCGAGAATGAGAATCAATCAAAGCAATGCACTTGCGACCAAAGGTAGGTGTTAACATAGAACCAACGATAGTTAGTCACACTCATGATCAAGAAGAAAATATGGAAAGGGGAAGCTTATAGACCTACTGTCAACATGAAAAGGGGTCAAGATATAACATGCATGCAGGAAAAAAATTCTCCTTAGGTGGTGTTCCTAGGAATATGCCCCAACTTTAGATATAATGATGCAAATGGATCAATGTGGGAAGCTTTCCTAGGATGATTTTACATATGAAAGGCTGATCAATGTGGGAAGCCTTTTACTGTCATTATATTATAAGGTATCCCTCCTTCTAGGGAGTGGTCTACATTTTTATTTTGAGATGGAAAGATACATGATTTCTATCCTTTTAGGGATCAATCTATATTATTACATTATTTGATTTACATGAATAATTGTCCTTTAAGGGAGCAATGATTTGTTTTGGCGAGCATCCTTGATTTTGAACATTTAATTTGACACAAGAGTGGGAATATCCAAGTAGACCACTTAGTACGGGATAAAAATATGTGCAAGCTATAATTCAGTGGCCCTTATAATGGTTCCGGAAGGTAGAAAAGAGGGAAATGGAATTAATGATCGCATAGTTTTTACCAAGAAGGAATAACCTATCCATAAGGAGCATGCTATGAGCAGAACCATGGGGCCCATATTTAAGGTCATAAATAGGATAGTAACGGTAGACCACATAATTCCAAATCATTAAAATGATAAATGGAAGATGCAACTGATGGAATAAGGGGATCACTAAGGTGACTAAGGTCATATTGGTAGAAATGCTAACAATTGAAAGGTTTTAAATGCAAGGCATTGAGAGGTTCCAGCTTTAGGTTTACTATCAAGAGATGCTAAATGATAAGCACCGAGACCCATACTAAGGCATGATAATGTATGGTCCAATCAAGTCAAGAGAAAACATTCCACGTTGGATCCTTTTTAGAGTAGTGACAATTTTTATTAAGTGGAGAAAGGGGGGAAACATCACCTATGCCTATGGGGTTGTTGGATGAAGAAAATGATGGATTGATGTGTATGGGAGATGTGAAAGAGGTGTGTGGGGGAGAACTAGAAGTGTAGGGTTAACAATCCACCCGTGAGAGATGTTGTGTTGTATTGGGTAACTTGGATATAGATATAGATGTTTTTGGAGATGGGGAAGTATGTTAGAATAGAGAGAATCTGGAGGAGGGATTTCAACGAAGGATTTAGGTTTAGGTGATTTAGGAGGTGTGGAATTGATTGGGGGATTGGGATTAGATGGGGATGAAGTAGGTGGAATAGGGTGTTACTATTTGATGAGAAGATCATCTTGTTCCATGAGATCGTGGATGATAACATGATGGGATTTTTAATGCTTCATATAATGTTGAGGGGTACGATGATAAGCAAAAACAACGCTAGGATCAAAATACATGGGATTCCTTCTGTGTGGGTCAAAGGGTTTGATAGGGGAAGAGTGATTGTGGATGTTTAAAGGCGATGCTTTGAAGGATGTCAATTTAAGACCCAATAGAGGTCTTTGAAGAAGGGGGATGATGGATAAGTTGGGTATAGGAGAGGTAAGTGAAGCCAAGAGGGTGGTTTTTCCTTGTGAGGTTTGATAAGGGCATTGGATGCTAATTTAGATGTAGGGGTGGGCAGCTCGGATGACTTGCATTAAGAGTGAGAAGGAGGAATAGATGATTTGGGTACAACTTTAGAAGGTGTTAAGTTGTGGAGCCTATTTCATGTGTGAAAGTGTTGAAGAGTATACACTAAGAGTACTTTGTACACTTTCCATAGTTGTCTCGCCGGGGTTTGGGGGCAAAACCCCCCAAAAAAATTTAGCCTCAAAACAAAATGTGCGCAATATACTGGGAATGTGATTTTTCTCATATGGGTGTGATTTTTGACCCAATTGGTATTTGTGATGGTTTTGGCTCATAGTTTTGATACCCATGGTTTTGTAAAACTGCTTAAGCAATTGTCTACTTATGTGGTTTTGTGCATATGGTAGATATAATGTAACATTGCAGATGTGTCTGAATTCGGTGTGAATTTCAGAGAGTTTGTTGATCGTAGCTCCAAATAGATCCGGGTATTGTATTAAGAGAGTGGTGGCTTGTAATAAAATCTAAGCAAGTGATTCTTGGTGGACGTAGCCCAAATTGGGTTAACCACATTAAATACTGTCTCTTTGTGTTGTGTTATTTTTATTCTACCATTTTATTTCAGATCTGTAATATTTTCTACATATTAGTTTCTACTGTTGCGATTATGTGAGGGATTGTTCTCGCATATTTTCTCCCTTATTTTATAACAAATGGTATTGGAGCCTGGTTTGGTTTGTTGAAGTGTTGAATTGTAGGGAGAGCTTTAGCTTGAGTGACAACTATGACAGATGATAGAAGATCAAGGGTTGATAAATTTAACGGGCATAATTTCAGTCTTTGGAAGATGCAAATGTAAGATTACCTTTATTAGAAGGATCTTTATATTCCATTGTCTCAAAAGGTGAAACAACCCTCGAGCATGAAAGAAGCGAGAATGTGATTTTCTGGATAAGAAGGCACTTGGGACAACTGGGATGTGTCTTGCATCTTCAGATATTATTTAATGTTTCAAAGAAAAAGACTACAAAAGAACTAATGGATGCATTAGGAAGTTGTATGAAAACCCTCTCGCCTCTAACAAGATATTTTTAATGAAAAAGTTTTTTTAATATGAATATGTCTGAGAATGGTTCGATAGTAGATCATTTAAATGGTTTTAATACGGTTGTAAATATGATAGCTTCGGTTACAATAGAATTTGATGAAGTTAGGGCTTTATTATTTCTGTGCTCTTTACCTGAGAGTTGGAATAGCCTAATAATGGCGGTAAGCAACTCGGTTCCAGATAACTCAAAGTTGAAGTTTGAGGATGTTGTAGGGGTGATTCTAAGTGAGGAAATGTGAAGAAAAATCTCTAGGGGATCTTCTACTTTAGGGAATGATTTGATAGTGGAAACTAGAGGTAGATAGAAGAATAGAGTTAGCCGTGGAAAATCAAAAGATTGGGCAAGGTCAAAATCCAAAAGCAAGATAATATGTCGACACTATGGAAAGTCCGGGCATACAAAGAAGGAATTTCGGGCTTCGGGATAAGAAGAAAACAAGGAGGAAAATGTGGCAATGGGTAATGTATGTCAGGATGCTTTGATTCTTTCTTTGCATAATATTGTTGAATCTTGGGTTTTAGATTCAGGGATTCTTTCCATGCTACTCCACATAGGCATTATTTTGTTGATTATGTTCAAGGGGATTTTGGGCATGTTTTTCTTGGTGATGACGAGCCTTGCAGTATAGTTGGAAAAGTATCTATTTAGGTTAAGATGTATAATGTGAATACATGGCTATTGAAGGATGTCATACATGTGCCTACTTTATAATGAAATTTGATATCGGTGGGCCAGTTTAGAAGTGATGGTTGTACTCGTGATATTTATAGTGGAATCTTGGAAGGTTACTAAGGGTGCTCTTGTGGTGGTAAGAGGTAAGAAGGTTGGAACCTTGTATTTAACCATTTATAGAACTAATGTTTGTAATCTTGTGGCTTCGAGATAGATACAACATTATGGCACTATAGGCTCCATCATTTGAGCCATAAGGGCATGGAGATCATAAAGAAGGATTTTCCTGGATATACGTAAACAAGTTTGGAGTTCTATGAGGAATGCATATATGGGAAGCGAGAAGTGAGTAAGGTTTCTCAAGGTTGGACCTATAAAGAAAGAGAGTAAGTTAGAGCTGGTGCGTTCGATGTATGGGGTCGAATCAGTATCATCTCTTGAGGGTTTCAAGTTATTATGTTACTTTTATTTATGACGTAATAGGAAAGTTTGGGTTTATTTTATTAGAAACAAATCTGATGTATTTGACACTTTTGTTAAATGGAAAGCCTTGGTAGAGAATGAAGCGGTCTTAAGCTAAAATTTCTCAAGTCGATAATGGAGGGGAGTATTGCAGCAATGAATTTGATGATTACTATTATAAGAATGGAATCAGAGGAAAAATATGGTTCCGTAAACTCCATAATAGAATAGGGTGTCGAAAGGATGAACAGAACAATAATGGAACGTGCTTAGAGCATGAGGTTATATGTAGGATTGAATCTTTCTTTTTGGGAAGAAGCGGTGAGCACAATTGTTTACTTGATAAATAAAGGACCCTCAAGTGCCTTGGATGGAGGCATACTTGAGGAGGCTTGGTATGGTAAGAAAGTTGATTATTCATTTCTTAGATTCTTTGGATGTGAGGTGTTTATCCATATAGAAAAGGATGATAGGACTAAGCTAGAGGCTAAATCAGAAAAATGTCCTTTCATTGGTTATGGTGGTGATGATTTTGGATATAAATGTTGGAGTATTAAGGACAATAAAATCATTCAATCTAGGGACGTGGTCTTTAATGAGATAGTCATGTATAAGCAGCAATTACAGAAAACAAGGAAGAATCCAATAAAGAATATGTAGCAAAGAGAGAGATATACTTGGATGGGAAAGTGACACATGAATCGGTTCAGAACCTCCTCAACAAGAACCCCAAACTCATATATTGAGGAGGTCTTCTAGGGTAAGAGTAGAACCTAAACATTTTTCTCCTTCTCTTTATTATTTATTACTCACCGATAGTGGAGATCCGAGAGCTTTGATGAAGCAATGTAGGTAGATGTCGGGAAGAAGTGGGAGAAAGCCATGGATGAGGAGCATCGGGATCTTATGGACAATCGACATGGGATTTGGTGAAGAAAATCGAAGGAAAAAGAGCATTACAGAACAATTGGGCTTTCAAATTCAAAAATGAAGGAGGTAAGAAAAGATACAAGGCCTGGTTGGTGGTCAATGGGGTTTGCACAAAAAGGTATAGATCTTGATGAGATTTTTTCTCTTGTAGTAAAAATGAATTCTATTAGAACTATCATTGGAATAGTTACAACATAAGACTTCCACTTAGAGCATCTTGATGTAAAGACTGCATTTCTTCATGTTGATTTAGATGAGGATCTATATATGCAAAGATCCGAGGGCTACGAGGTCAAAGGTAAATATGAGATGGTGTGTAAACTGAAGAAGAGCTTGTATGGCTTGAAACAAGCTCCACGTCAATGGTATAAGAAATTTGATAGCTTCATGATGGAGCAATGTTATATTAGATGTCACTATAACCATTGCGTGTATACAAAGAAATTTCAGGATGGGAGTTATATTATCATGTGTCTGTATGTGGATGACATGTTGGTTGTAGGTAAAAACATGTAAGAAATAAAAGTACTCAAGAAGCAACTAAGTGAATCCTTTGCTATGAAGGGTTTGGGGTAGTCAAAAAAATCCTTGGTATGAGGATATCTCGGGATAGGAAGGAACGAAAGTTGAATTTATCTCAGGAAGAGTACATTAAGAAGGTATTGGAGAGGTTTAATATGTAGGATGCTTAATCGGTTGGGACTCCTTTGGAATACCATTTCAAGTTATCAATGGAGCAGCTTTCAAAGAACGAGTAGGAGAGAAACCAGATGTCCAAGGTACCTTACTCATTAGTGGTTGGCGCTTTGATGTATGCCATGGTGTGCACTAGGCTTGATATTTCCCATGTAGTGGGAGTGATAAGTAGATTTATGATGATCCGTAGAGATCACTTGGAAGGTAGTAAAGTGGATCCTTCGGTATTTGAGAGGGACCATGGGGGTACTTTTGTGCTACAAGGATCGACACACCACTATGTGTGGTTATGTAGATTTAGATATGGATGAAGATATATACAATAGGAGGAGCACGACGGGTTATGTTTACACCGTAGGTGGGAAAATAGTAAGTTGGATTTCATGACTACGTAAGATGGTGGCTTTGTCAACTACAGAGGTTGAGTATGTTGCTGCCATAGAGGCAAGAAAAGAAATGATTTAGTTACAAAAATTTCTTGAGGAGTTGGGGTATAAGTATGAGGAAGCAAATTTGCATAGTGATAGTCAGAGTGCTATACACCAAGCTAAGAACTCTACTTTCCACTCTAGACAAAGCATATACAATGAAGGCATCATTTCATTAGGAAAAATTTGGAGAAAGAGAAGTTGAAGCCGGAGAAGATTCATACCAGTCGAATCCAGTAGACATGATGACCAAGGTGGTCACAAGGAAAAACTGAAGTTGTGTTTGGCTTTGGTTGGTCTTTATGGAAACTAGTGAAGGGTTGAGAAACTTGCTCGTGAGGAAAACTAGTCTCCAAGTGGGATATTTTAGGTTATGGAGTCTATTTTCATGTGTGAAAGTGTTGAAGTTTATACACTAAGAGTAATGTACACTTTCCACAGCTTGTCTCGTTGCGGTTTGGGGGTGCAACCCCGATTTGTTTTTTGGCCTCGAAACAAAATGCAACCGATATACCGGAAATGTGATTTCTCTCATATGGGTGGGATTTTTATGCATAGGTTTATGGGATGGTTTTGGCCCATAGTTTTGATACCCACGCTTTGTAAAACCGCTTAAGAAGTTGTCTACTTATTTGGTTTTGTGCATATGGTAGATATATAATGTAACATTGCAAATGTTTCAATTTGGGTGTGAATTTCAGAGAGTTTTTTTGAGCATAGCTCCAAACATATCCGGGTATTGTATTGAGAGAACAAAGGGCTTATAATAAAATATGAGAAAGTGATTCTTGGTGGACGTAGCACAAATTGGGTGAACCACGTTAATTATTGTCTCTTTGTGTTGTGTTATTTTTATTCTGCACTTTTATTTCGATATGTAATATTTTTTGCATATTAGTTTCTTCTCATTGTGATTATGTGAGGGATTGTTCCACATATTTTATCCCTTATTTCCTAACATAAGGATGCATAAATGACTTGGATGATTTTGATTGAGATGGAGTAATGAGAGGTACATTGGTTAAAGGGCATGGTCCTAAGACAGACAAGGAGACCCCAAGATAGAAGACAAGGTTTTGGATTTTGAGATGGTCTAGATTGTTGATGCTTTGAAAAAGGAGGGTCTAATTTCTTATACGGGTGAGTGGGGATTTCGAATGGGATTATTAGGGTTCCTATATTTCCTAGATGTAGATTTTATGGATGCGAGGATGGAGAATGGAAGTGGTTTCTAAATAATACGATTGACAAGGTCAAAATCCGTTGCATGCTATGTGGATTTGAGAGGTGTTGATGTAGGGATTGGTGCACTTGTCGATAGTAAGGATGACATGGGATCATGATTCATAGGTCGAACCATGGGGTTTTTTTATAGTATAAGTTATCGTGGATTGTATAGATGCGACAAATATGTCGATTTAGACGTGGATTTGATTATAAATGTGCATAAAGAAATGTAGAGATAAGCAATGATAGAGAAATAAATGGGGAGGTTGAGGGGACGAATGTAGAAGAGGACATGATTGTAGTTGGTGGAGGTATGGGTATATAAGGAGGTGTAGCTATAGGTATGGGTGTAGATCTAGGTGTGGATGCATACATGGATAAGAAGACAGGGGGTGGGTAAGATAGATGTGAATGGAATGGGTATAGGTGAAGTGGATGCAATAGATGTGGATGTATGTATAAAATATGTGGATAAAGAGATGGATGTGGATAAATAAGTAGACGTGGGTATGGATGTGGAGGTAAGGGAAGAAATTGAAGTAGATGTGGTTTTAATAAATGTAGGTAGAGTACAGGAGGTAATAGACGTAGGTAGAGATGCCACATCCTGACCGAGAGTATTAATCATATGAGCATTGGGTGCTTGCGATGGTGTAGGATCAATGTGCTTTTTTCGTGCATGGTTAGGGAAGGGATATCTAAAGACATCCAAAGGTTGGTTGGGAGGAGCATTAGGATTTTCTACATGGAGGTCCCCCTTGTCGATAAGGTGTTGAATGAGGTCTTTAAAGGTATAAAAATTTCAGATGTCATGGCCTCGGACTTGATGATGTTTGTAATAAGTGTTTTGACAAAACCATGCGGATTTAGGATGAATCATCAACATGGCAGATGTGAGGAAGATAGATGAGGCACGCGGCCATAAGTTTATCAAAGATAGAACTATAGGAATCCCCTAGGGGAGTATAATTAGGAGGACAAGGAGCCCTTTGTGGGGACTCAACAAAGGATTTGATGATGACAATGCTTGCCGTGATCTTGGATTTGTCACTAGGAGGGAAGGATGATTCAACAAACTTAGCTTTAGGTTTGTTAGATATAAGTTTAATATGGCCTTGCTTTGAAGGGAATGAAGTTCTAATTTACGAGCCATGGTTAAGGCTTATTCAAGATCTATAAGGATTGATCTCGGAGGGTGGAAGAAATGTGCTTAACACTCGATCAAGAAAAGAGATCGATGAGGTTGGTCCGAGGAAGAGAAAAGGATATATGGTTAATGATGCCACACTATCTTTCGATGAAATCCAAGATGGATTCTTCCTCAAACTGTTTAATGGCATATAGACCAATGATGGTGATTTTATGAGAAATGTTGATGGAGAAATGATCTAGAAAGAGTTGGGCAAGCTATGTGAAGGAAAAGAGGGATCGATGGGGGATGTAATTATACCAGTCCAATACAAGGCTGGATAATGAGATGGTGAAGGTCCTAAGCATGACGTACTAATCATAGGCCATGAGGTAACATGCATGTCTAAAAGCGTGAAGGTGTTGTTGAGGATCCTCATTATTATTGAATTTAGAGAGCTTAGGAAATTCCCAGTGAGGGGGATAAGGTTTGATGGGGATAGACATATGGATGGGTTCATTAAAAAAATTTCATACGTAAATGATGTCTTAGGACCCGAGGTACTAGCTTCTAAGGTATCCAACCTACTCAATAATTTCTACATGGGGTTGTTAGAAGCGGTGGGAAGAGAGTTTTAAGGATGAGGCTGCTAGATGTAAGAAGTGGAAGGGTTAGGTTGAGGATGACGCTGATAATGTTGAGGATAGGTATGAGTTTGAGGAGGTGGATGATAAGGGGGAATATAAACAAAAGGATGTGATTGGATATGATGTGAGATAGGTTTCTAAGAGATATAATTGTAGGGGAAGGTTGACGATGGTGGTTGTTGAGAAATGGGGACATTAGATTGGGTTTGGATGGGATGAGACAAGATACGCATGTGAGGGGGTTGAGATGTTTGGATAGGGTGATTGGTAGATATATGTTGAAAAAAATTTCTGGTTGGAGGTTGTTGAGTTTGAGAAAAATTTTAAGTGTGGGGTTGTGAGACATCAACATTTGCATAGTTTTGGGAGGTAAAGATGGGAGACAAATGGACTTATGGGTGAGATAATCATGGATAACGACATGATTAACATATAGGACTTCTCGAAACTCTACACATTCATGAGGGATAATAGGAGGCCCAAGGGTATCTAAGGGATAAGGAGATGGAGGTGTTGTCACCTTTCCCGGAAGTTGTGTATTTTTGTCTCATTTTTCAAAATTTTTGGTAAGATGACTATCAAAATGTCCTTGTGAATATCCAAGGAAGATTCATTTTTAAATAGTTAGTCATTTTTTTGAATTTTTGAGTTTTTGAGACTTTTCCTTTGTTGTGCGGATTTTTTGGGTTTTAATGTCCCTCATGTCCCAAGTTCCATTGATCTCCCTGTTCACTTGATTCCCTATTTTCTCTACATTACATTTATTTTCCCTTCATTTGTGGGTGTTTTGGATTTTCAGAGAAATCACGTCCCGAATGTCTCGGGATCGTCATGCATGTGTTTTTTCCGAATTTCCTAATTCTAGTGTATTGTGGACATTTCGGCCTGCCGCATCCCGGGTGTCTCGAGTGCTCCCAACTCCATTTCCCTAAAAATCCATTTTTTCCGCTTCTCATTCACTATGGGTGTTTCAGCTCGTCATGTCCCAAGTGTCCCATTGTCCCATGGACCAGTTGTGCACATTTTCTCTACATTTTCCACTTGCCACTGTCTTGGGTTGGTATAAAGCATTAATTGTCGTATTAATTTCCCCCTTGACCTACTCAAATGGAATTTGTATAAATAGCCATGGTAATCAATTATTTTTACCACACCCTTTGCATTTGCTATTGTTTTCCGTTTCGTTCTCTCACTCTCCACTATTTGTAGCCGTAGCCAAGTCCCTGTTCCAGTATTTTCAAATTTACAGGTGCACTCAAAGCTATGAACTGTCAAAAGCAAAATCTAGAGGAATAAATAAGTTCATTACTCCTTCCATACAATGAAGATCAACTACAAAGGGTACGAGCATTTATCTTCTTTGGAGACAACCATACCAAACATAGGAGATAGTGAAGCTCAACACCTCGACTTGGATGATTTCTGGGATCGAATTGAATACCAAAACCATACTCCTATTGCTCAACTAGTTAAGGAGATTAGAGTTGCTCATGCAAGGGTTTTTCTAATTTCGGTTCAATGTGCGATCTTGTGCTAGCATGTGGTTTATGCTTTAATCTAGAGACAAAGGAAATTGTTGACCCTCATGGACAAGTTTTGGTTGGATTGGATAATAATTGTATTAGTACTACCCTCGTGATTCCTGCCATTGAAAATACAAATACCTTCACCCAAGACCGGGGTCAATTGCTCTTTGATCGGGGTAGTGAGAAATATAAGAGCATAGTGGCTAAGTATTGGTTTAAGAATCATTGGGGTGTGGAGCCTATTTTTGGTCTTCTAGAATCAAGTATTGAAGTGTTGGAGTTTGAACGGTTAATTTTGGAGACTTCAGGAGCATTCTGTAGTCATCTGTTGTGATGTTGCTTAATTGGTTGTCAATGCCGTGACAATTTTTCTAGCCATGGGAAGTTGAAAGGTTATGACTTTAAAACTTCTAGGGTCAGCTTTAGGACTTCTTAAAAGGATTGTAATCCTATAAATAGAGGTTTTAGGGTATCTTGAAGATATCTTGAGTGTTTAAGAGGTCTTGAGTCTTAGTGATCAAGAGGTGATCAAGAGTGATCAAGGTTAAGAAATTAGGTGTTAATTGTGGTTTAGATGTGGTTTAGCATCTTTGGAATTTTGTTGTGAGTTCATAACTGAGAGAATACTGTGAGAGTTGTTTTACTCTTGTTGATAATAAAATCTGAGCAAGTTCTTGGTGGACATAGCCCACATTGGGTGAACCATGTTAAATCTTGTCTTGTCTTCTTTTGTGCATTATTTATTTATGTTGTTATATTTCTACAAGTTTGATTATGCTAAATAGTTTCCTACTGCTGTGATTTGAGGAATTTTTTCCGCATATTTGTTCACTAATTCCTAACAACTGGTATAAGAGCTTTGGTGGTTTTTTTGTTGAAGTGGTAAATCACAAGGAAAGTTTAGCTTGAGTGGGAGCTATGGCGGATGAGGGTAGATCGAGGGTTGAGAAGTTCAATGGGAAAAAATTTGGTTTGTGGAAGATGCAAATGGAGGATTACTTGTATCAGAAGGACCTCCATGTTCCTTTGGCTGGAAAATAAAAGAAACCTACAACCATGTCAGATGAAGATTGGGAGTTGGATAGAAAGGCACTCGGGTAATTTGATTATGCCTTGCATCTTCGGTTTCTTTCAAAATATTGCAGGAGAAGACCACAGAAGGTCTCATGAGTGCATTGGGGAAGTTATATGAAAAACCCTCTGCCTCTAATAAAATATTTTTGATGAAAAATTTATTTAATATGAATATTTCTAAGAATGGTTCTATTGCTGATCATTTGAATGAATTTAATACGGTTGTGAGTATGTTAAACTTGGTAAAAATTGAATTTGATGATGAGGTCGGATTTTTGATTTTGTGCTCCTTACCAAATAGTTGAGACAACTTGGTTATGGCTGTAAGTAATCCAATCTCTAATAATTCAAAGCTAAAGTTTGAGGATGTAATAGGTGCGATCTTAAGCGAGGAAATAAGAAGAAAGAGAACTGGAGATTCTTCTACTTCGGAAATGCTTTGATAATGGAGAGCAGAGGGAGATAAAATAACAGAGGGAAAGGTAATCATGGGAAGTTGAATGATCGTGGAAGGTCAAAGTCCAAGAGCAAGCTAGAATGTTGGCACTATGGGAAGGTTGGTCATGCTTAAGAAATATTTTGGGCTCTTCAAGATAAGAAGAACAAGGAGGAAACTAAAGAGATCAATGTGGCAAGTAGGTGATGTTTGTCAAGATGACTTAATTATTTCTTTAGATAATATTACCGAGTCTTGGGTGTTAGATTTAGGGGATTCTTTCCATTCCACCCCACATAGACATTACTTTATTGATTTTGTTCAAGGAGATTTTGGACATGTATATCTTGGTGATGATGAACCATGAAAAATAGTAAGGAAAGGTTTTATTTGGGTGAAAATATAGAATGGGAACACATGGATACTTAAGGATGTCAAAAATGTGCCTAAGTTGAGGTGGAACTTGATATCGGTGGATCAAATTGGTAATAATGGTTGTATGGTAAGTTTTACAAAGGATTCTTGGAAGGTTACCAAGGGAGCTCTTATGGTTGCAAGAGGTAAAAAATTGGTACTTTGTATTTAACCAATGGTGTTGATTATTGTAATTTAGTTGCTACAGATGGATATGCAACTTTGTGGTACCAGAGAATTGGTCATATGAGTCATAAGGGCAGGCAAATTATAAATGACATGTTGCCCAGATTAAAGGAGTTAGATTTGGAATTCTGTGAGGATTGTGTTTATGTGAAACAAAAGCAGGTGAGATTCCTTAAGGTTGGACCTACCAGGAAGGAGGGTAAGTTGGAGTTAGTGCATACAGATGTATGAGGTCCAGCTAAGGTAAACTCTATTGGTGGTTCATGTTATTATGTCACTTTCATTGATGATGCAACTAGAAACATTTGGGTATATTACATTAGAAATAAATTTGATGTGTTCGAAACTTTAAAAATATGGAAAGCCTTGGTTGAGAATGAAACATGTCTCAAGTTGAAATGTCTCAAGTTAGATAATGGAGGGGAGTATTGTAGAAATGAATTTCTTGATTACTATTCGGTAAATGGGATCTGCAAGAAAATAATGGTTCCAAATACTCCACATGAAAATGGAGTGTTAGAGATAATGAACATGACAATCATGGAGCATGCTAGGTGCATGAGGTTACATGCAGGGCTGCCACTCATATTTTGGGTGGAAGTGGTAAGCACAACTGTTTATTTGATTAACAGAGGATTCTCTATGGCCTTGGATGGAGGTATACCTGAGGAGGCTTGGTCTGGTAAGAAAATTGATTACTCATTTCTTAGAGTATTTGGATGTGAGGTATTTGTTCACATTGATAAAGATGATAGGAACAAGTTAGAGGCTAAGTATGAGAAATGCACCTTTGTTGGATATGGTGAGGATGAATTTGGTTTCCATGTTTGGAGTCTTAAGGACAAGAAAATATTTTGGTCTAGAGATATTGTCTTTAATGAAAAAGTCATGTATAAAGATTAGTTGTAGGAACATAAAGAGGAATCAAAGAAAGAATACACAATGTTAGAGGACATTGCAAATAACAAGGTGTCCAAGGGGCCGGTTCAAGTGTAACATGTTACGGCACAACAAGTTCAGGAACCTACTCATCACGAAACCCAAACTCCTGAGGTGAGAAGGTCTTCTAGGGTAAGAAGGGAACTTGAATGGTTCAATCTATCTTTGAATTATTTATTTCTCATGGATAGTGGAGAGCCAGAGTGCTTTGAGGAAGTAGTGCAAACATATGTCGGAAGAAGTGGGAGCATCCATGGATGAAGAGCATAGATCTCTTATGGAGAACCAGACTTGGGATCCCATAGAGCTACCCGAGGAAAGAGAGCATTGTAGAAAAAGTGGGTGTACATAATCAAAGAGGAATATGGAGGAAAGAAAAGATACAAGGCCTAGTTGGTGGTCAAGGGATTTGCATAGAATAAAGGTATATACTTTGATGTAATTTTTTCTCATGTTGTTAAAATGACTTCTATTAGTTTTTTTCTTGGTTTAGTAGTAGTAGAAGACTTTGACTTAGAGCGATTTGGATGTGAATCCTGCATTCCTTCATGGTGAAATGGAAGAGGAATTGTATATGGTGCAGCCATAGGGTTATGAGGTCAAAGGGAAGGAGAGATTAGTGTGAAAATTGAAGAAGAGCTTGTATGGCACAAAACAAGCTCCATGAAAGTGGTACAAGAAGTTTGGCAGCTTTTATGTAGGAGCAGGGTTACTCCGTATCACTCAGACCATCGCATGTACATAAAGAAGTTTCTTTATGGTAGTTATATTATTCTATGCCTGTTTGTGGATGATATGCTTGTTGTAGGGAAGAACATGTAGGAAATAAAGGTACTCAAGAAGTAGTTAGGTGACTCCTTTGCTATGAAGGATTTGGGGAAAGCAAAAAAATCCTTGGTATAAGAATAAATTGGAATAGGAATGAGAGGAAGATGATATTATCTCAAGAAGAGTACATAAAGAAGGTATTGGAGAGGTTTAGTATGCAAGAATGCTAAACCGGTTGGTATTCCTTTGGCAAGTCACTTTAAATTATCAAAAGAGAAGAGTCCCAAGACTGAGGAGGATAGAATCTAGATGTCCAGGGTACCATACTCATCAATGGTTGGTAGCTTGATGTATGTTATGGTATGTACTAGGCCTGACATTGCACATGTAGTGGGAGCAGTGAGCAGGTTTATGAGTGATCCAGGTAGAGAGCACTGATAGGCAGTGAAGTGGATCCTTTGGTATTTGAGAGGGAACATGGGAGCAACATTGTGTTTCGGTGGATCAGATACTACATTGCGTGGCTATGTAGATTTAGACATGGCAGAAGATTTGGAAAATAGGAGGAGCATGACATGTTATGTATTTACAGTTGGTGATATAACGGTGAGCTAGATTTCATGGTTACAAAAGGTTATGGCTTTGTCAACCACAAAGGCTGAGTATGTTGTTGTCATAGAGGAAAGCAAGGAGATGATTTGGCTACAATAGTTTCTTGATGAGTTAGGTCATAAGCAGGAATTTGGGAGACTACACAGTGATAGTTAGAGCACTATTCATTTGGCGAAGAACTCTGCTTTCCACTCTAGGACGAAGCACATTTAGTTGAGATATCATTTCATCAGGGCAGCTTTGGAAGAAGATAAGTTGAAGTTGGAAAATATTCATACCAGTTAGAATCCTGCAGATATGATGACCAAGGCGGTCACAAGGGAGAAGTTGAATTTGTGTTCAACTTTGATTGGCCTTCATGGTTGATAATGAAGGGTTGAGAACTTTTCTCAAGTGGAAACAATCTCCAAGTGGGAGATTGTTGGGGTGTGGAACCCGTTTTTCCAATTTCGGTTCAATGTGCTTCATCTTGCTAGCTTGTGGTTCATGCTTCAATCTAGAGACAAAGGAAATCATTGACCCTCATGGATAGGTTTTGGCTCGATTGGATGCTAATTGTATTAGTACTACCCTCAGGATTCCTGCCGCTGAAAATTCAAATACCCTCACCCAAGACCAGGCTCAATTGCTCTTTGATTAGGATAGTGAGCAATATAAGAGCAGAGTGGCTAAGTCTTGGTTTAAGAATCTAAAGAAAGGAGCTTCAAGGTTGCCAAAGACTATGTATAGGGTCAATTTTAAGGAAGATATTTTAGATGTCATCACTCTCCTTGCCAGAATAATGGGGATGCCCTCTACCAATGAGTTTCATTATTGGATGTGCCCTTACATCAATATTATATGTGAAGGAAAACAAAGCTTTAATTAGGTAGAGATAATCTGTGATAGCCTCACTAAGCAGCTTGTAAATGTCCAAAGAACCAAGACTTTTCATATGACGTCTTACTTGATGTATTCTATTATTGCATATAGAGAATGGTTGGGTTTCTCCTCTATTGAAGAAAAGAAAGATGCTCCTATTTATGAGTATTGTCCACAATTAACTTTGAAGATTAGTAACCATCACTTCAGAAGGGTGAATGATGCATTCACCATGTATATTGCCAGATTGCTAGAGGGTGACACTACTCGGAGATTCTCGGATGAAGCAAAACAATTGATTGATGTCTATGGTAGTCATTACACTCAATTCAGGAAATTATCTTACATACAATTGGATGGATTTGAGGGAACACATTTAAAACTCCCAATGTATTGTAGTGACAAGATGGCCTTGGTTGAAATCTGCAGGTAGTTGGATGAGTTCCATAGAAATTTTAGGGACAAAAAGATTTCAGACATCCAATTCCCAATCAGATTGAGTAACTACACTTATAGGACTACTTTAGATGCCCAAAATGTTGACATGACAATTTCTCCCTTCACTCTTCACTATTTAAAATTAAGGACTTGTTTTGATATCAAGGGTTTTATTGCCACCAATTTTAGAATGGGATTTTATCATCTTGCTGATATTGAAGACTACTAGGCTGATTGTTTTGATGATTATGAAGCCCAAAGAAGATACTTTGGTAGACTGTCCCTACAAAAATTAAATATTTTTATGTGTACAAGGTTCCTGAAGGACTTCAAGATGATGATGAAGAACTGCAATCCCTTGAATATGAAAGGTCCATTAGACACACTCCTATTGAAACCATTGATTGGTTTGTCAAAGAGAGAGATGATTTGAAGGAACTCATAAACCCTGTATTGGTAAGGACCATACTACGGTTTGACAGAAAATAAAAATGTTTGGGGCATTGAAGTCTATATCTTCTTCTCAAGAAGCCTCCACCCCTCAAATAGAAATTCCTATATTGACTCTTAAAGCATAAGAGCAATTTGTTCCCTCTCCACCCGAACCTTCAACTCCAGTGTACATACATAAATTAAAGGCCAAGAAGGATGAGAGGATGGAGGAAGTCATTCAGGAGAGTGAGAAGCTATCTTATCCAAATCAATTGGAAACAATGCTTGAGATTGAAAAATTTGTAGACCTCAGTGATGATGACAGTGAGGAAAAAGAGCAAGACAAATAAGAGAAGAACAATCCTGAGGGAAGAAGTGAAAAAGAAGAGAAATTGAAGAGCCAAGTCTCAAAATCTATGAGTGTTTTGGAAGCATCTTCTAAGGAATTCCTTGTTAAGGAAGTGCACACCACCAAAACTGAGACATCTATGATAGAAGTGGCTGTTGTACAAACTTTGAGTGCAATGAGCACACATGTACTGAGGCCCACTATCCCTTTCACTTCCAGTTCTTGTTTTTCTTGGGCACAACCATTGTTGGAAACTAAGAAAAGGAAATCCACTTCTAATATTGTTGCTCCTAATTTTGATGCAGTGACATATTTACTTGGTTCTACTCCTCCCCCACCTACAAAAAAAAAAGGCTAAGGTCACATCCAAATTAGTATCAAATTCTCAAGGCCAACAATTCATGGAAATTTCTAAGCCCAAACTTGAAAAAGATGAAAAGGACCTATTGGTAGGTGATTTGGAATTAACAAGGATTCCCCTTGGAGAATCAACACCTGAGAGTGAAGTGCACAACCTAAAGGAGACAATGTCTAGAGTAATTGAAAGGGTTGAAAAAGGCAAGAAAACACAGGAACAATTAGAGGAGAAAAATAAAATTCTGTCAAATTTCATCAAATCCTTATTAGCAGAGGATAAGGTACTTGATCCAACTCCCTTAACCTCAATTCCACCACCTTCCATTCTGTCTAATGATGAAGTTTAGGCTATTAAAGATATTCATAAACATGCCACTTATGGAAAGGCAATGGAAGCCTTAGTTGATGACATGATAATCACAGGTTTAAATTTCATTGAGGAAGCATGTAAAGCATATGACATAATTACTAAAATTCAGTTAAAGTTTACCACAAAACTCAATGGTTTAGATAGGGAGTTGAAGTTGTGGAGTGAATGTATCCAAGATCTTCGATTAATGAGTGATACAAATGTACAAATCCTCTTTGCAAGCAAAGTATTTGATGATGCAAAATTGAATTTGTCTATAAAATGGGTTTTTAGCATTGACTGGAAGATAAAGGTTCTTGAAGAATCCATTGGAGAACTCAGGAACATGTTACAAAAGGAGAAGCTTTTAAAGCTTGTGTCACATCCGCCTTTCATGATATTCACTGCCATATTTTCAAGAAGGATTTAAGAGATAAATTCTCGGTTCAGGAAATCAAATCTTAGTTCAAGACATTTGTTAGAGAAGACCTGTTCAAGTAGGATACCATATCCAAGGAGAAGATGAAAGAAATTTGCACACTGCAATGACATCTATCATGGAAGCTAATAAGGAGTTCTTGGAAAACACAGAATTTGGAAAAGAGATGGAGAAGTGTCTGGGTAGTTGGACTCATGCAACTACAAATACAACAATTCCCGGGGCATGGACATAGCAGAGGCGTTGAAAATATTTAGAAACCAAGTGCTCAAAACAAAGGGTGCTATAAGCACTTCTTCAAACATCTCAACTCCTAGTTCTTAGTTTCCTATTTTATTTAAAGTATCTAATTAAGGTGGCTATTTTCTCTTTAGCCATATGTTATGTAAGCAAAGGAAAAATTGATGTTTTAATACTTAATTAGATATTAATATTTGGATTAAAATAAGGGAAAGTGAAAAGGTTTTTATAGCTGTCCCTAAAGCCATTTAAATATCTTTTCTTATCATTTGAAGGGATCGGATTTTTGATGTCTAGGATGTAAAAGCACTAAATTGCTGATCAATATAGAAGAAATTTCATCTTTTCCTGTGCTCTATCTTCTCTGTTCTCAATCTGATTCATAAGAATCTATGTGTATTTGAAAAAGAAATTTGTGTCTCCCAGTTGATGTTGAGCTTAGAACCTTGTGTCTATTACATATACGTCCCATATTTATATATACATGGTTTAAATCTTGTCACTTTATAAAGCATAAGTAAGATATCATTATGCAATCTATGTGTCTAAAAGTGCTCTTCTCTTTACTTTTTGAATTCTGTTCCATTTGCTTCCACTTTCTCTGTATTGAAAATCTATGAAATGAAGACATCTGAAGCATCAAAATCCTCATTAAAATATTGATATCCTTTACATTTGTAAATAAATAGGTTTGGTTATTTATTGTGTGTTTAATAAGGGAACCTATCCCATAAAGAGGAGGGAATTCTATCTTATGATTGTTGCTTATTTTCAAGATCAAATTATACAACCAACAAGAGGTATAGCTAGCCTAGAGGGAACATGATGATGAGGGATAGAAGGATTTGTTTCAAGATGGGAGTCATTTTGGATGGCATGGGTTTCGTGAAAAAATGCCATAGAAATATTTGGTTTGGAAACCAAAGGCGTGGTAACCATAGGGGTAGAAGAAACTATGGAAGATGTGGAAGTTTGTTGAGAAGGCTCTTTGGGAGTGGGGATGTTATTAGATGAGGTAGGTTTCTTGATTCTCTTATCCTAAGAATGAGTGATAACAAGCATGAAGTAGATAAACATTTGTTTATGTAGTTTATTAACAAACAAATCAAGAAACAATTTTTTTATCATCATGATTATTAGAAGAGTGTGAGAAAAGAAAAGAAAAAGGATCAAAGGGGAACCTAGGAAATGGCCAATCTAAGGCTAGTTTCAGGATGTTTAGGGATGGAGTCCTCAATATACCTAAAGGTACGTGAGGCCTAATTATATGATAAATTTTATAACATGGCTAGAACACCACAAAGGATTTCCTATTGGGTGATGAAATCCCAATAGCTCTACCTGGGAGGAGTGTTTATATGTGTAAATTAATGAGTGTGTGAAAAAGAGTGGATGTAAAGGATTAACCCCTATTTATACTATGTGAGAAAGAAAATAATGAGGGTGTTCTTTTTAAAATACAAAAATGAAGTGTGGAGATTCGATGAGGAAAAGAAAACAAGATATGCAATGCGATAAAAGAAAAGGATGGGAAGAAAAAAATAAGGAATACCTGGTATACACTTTTCCTTTTTATCTAATCTTCAAAGAAAGAAAATGACCAAAATCAAGTCCAAGCAATCCACGCTCCAATGCAAGCAAGAAAAATTAAACTCCTACCTGTAAGGTTAGTAGAAAAGAGAAATGAAAGAAAATATGAAATGAAAGAAATGAAAATGAAAGAGACCTCACCAAATAAGGGTGTGTCCCATTGGGCGTGCCCAATTTTTTTTTCAAGATTTCACACTTCCTGTTTTAGGTTAATGAAAAATAAATGAAAAATCAAGAAAAACTCAAAATATGGGAGGGTTTAGGGACCTCCTGATGTGGATGACGATGAAGATGGTATGGGTGCACAAGAATGGATCCTTTTTACTACGAGTTAGTAAACTACAAAAAAATGAAGATCAAGCAACACGAAAAATGATTAGTGATAGAAATGGCGGGCTTCCCGATGAATTTGGCTCCATGAAGAAAAACCTTCCTTGATAGGATGTCATCCCACGTGATAAAAAGATATGAATAATCGATAACGGATGAAAATGGAAATGATTACGAAACAAAGATATGATAACCTAATATCTAATGAATCAGAATATATTGAGATGATAAATGATAAATAAAATACGTAAATAAGAAAAACCAGAGTGGGTCGACAATGACCCAAGTAGAGATGACATGGTTAATGAAGAATAAAGTAAGGATGATCCCGAACTATGTAGGAATAGAGCCAAAGTGTGATACGAGCTTTAGAAATTGATAAAGCATGGTACATATAAGATAAATGGGTATGGGAATTAATAAATGTGAATGGGATAAAGGGGAGGATTGATGGTAACTGAGATAAACAAGAACATTCGATGGTGACCTATGTAGGATTGATAGGAGATAAAAGGAGGGACCAATGTTGGTCCTAAGGTGTTAAGATGGATAACAGATTACAGATAAGGTGGATAAGATACTCGTAAGGTGGATAAGATGTAAGATAAAGTTGGTAGGATGAAATGTACAAAATATTTGATAGATATGTGATATGGGTCGGTGAAGACTGAACAGCATTTGGGATGTCGGTTAAAGAAAAGAATGGATAAAGAGATATGAGGATGATAATAGATAGATGAAAGGTTAGGAAAAACTCAAGAAGACCCGCAAAACAAAGAAGAATGTGCACAAACGATATCTCCAAGTAACCTTCACTATGTTCCAAGCTTAAACAATGTCATGCAAAAGGATAATAAGATGATTCCAACAATAACCAGAGTTCCAAGAATGATGAAGGAAGCGGTAACCATGAAGAACACAAAAGATTCGAAATTTTCCAAATTTTTGAGAGGAGGGGTAAGTGTAATTAAATATGATAGGGAATGGTCGACAATGACTTGGGTCAGTTGTCGATCACTGGGAAAGACAATATGGTAAGAGACATTAGGACTATAATGGGTGAGAAGGAATAGGATAAGAAACATGTAGAAATGGGAATGTAATGGCTAATGATCTATTTTTAGCCTTGCACGCATATGGGGTGTTTAATGGGTAAGGATATCTTAGGGAGGAGTAAATGGGCGAGGGAATTTTAAGAAGTGTTTAAATGAGGGATAATAATTAGGGGCATGGGAATCCGATAGGGGTATTAAATGTGAGTGATTAGGAGAGGATTAGGGTAATTAAATGGGTTTAGGGTAGATTAAGGGTTAGGAAAATAATAAGGATTAAAATATGGGAAAATAAGAATTATGGAGGATATTAAAATAAATGGGATGGGGGGGGAATATGAATTTAAGAGGGAAAGTGGGTAATTCAAAAATAGGAGGGAAATGAGCATGCTAGGTGAGGATGAGAGGTGAACGTAATGTGAAGGCACGAGGGTTGCCAAAAACAAGTGTCTACACCCGAACTATGTAATTTAATATGGGTCGGTTGGGGAGATTCAAACCCCCAACCACCTAGGTTATAAAACATTTCCCCATTGCCACACCAAAATGGCTTATCATGTATAAAAATGAGTTTGGTGGGTTTTGTTCAAACATGTCCAGTGCATGCCCTCTAGGCTTGTTAGAGGCGCATTTGTAAAAATGTATTTTTGAAGCACTTGGGAGCATTTTTGTGACTCAAGGTAAACTTGAAAAATGTCCCGAACTCCGGGACGCTTCCAATGGACCAATTTTTGTCCCATTTTGGGGATTTTGTGACATATTTATGAGAGGTATGCGGCAGCGGTCTATATATGTGCTTGTGTCTCGATTGAGTCGGTTTTATACGGGTGCATTTTTGAAGCACTTACGAGCATTTCGGCTCTTGGTGTAAACTAGAAAGTTGTCCATAATTATGAGATGCTCTTTGTGGACCTATTGTTTTCCTAATTTGAAGGTGTTGTGATGCTATTGGATTCCATCTGGAGCCTTTTTCAAGCATGTACCTTGTTGGAGGGAGAATTTTGGAGACTTGATCTTCTTCACCGGTCATTGTAAAGTCGGGTTATTATTACTCGATGTACATGGAGGAGATTATTTGTCTTATGGTACTAGTTCAAAATCATTGGTAATCAACTAGTATTGGATAATCCTATGATCCAGTTTGGATTCATTGGGAATTAACTGGGTATGTGATCACCTTTGTGTTCTGGTTCAGATTCTTTGTGGATCAACTAAGGCATTTGTTCTTATGCACATTGTTTGGATCGAATATTTACTCAGTATTGAGGATGATTGAGGCCGTGAAACAACGTGGTAGATATTTGTGGAAGAGATTTTGTTAATTCGAGAATAATTTCGGATTCCTTATGAATCAACTGGGTTTTGTTCTTCTGGAGGCTAGTTCAAATTTGTTCGAATCAACTGGGATCATTTGGTTCATTGTTGTGCATTCATCGCTTCATTTGTAAGTTTGTATTTGATTTACAAATCAGAAGTTTTAATGAATTGATTCAACATTTGAACTTGGAGACGTAGGCATTTGTTTTTCCAAACCCCATTATGAATTTCTTGTAATCTGTCTGTGTTCAATTTTTGCATTACAATTTTTATTAAGTTGATAACTATTATGGAGTTAATTTAACAAGTGCCTCTAAGGGCGAGGCCGCTTAAAATTTTTGGCCGTATTTTTGGACCAGGTTGGTATCGAGCTAGTGAAATTATGTACAAACCTACTAATCTCTAAGTAGGTTGGTTGATAGTTTGATTTCTTCAAAGTGTGCAGTTGGTTCAACTTTGATTGGATAGGTACAAGTGCACTATGGGCAACATTATTTTTGGAGTCTAGATTTGTGAGAAAGACTGAGGGATAGGTTTATCATACTGTGGTTTTCTTGCATTTAAATTTTAAAAATAATTTATTTATATCTCATATTTAGCTTTTGAGTTCTGTTATAGTGGGTACGAACTCATATTTATAAGCATTGGAGATTCGAGAACAATTCGCAAGTGCACACAAGATCTCGTCGACGTCGGCCTTAGATCTTCACTTTGTGTAGAGGCTTGAGTATGTATGCAATAAAGTGGTAGCTGATCTTTGTTGAAATATGACATTAGTTAGGATCTTCACTCTACGTAGAGGATGTTTTTGGCCATGCAACAAAGTGACACCTAATTTTCATTGTCAATTGGAGACGTGCACTAGAGGAAGAGACTATGCGAGTGGGATGTAAGTCATCATTTTTGAGCTCGTTGATATCGGATTGGATTTTTCTTTGTGTAGAGGCTTGTGGCCATGCAATAGAGTGGTAAATGATCATCATTGTCACCCGAATTCAAATCGAGATATTTTCTCTACATAGAGGTTTGTGGCCATGCAATAGAGTGGTAGTTGATCATCATGGACATCTTGCATCAACTAAGGTTTTCACTTTGTATAGAGGCTTGTTGCCATGCGATAGAGTGGTACCTAATTGTCATCATAATTTAGAGACTTGGTACTGTATAGAGGAAAAGGCCATGCGGTGGGGGTAGAATTCACCATCGACACGTTTGACTTAGCACCATGTCGAGGTAGAGATCGTGCAAAAAAGTAGATGTCAACAGAAAGTGTCCTCTCCAACGGCACTAAACTTTGTTCTATGTAGAGGCATAGTCTATGTAGTAAAATGAAAGTCAAGGGGAGGTGTCATCGGTGTGGGTCCATAAACCACAGTCCTAAGATTGATCCATTGGTTGTATGATCACGAAGTAGCTATGTGGGACCTTTGAGTCAACCGTGGGGGGACCTCTTCTCGGTAACACCAGATCAAGATTCACATAGCTTTTGTGGACAAAAGCCTTCTCACCGGGAGGTGTGATCTAGAGGAAATTTTAGGACTTTAGGTGTTATCTAAATCTTCCTAATGTATACCAAAGTGTGGTAGAGCATTCAAAGATACTTGGAACATGGAAAACAAACATCGTATGCTCAAGTTATCACTGGTCAAAGTTCGGACCCGACAGGTCAATCTGCCAATATGACAACGACATGTGGTGGAAGTGGAGTGTGAGTGGAAGTATAAAAATTGGGTTTTGCTATGCTTGGTCTTCAACACTCATATTCGAGACAAGTGTGCCCAGCTATTTTCTCGGTGAGGGCCCTCAACCAGTGCTTTGATATAATTTTTCACATAGGGGTGTCTTTGCCACTGCATCTTCATTTCACCATGTGGTAGGTCCTCAAGCCACCATGTGGCCTGCCACCACCATCACATTGCATTGAAACTGAGCCAACTCTCGGTTTGGTATTTGGTTAGCTTGGATAGCTCAGGACATTCCCTCAAGTAAGTTACCAAATTGTAGGGCAAGTTAATTTAACTTGGTGAGCTCTATGTATTGAAGGGTGAGATTTGGTTCAGTTAATTCACAAAGGTGGCCACACTACATGGAAATGTTTAATGTCATCGCCAATGTTTACGTGGGCTTTCAACCCCATTACCCACTTTATAACTTGTGGGATCTACACATCTCGAAGCCACTATGTTGCAAAAAGGAGGTGAATGCGTGGCCTAATCCACATTTAAGTTGGGTAGTCGAGCCCAAAATATACACTTCCCATCATGATCTCCCAATGAATGTGGGATTTTAACTCCCCCACCATGCAATGTAATATGGGTCGGTTGGGAGATTCAAACCCCAAACCCGGGTTCCAAAATAATTCTGAAAACCACACCATAATGGCTCGGCATGTATAAAAATGAGCTTGATGGGTGTTTTTCAAATAGGTTTGTGCCTTCCTGTAGGCTTGTTAGAGGCACATTTGTAAAAATGCATTTTTGGAGCACTTGGGAGCATTTTGTGACTCAGGTATAATGGAAAAATGTCCGAAATCGAGACACTTCAATGGACCCATTTTTCTTTCCCATTTTGGGAATTTTGTGACATATTTGTGAGAGGTATGTGGGAGTGGTTTGTATGTGCTTGTGCCTTATTGAGGTAGTTTTGTACGAGTGCATTTTTGAGGCACTTAGGAGCATTTCTGACTCTCGGTGTAAAATGGAAAGTTGTCCAGAATTCTGAGATGCTCCTTATAAACCTATTTTTTCCATTATTTGGAGGTTTTGTGACACCGTTGGATTCCATCTAGAGCATTTTTCAAGTGTGCACCTCATTGGAGGAAGAATTTTGGAGACCTGATCTTCTCGCTCCAGTCATTATAAGCCAAGTTATTGTTACTCGGTAGACATAGAGGAGATTATTTGTCTTCTATTTTTAGGTGTGGAATATTTGGGAATCAACCGGTATTGGACCATCATGTTTTTGATTTCATTCATTGGGAATCAACTGGGTATGCGATCATCTCTCGTGTTTTGGTTCGATTCTTTGTGGATCAACCAGGGGCATTTGTTCTTCTACACATTGTTCAACTTGGATCTTCACTCTTCCTATGTTAATGTAGGATTTATTTTCCTTGATTTATTTGTATTATCATACTCGGGATATTCCACCTCACTTGGAGTTTCCCTACACTTATGGGATATGATTTCTTAGGTGTACACTTGACTACACTATTATAGGTGTTGGTTACCACTTGACTACACTATTCTAGGTGTTAGTCACCACTTGACTACACCATTCTAGCTATTGGTTACCACTATTCTAGGTGGATATTGCCATGATTCTAGGAGGAGGTTACACATTCACCTCTTATATGTACATCTCTTGCATTATTCTATTTGATTGTATTGAGTTAGAGCTATTTTTGTGTTATTGCAATTATCTCTCTTATTTTTTCGTAATTTGTAGTCTTGTATGCTTGTATTGTTTTTCTTGGAACAATTCACATCTCACATCATTGACTGTGAAATCTTCGAACTAGTAGATTTGTAGTGCTTCTCGATATGGTATCGAGTGATTTTGTGATACATTTGCCACTCTTTGGGTTATTTGTAGTTTTCTAATACTTTGTTTGTGAAACTAATAGTTCATATGCAAATAGATCTGACTCCATCTTGGTTCTTTTTCAATTGAGATTGTTATTTTGAAAAAAACCACATTACTTTATTGTTGGTAAAGGATAAATCTTGTAGTTTTTTTGTTGTGGCGGCCATTTCCATGCAGGAAAAAGATTATGGAAATGTGTTTGGGCCATTTCTTATTACAGGGAATCTTCCAAAGGTATTTTTGGTGTGATTGTGATTTGGTTTCACTTAAAAATTAGATAGGGCATCCTCAGATTTGGGTTGTTGTTTTAACCCTCAAAGCCACGTTTTTGTTGTGGATTTTTTTCTCGTTTGGAGCCACAATTTTTCAATATGGAAGGGCATTTTTGTTATGTGAAGGGCATTTTTTCATTTGGAGCAACATTTTTTGATCTGAGGGGCGTTTTTGTTGTGTGAAGGGAGTTTTGTTGTTTGGAGCCATATTTTTATAGTTTGAAGGGGAATTTTTATTGTTTAAGGGCATTTTATATTGTTTTAGGAGCTCTACAGACAATTATAGAGGTATTTTCCCTTCCCAGTAGTCTGCAAACATTTAGCTTTGACATGGTTTTCCCCCTTGGTATGTTGTCTTCAAATCCAACGTGCCCAAGCTAATCTAGAATTTTATTTTATTGCAATTATCTCCAATTTTGACTCTAAAGTTATTTCAAAACGTAGTGTTGGTGATGAATTACAACCTAAGTACTAAAGGCGCATAAGGATTGGGCACGTGGATATAGGGCATGTAGAATTATAAGGAAACATGGTACACCCCATAAAGCATAAAGTTAGGACTTAGTCGTTTTCTAGTATAAGGCTAAATATAGATGTGGAGTGCGGAGCACATTTTTTAGAAGACTTGGAAAGCATGCAAAGGATATTTTGGACAAGTGGAAGATCAATTGACATGCATAGTTTTGAGTTATTAATAGGATTAGACTATAGTCATATTATTAGATAATCTATTATTAGCGAGCTTACATGATTTTGTATTTATCATGTAAGGGTGCATGGCTATTCTTAGCATGCAAGTCTATTTTGAGGGTGCTTAGGTGGTGAAGGGAAAGTCCCCACTACCTATAAATATGTATTGATTTGCACGGTTTAGGGATCCATGTTTTAGTAGAGTTATGTTGTGGGTTTATGAGCACACATAACTTATGGTGACATTACTATGTATGTATGAAGCTTCTGTGTTTTACAACAATTAATATAATGGATCTTTGTGGCTAGATATTGATTGTTGACATATCTATGACTGGTTCATGCATGGTAAACTTAATCTTGGTTCTTGTATGAGTTAATCTTACATATGGTTAAGATCTAGATCTAGTTTATGCTCTGTAATATACTTGATTATCTATTATGGATCTAGAATATTTGTATGATCATGCTAACTTCTTGACAAAGCTACCATAAAAGAGGGACCTAGTACCCTTGCGTGCTTCGGGTGAGCACTCAGGTCTTACTTGGGTGATGTGTCGCGCGCCTGGGTTGTTGTGGGTAAAATAAGACTACATTCTAGTTCCGTTTTCGGGACCTATTATTTAGTTGTTTGACATGATGTTGCATGTTGAAGATGTACCGGTTGACTTTGGCCAATATTTAAGAGTGGTTAGACAATTTAGAGGAAGAGTATGCTCACAGATTTAGTAATGGACCTGAATTTGATGCACATGTGTGGGTTGAACATAATCTATATCACAAGCTCTATGACACGTTTTCACCCACTTTCCTATAGAGTTGTATGAGTGGTTGGTAGATTATGTATCAAAGAGAAATTGGATGTTTCAAACACCCATTTAGATGTAGGAAGAATTCTAGGCTTTTCATGATGTTGATATGACTTGGAAACACATTGTAGATCATTGGTAGAGTGGTGTTCGAATAGATATATTTTGGAGTATGTAGTTTCTACTTATTTATGTCTAGAGGTTGCTAAGTTCCAGTTCTTGCGCGAACCCAGAGGATCATATTTGTGCGGTATCTCTTTAGCAATTAAGATCTTAGTTGTGACCCTAGATTTGGAACAACGTCCTATGGCTAGCTAAACCCCACCACGCACGGGGGCATGAACAAGTGTGGTGAAATATGGAAGACATGGTGGCATAAAGATAGAGAGAAGAAAGGAAGATCATGTTTAATTATGCGCATAAGAGGGATTTGAGAAGCAACGTGAAGTTGCTAAATGAATGGCATTATGGAGAGAGATGGATTGTGAAGTATTTGGAGCTCACGCAGAGGACATGGAGCCGAAGCATCTGGAACTCCCCATTTGGGTAAGCATGTCGAGATAACCCTCTTTGACCTCAGATGAGAGCACATCGGTGGAGAATGTAAGGACCGTGGATGTGCATTTGATCCCTCCTGGTGACCTAGCCCTTATGCTTGGTTTTCTAGTTTCTACGACAATCATTAGTAAGAAAGCTAGTGTGGGTAGTAGAGTAACAATAGATAGATTTAATTTGCAATCAAGTTCAGGAGTTAATCAGGTAACTTATTCATCTATGGTGGTGTAATCATCATCTGTGTTATTTGGAGGTCCATTTGGAGGTATATTTTTTGGCGTGTCATCAACATAGAATGTGGGCGCAAAAAATGTTGGCATAATTTTTGGAAGTAGTACAACTTCATAGATCGTGGGAGCTTAGTTTAGTACAACAATTAGAACACAAGGTAGTGCATCATCTGGTTTGTTTCCTACTACAAGGGGAGGATCAAGTGGTTTAGGTCTAGCGGATTTGGAGGTTCGGAGGTGGAGGAAAGATAAGAGGTAATACAAGTTCTGGTTCTAATGGGCATGGTCCGTATCAACCTTAACAAGTCTATTTAGAGATGTCTCTTCATCTCCTAGAATACAGAGGAATTGAAGATGCAACTGAGCACGTGCATATGTGTGAAATAATATCATGCTAAAGAGATTACATCTCCATAGCGTAAGGCAAGTCATTTTGCAACTACTTTGTAAGGCGTGCACATAATTGGTACAGAAATATGATCCAAACCAGACTTGTGTAGACTATACCATGTTGCGTGATGCTTTCTTGGCAGAGTTCCACATACCTGAGTTTGAGTAGAAGAGCATTAGCGCCTTTGAATGACATCCGCAAGGCATGACTAAGAGTGTAAGGGAGTATGATGCTCAATTTAAAACTTTATTTTTGAAGTTGTCTTATGACATCCACCCAAGTCAAAGCATGCTCAATGGTTTGTTAGAGGTTTGATCACACCTTTTAGAAGGAAACTCTCACATAAGACATTTGAGACCCGTGAGGCTTTGGAATCTACTCGTGTGTGCGAGGTAGTTGGGAGTGTAGACATTGGTGTTAGCCCATTTTTGGAAGCTCAGATTGCATCTATGGTGAAGCAGTTGGAAAAGTTGTCAGCTAATTCAGCTCATGAGACGCGCAGTGGTATTCGTTGTATGGATCATGAAGTAGATGGACATACTAAAGATAGATGTCCTCAAAAATCGATGTGTGCCATTTTGTTGGACTGTGAGATCTATCACTTGGATCATGATTCAAGTAGGTGCCCATTGTTGCAACGCGTGATAAGGAAGAACGTGTCTGTTATTGCAAGATTTTCTGGTCTACCACTCATGATACAAATAATTGCAGGTTAATTGATCAAATTTATGATGCCATTGATATTGGTGTACGACAGACTAGTGTTACAAATAATTCTTAGGAACAAGGTGAGCATCATGATCATAATCATAACAAAGTGCACTATGATTGAGGTGAGGTAGAGGTTGAGGATACCATGGAGGATTTCTAATCCGAGGTTGCGATGGTGGAAGAAGTGAATTTCCATGAGGAACATGTTATACATGTAGATCCCTTGATCATTACAGGCATGAATGCCCTCAGAATATTATTTGTTCTTTTTACGAAAGAACCACAACTATGAATAATGCCCGGATTTTTATGAACACTTGAGTAAGAATCACAAATAGGATAAGGGTGTGGGAATGGTTAGAGTACAACACGTTGTGGAAGATTAGTGGATACCAAAGTTAGCACTGATCCTGAGATGGTTCATGTGTTAGTCACAACATGCAATCGATCTGCGCACATGAGGGAAGTTCCAAAGAAAAATCCTATTATTACAAAGGAAGAGGTATTGCATGCAAAGTATCCATACCCTATGCATTAGAAGGAAGTTTATCAAGAAACCATGGAAGTTATTAGAAGTTTGTAGGGTGAGATACAATGCTTGAAGGAGTAGTCATGGAAGCTGGAGCAGGAAAATGTAGTTGAGCTTCCTCAAAAGGATGTTGATGATTTAAAGGAGGTTTGTAAGATGTTGCGACAAGAAAACATCATTCCTTTATTAGGGAACAGCTAAGGGAAAATATACCACATGCTGGATTTGAGCACGAAAGGAAGATTTTACATGCTAACCTACCTCCTCACACTCTAGATTATGACAAAAAGATCACTTTGAATTTTTTTTTGATGGATGGATTTTGAGTAACATTTTGATTGATACAGTGTAAAAGTAAATGTACTCACTTTGGATGCATGGAACTAGATGGGGAGGCCACCTTTACAACAATCTTCAAATGTGTTATTTATCACAAACATGACTAAAGCCATGCCCATTAGAGTCTTGAAGGATGATACTATTACCATACAAGGGGCAAAATTTACTGGAGACTACGAGGTCTTGGCGCTTGCAGAGGAAAATAATTTTCCAGCATTTCTTGGGCTCCCTTGGTGTTATGTGAATAATGTTGATTTACACTTTAACAAAGGATATATTAGTTTTGAGAATAAGGAAGAGCACGTAGTCATTCCTTTAATAGACGGAAAGCTGCACCTTATGTATAACCTTTGAGTGAAGAGGATTTGAATAAGATCTATGTGCACACCATTAGGGATCCTGAAGTACTCGAGCCATCAAAGAAGGGAGTTATTCAATGGGATGATGCACAGTCTATGAGTGATACTACAAGTGTTTCCTATGACAACCGGGAACATGTGACTTATGAAATGATGGGGAACAAGATGAAGAGTTCAGTCACACACGTAAGTCGGCCACGGTCTGCATTAGCCATTTGGGCGAATTAGGTACCAAGGTACACTAGTGAAGGTAATCTTGAAGTGTTCCTTGCTATGGAAATTCGGTGGACAAATCAATTAGAAATAAGGAATATGCTAGTGTATACCTTGCGTGGGACAACAACGCACTTGGTGGATGGTTCACAGAGATAATATTTTAGAGTGGTGGGAAGTGAGAATCACCTTCTCTATAAGATTTCTTCGAGTAATGCACCTATCAAAACATGTGAATTCCATGGGAAGGATTCTTCTTTGCATCACATTCAACAGTGTGAGAGACTCTAGATAGAGGGGCAGGAGGCCTTACCACCTTCACTGTGGGTGCATAAGTTCTACTACACCTTGCGAGGCTATGCGCGTGCATGGTATGTTTATGCAGAGTTGAATAGAGAAATAGGGAATTGGAAAGAATTGACTGCAGGTATGATTTAGACCTTTGACTATTTTTCCACTAAACCTCCAGTGAATGAAGCATTACAGGTTATGAAGCACTTGACTATGGGAGATAGTGCAAAGGCTAAGGAACTTATTTAGGAGTTATTAGGTGAGTCATATTTGGAGGCACACTTTGAAGAAGAAGAGACAGATGTAGAACATCTTAGGTGTGCCTTCCTAGAAAAATAAAAAGGCAAGATGGTCTAGGAAATGGACAATGAAGAAGTGGATAATCTGGATGTTGAGCATATTGAGGTTATGCGCGAGGTATTGAAAAGTGAAGATGAGAGGGCGTGCACGTATCATGAGGGCCTATGAAAATGAAGAAGGTCAACATTGGGACAAATTCCGAACTTAAGGAGGACATCATCGAGAGATTGTTGGTTTGACTTTGAGGTTGCAAAGATAATTGAGTTGATGTGTGATTTCCGGGACTTATTTCTTAGAGGTTATCATGAATTGAAAGGGTACATCACTCGTTGGGTGAGATGAATATCAAGCTAATGGAAGGTGCGCACCCGATTAGGAAGAGGCCTTACAACATGAATCCATCAAGGTAAAGGAGGAGATCGATAAGATGTTGCAATATGGGATCATTGAGCCCATTGAGGATTCAAAGTGGGTTATCCCTATGGTGATAAGTATAAAGAAAGACATGGAAGGATAAGAATTTGTGTCGATCATAGGGATTCGAATGCTACCTGTGTAATAGGTCCCTTTCCCACACCTTTACTTAAGAAATTCGAAGGCGTTGCAGGGGTGCGAGATCTACTCCTTCACCGATGGATTTTTTGGATATCATCCAGTAAGGATAATTAAAGAGGATTGAGAGAAGAAAAATTTCACCACCGAATGGGGAAGTCTTTTATACATTGTTATGCCTTTTGTATTGAATAATGCACCTACGGTCTTCTCGCGCATTATTTTGCAAGCATTATAGGACTTTATTCATAAGTTTTTTACAGGTTTACTTGGATGATTGGATAGTTTATGGGCTAGTGAAAGATCACTAATTTTTAATGAAATTAAAAAGCAACTTTATGTTTCTAATGTAAAAGTCACCTTTATGTTATAAAAAGGGACTTAATATTCTCTTAGGAAGTTGAAAAGTTTTAAGTTGCTCAAGGACATATGAAAAGTCATTGGGGGTATATGAAGAGTCATTTCTCTTCCTATAAATTGTAAATCCATTCCCATTTCAAAGGGTTGGTGATCGATTTTGTAAACTCAAGAGTGCATTGTGCTTAGAGAAAACAAAGGAGATAACCACTTTCTTCCATTCTCCTCTTACATATGTTTCCTCCTTTTCCCTACTTTGTACAACTCTAATTGAAATGCTAATGAAGGAAGAAGTTTCTATTTTCCAAGGCATATGAATGTGTGCATCTTTGTATGCATGGTTTCCTCTAGTTAGTAGAATGAAGTTTTGGTTGTTTTTTCTCATAAATGCATGTGTGGAAATTTCTAACTAGTGTGTGCAAGAATCTAATTTTCTACCCACAACATTAGTCCTCCTATCTCTTTTCTCACTCCCTTTTCCCACTCTCAAGAAAAATTATTCTCTAACAAGAAATTGCGAGCTTTTTTGAAGGGTTAGTGGAGTGCCCTTGTTAGATCCCTAGCCACAAGGCCACCAGGAAAAATCCACCTTTTCGTGTGCATGCAAACACAAAATTTGCATCGTTTAAGTAGAGGGACTTCTATTCCCAGAGTGTTTGCAAAAACCCACACATTTGTTCACCTAAATTTTTTTCTCGCCAACAGGTTCCCTAGCACCAATGACACCAAAGTAGCGGGCAATAGCTAGATAAAATGCAAAATGGTGGATGGAATAGAATAAAATCTCCTTCTTATGCAATGTGTGATGCATAATAGTGCCCAAATGTAGTCCCTTTCTATATGTAGATAGCTAGTAGAAATAGTCTCGCTTATATAGGGATCTCTTGTTCAAATTTTGACACTAATGACCCGACATGCTTGACTAGTACCTAAGGAGATGAGAGGAAAAACCGTAAAGACTGACCTTGAATGTCTAAATTAAAACCAAGTGTGACAGGGACCAGGGCACCTAGAAATCAGGACCAGGGCACCCACAGGTGCCCTAATCCCTATCTAGGCACCCTAGTCAAAGACTAAAGATGACAACTAAGTGAACTATGACAGATAGGAGCCCCTAAAACCTAACTGAAACTGTGTGAGTAAGTGACGAATGTGTAAGACAAACAACAAAAAATACCAACAAGATTGATAACTAGACAACGGATGATTCATTAGTGAATACTTTTCTTACACAAGATCCATACATAAAACAACATACTTGGCGGTATAATAATAATAGTAAGTGCGTGATTTTGTGACTACATCCATGTAATGATCTTCATTTAAACCTTTGGTATTTTTTGATCCTTTAAGATCCAAGGTAGATTGCTTACCTTCTGCTATTTCTTTTTGTAGCTCTTTTTTTCTCATGTATGCTTCTCATTTTCCTCTAGTGGTGCATCCTCCTACATCTAATCTTTTTTTAGGAGTTTGGAGGAAGAGGCTTCTTGACTCTTATTTTTTCCTTTTATAGGAGTCACCATTATTTTAATTTGATCTTTCAGATGGATTTCCTCATCATTTTTAGGATTGGTCCTTGGCATTGCTCTATTTATTTTCCTAGATCTTCATTTTTGATTTAGTCTCTCTTGAAGATTCATACTCCTCTTGAATTTCATCTTCCTTCTGCTATGAGAAGTCATTTGTTTCCTCTTGAGTCATTTCTTTTGAATCTTCGCCTTCCTCTTGGATTTCATCTTCCTTTTGTTCTAACAAGTCATTTGTTTCCTCTTATGTCGTCTCATTCTCAATCTCCTTTTCTTCCAGATCTATGAATGGTATTAGTAGTTCTTCCAACTGGGTTTGTTCAAAGATCTCCCCTTCCTCTGTGTTAGCTTGATCCTAGTTTTCCAATCTTTCTAGAGAAGGATTTCCCCTCCTCCGAGTTGGTTTGTTCTGGTTTGACCCTGGTTTCTTGGTCACTGCCTTTCCTTGCATCATTTTCTTGATCCATTTCCTTTGTCATTTTTCTTTCCATTCCATTCTACTTTTGGGCTCCCTTATGCTTCCATTGCTATTATTTTTTGGGCAAGATTTTGTGTTGTGTCCAAGTTTGTTGCATTTTTTGCATCTTGCAATAGTTGTTTCATATTCCAATAATTGTCTCCAAATACCCAACTTGGAGTGAATATTAATGATATCAGGTAAGTCTCTTTCTATATCCACATTTACACATAATCTAGCATAAGTCAGTCTAGTTCTTGCCTTGGTTGCTCCATCAAAAGCCACTAAAGAGCCAAATGACCTTGTTATGCCTGCCAATACATCCTCTTCATAAAATTCTAGAGGCAACCCAGGCATCCTGATCGATAATGGCATCACATTTATGTTTTCTTTATCTGGTCAAAAGTGGAGACCATATTTTTAAAATAAGCCCATGTTTCCCAAGAACCATGGACCTTCGACCAAAGCTCGAGTGTAGTCTTCCAGTATATTAAACTGGATAAGGAAGAAGCCCTTTTCATTAGAGAAATTTCCATATTTCCTCTTGGTTGCCATTTCCTAAAAGTCTCACCTTCTGATAACATCCACATTAGGTCTTGGCCCATGAAACTTGCCTATCAAAGCTAGCTTGTTTCTTTGCATTGCTTTCTCAATGACCACATCTGGTATTGTGAAATGGTGCCCATTTTTAGAGATGTGGTGTTTTATTTCTGCTTGAGCGGTTCCATTTTCCACATTTGATTTTTGCATGGAAACCACCCCACCCACATGGTCTTGGGTCCCTCACCTTCCTGCTCCTTTGCAGGCCCATGTGAATTTTGCCCATCTTCGTCTACTTCCTTGCACTCATATGCAGAATTTAAAAACATTTTCCGCTCGGACCCACATTTTATGACAATGTAAATTTAAATTTGGATCGTATTAGCAAGCCAATAGTCTTTTAACAACTAAAAATTAGAAAATATGGGATAAAGATTGTATAGGGTGAATGTTTAGCTAAGCGTATCTACCTTCTAGACAAATAGAACAAACGTGAATTAATTTTATAAATTGAGGTGGTGACTTTTGGAGGATAGAATAAGATGAATGGAGACTACTAAAAATCATAAACTAATAAAACTTAACTTATATTGTGGCTCAAGTTGTGGGTTCAAATTTTACAATTTACCTGTAACATGTGTTAAGGACTCGATGTGTGCCACTCCAAATGGGATTGATCGATGGCACTCGCCCTATATTAAAGCATTGCTCTTGAAGCTCCAAGTCACTAGGTATTCGCTAATCCCTTGTGACTATGAACCAAATAGGTGCCAAAATTACTTGTGACCCAACATTCATCGATTGAACCTATAACTTAATGTTAACATAAAATAAATAATTTATTCTAGTGACTCAACTACATCCCATAACAAATAAAACTACCCATTTTAAATACAATTAAAAAAGCAAATCAATGTTTAAGATTTCTTTTTATAAAATAAATGAAACATTTTGAATTTTTCAAATACCCAAATATACAAGAATGCGAATGATGCCTATGGGGTAAATAAACTAATTTTATTTCTTCTTTAAAATTTCCAATTAAAATGAGAATAATAAAAAAAAAGCAAAATAAAATTTCCTACACCTAACATAAGGATAAGAAGTAATAAAGGTCCATTAAAAAATTATAATGAAATTGAGAAAAATAAATGAATGATATCAACGACAATGATGCGGTGTGAATATATTAATATTATTTATATTTACAATGACGTGGTCTTTAAATTATGACAATAGAATTTTCTTAGAAGGTCAACATTCATTTTTAATAATTATATATTTATAAAGCACACATCATTTAGATCAAATATGTATTGAAGTGTTAGTATAGGTGAGGTCCAGAGTTCAATACACCTGGCAAATGAAATATAAAGTCCAGAGCTGGTGTAGGAGAGGTCCAGAGCTCGAAGGGCGTTGAGAAGCTTGGGAAAACAATATGTTAGTACACTTGAGTTGGCCTAATGGTGAAGAACATGTGCTCTTGAAATAGAGGTCACAAGTTCAAATCCTGTAGGGGGTAGGGTATGTACGCCTCGTTTGTAGCAAAGTTAGTTGCCTCCCGCATGTGAGTACGAGGTAGTCCCATATGCTATAAGCCGCTTGTAGACCCAAAAACAGGCTGCCCCACGGCATCGTGGACTGTAAAAACCTATTATTATTATTATTATTATTATTATTATTATTATAAAAGTTCCTCGAAAACTCGAAGTGATTCTGTGATGATTTGATTTGAAGAGATTTTCAGTCGGTCGCGAAGCGTGTAGCGAATTACGCGCTCTTAAATCTTTATCAAGTTTTGGCTGAAAATAGAAGAAATCACTGCACTCTGAGCGCGATTGGTTAATTTTTGCGAACTGGTGCTTTTTCATTGGAAATTGGAACTCATATCGGCTGTTTAATGCTTTTTGTAAGTAAGGAAATAAAAATTTATTTTTCTCGACGGAAATGAAAATATATGCATTTAATGTCGGTGGAAGTGAAATTGCGAGGTTTTATTAAGGAGTTGCTACTTTAATTCTCTATCTCGCGATCGTGCTGTATAAAGGAACAGACAGTTCGTGGAGTAATTTATTGAGCAGAAAAGCTAGGGTTTGTAATTTCATCTGTAGGTGAAGGAAACATGCTGTCTTGCGTAGCAGCTTGTTCGAGGCGGCTAAATGGCGAGGTACTGGACGAGGACGGCTGTGGTAGTCCCAGGTCTCCTGCCTCTAGAGAGACTATCAAGAATCTTACTACTCAGGTCTTTATACATTTTATTTGTACAAAAGAATGAATTTCCTGCAGCAGATTATGCTTTCAAATTGTTCAGCGTTTTTTTCTTGCCTACTTACCCTCCCTCGAACGAATTTTAAGCTCTTCTTCTTCTGAAAAGGCTCAGTTCCTTATAGAAAAAATTGTCGAGAAACGATTTTACTTTCTTTTTCTAATCGGAAAGATTCTCAGCTTTGCCGTTTTATGTACAGATAAAGGTTTTTTTGTTCCAATGATCAAAGATTGATTTTTCTTGGCGGTTTGTTTCCATTTTGAAGCCATATTTGAGGTATTGATAATTGTTTCTGTGGTGTGCAGATAAAGGATGTGGCATTACGGCTGTCCGGATCGTATCGGTACACCAAGCCTCGAGCAACGGGACAGTCGGTACTGAGAGGATCCAAAGATGACGTTCTTCGAGTCTCAAATTCTTCAAGCAGCGGCACGCCAAAGTTTCTCATTGCGTTAGAACAATTGGACAACGAAAGGGGAGGAGAAAAAGGAGTGGATATCAAATGTCGAACCAGGCGTCATCATCACCTTATTGTCTCTCAAAGGAGGCGGAAACGAGCTTAAACGAATCAGATTTAGGTGACCAAGCCATATCTACACTGTTTTTTGTCATACGTTTCACAAATTCAAGTTTTCCGTCGCATTTTCGATGGGCGTAGGTGTAAGCTACAGCCAAGAACTGGCGAAAAAAGCACGAAGATATTCTTTGAAGTTTAGTCGTTTCTAGTCTTTTCCGACATCAATTTTAGGGTTTTTCAACATTACAGCTCAAAAGTTTGTCTTCGTAGACACGATTTTTTGATCTCTCGTTTCATCCTGATTAAGATAAATAATACAGACAACGCTGAGAAATATCCGTCTAGATAATCTTAGTTTTGGTTCACATGTTTGTCGATGAGGTCTTCGTGGTTAAATCTTTTCCGTTTTTTCTGGAAAGATTTGTCTTTAAAATGCTCAGCTATACAAAAATATTTGTCTGGTAAATGCAGCCGGGAAATGTTCAACAAAACGCAGGCTCAACTGTGGTGGGCGGAAAATCATGAAAAGGTTATGGAGCTATATAATGTCCGTCCTAATGCCAATCACCAATCTGGTGACCTTCCCAGATCTGATGACGAGGAGGTAGAAATATAAAATGACATTACGCTTCTATATTTGAATGGAAATCTATCTGATATTAATAATATACTGTATTGATCATGTGTGATGCAGAGAAATGAGAAAATACAGGAATCCGCGGGCAAAGACAGTCCTGTGCCACCGCCGCCGCGAGACATTCTTCCAAGAGCTCTGCATGCGGATCGATCCGACGACCTACAGAGCATCAGCGACAATCATTCAATGAAAAGTGCCACCATTTTAAGCGAGCTCGAGCAAGAGAAAGAAGAAGAAGAGTGGGTAGAAGAAGACGAGCCCGGCGTGTTCATTACCATTTACTCTTCCCGAACGGGCGTAAGGGAAGTCAAGCGTCTGAAATTCAGGTCTGAGTTCTTCACATCTTTTTTAGTATTATATATTTTGGAGTTTTCCTATTACAGTAACTTGTTGGAAGACTGACGATGGGTGTGATCCAAAAATATATATGAAACCAGGTCTAGTTCTAGGACTTTTTTTAATTTATGATTTTTTCCCCTCTTTTATTTTTTATTCTGTGAGCTCTTGGCTGTCCAATTTAATTGTGCAGCCGTGAGAAGTTTAGCGAGATACAGGCGAGATTATGGTGGGAAGATAATCGCCACAGAATACAAGAACAGTATACAAATGGCCATGACATGTGAAGTGAGAAAGAAGCTTCCGATTAAGCATTGTTTGAAGTAGGCCGTTAAACATGTGTTTGCTAGGTTTATAGGACGAACACTACTCTTTGTGCAAAACATTTTTATATCTTGCACCATTGTATATAAGATATATGTACTAAGAATGTATGCATGATAATCACCAATGTTTTTGTTATTGAGATGAAACTAATTTACTTAAAAAAACTACGTAGAAGGTAGTATCATTATTTGTGCAAAGAAAGGTTCGTTTATGAAAAATGTAAATAATGTTATAATCTATTATGTCTCCTTCGTTTTGTAGACACCTATTTTTGGTATGGGATCAAGTATATTTTTATTAGAACATATCATATATTAATCTCTAAGTATAAAAAGATGAGATACACCTAGTTCCAATAAAGGGGTAGATGGTTTGGTATTCATAGCATGATCTCCATGTTGGTAAAAAAATAGTTAAAAAATAAAATCATGCTAGTAAAAATGAATGTAAATCAATGATATAGAGATGAAAATTTAAATTACAAAAATAAGTATGAAAAGCATGGAGAAAAACACTAGTAGGGGAGCTAGTGAATCATCCCTCGAAGAAGGAAACTTTAAGAAGTATCCTTCAAAGAAGGATCAAGGAAATAGACCTATCTTAAAGTTTAGTATTATCCTAGATAGAGGTAGAGGCACCATAATACCACCCACCTAGGAGATGTAGAAATAAACAATGTAGAATCACCACCACGATCAACAAAGACCACCTAGATGGGCCAATGGGGTTTCTACAAAGTAAATGAATCCATTCCCGCTATTGAGTGGAGAGGTGGAAAATCAACAATTGTCAAGAGGTATAGAAAACTAGTTGTGTGAGAGGCTCTACATATAGGTTTGTTGGCAAGAGGAGAAGAGCCCAATATCGATGGACAAGGTGTAAATTTTCTCATGGTGCGCAGATGCTCTCCCCTAATGATTAAGAATATCTTAGAGGTGTTGGAATTCAAGAGAAAGCTTCATCGCCTATGCTTAGATCTTAAGACAAATAGAAGATATAATGAATTTCTCATCAAATTATAACCGATATGGGATAGAACAATTATTGAAGCGAGTAGAATTTATATCTTTTAAAAGTTGGAACAAAATAATAGATGTAAATAGATCCATTAAAATGTTATGTCGTTGGCCATTGTGAATTCCCCCAAACAAATCCATTCTCCAATCGATGGGTTACGGTTGGTGGGGATAAAACAAGGAGTGCATCCATTTAAAGGTATATTGATGCAACCTAGAATTTACCGATAACACCCTAGACGCTTTGGCACATCACTTAGCCTAGGTGAGCACTCACCCGAAGCGCGCAAAGAAGTACAAGGTCCCTCTTTAGGGTTGTTGTAGTATCTTTGTTAGTGTGATGAAGGAAGAAACATATAGATCCATAATTAATCCATCATTCTACAATGCATCCCATATTGATTTATGAAAGAAAAAACTTAAACAATAATCATGATTAAATCAAGAACATGCACTACTCGATTACATCCAGAAATGACACTTAGATTCAGCCAATATCTTCCATCTATTAATAAACACGAAGCTCCTTACAATAGTGGCAATCTATACCGATGCACGCATGGATATGATACTGATAATCCAGTCATATACGCATATCTCTATATCTCCATACATCCATCTCTCTCTGTATATATATACTTATACTTCATCATATATATATATATATATATATATATATATATATATATATATATATATATATATATATATATGGTGGGGACTTTCCCTTCACCGCTTATCTATTCCAAAAATAGGCCGCATGCTATTAATAGCCACGCGCCGTTTACAGGCATAGCCACACATGTAAGTGTGCTATCTATAGACCTCTTGTAGTTAACTAAAGCAACAATCATATTCTTAGCTCGTCTCCATGCAAAATGCTTCGATATGATCCTCGAAAGATGACAATGTGTGGCACACAAATCTACTGCATCGTTGGTGTGTTCCACATGCCATCTTCTAAAAATAGGTCTTCATGCTCAAAATTGGCATGTCTGAATGCACCAACTTTTGTTCCGTGCGCGCGTTCTTCTTATCCATTCACACCCTTTGTCTGGCCTTCTCTCCCATGCAGACTTCTTGTGTGATCTTTAACAAGTATTCTCTGATCAACATTACCCCACACTAATCTCATTGTCGTCCCGATAATGGGTATCTCCAAAAATTGAAGTAAATAATAGAAGAATGGAAAGAATAAGAATGAAAGAATGTAGATGAATAAAGAAGTTTTATGAGGTAGCCTCCTCTGTATCGAGTTAGAAGTATCAACTTTGGATACTCCTTTATTTCACCTCGAAACCACCGCATTTAGTGAGTGCTTGTTTTGATTTTTCTGGAATGTCCACAATAATGGAATCCAATTCATCCCTCACAATCTCCCCTTTTTCATTTTGCAAAACCAACACAACGTTGAACATTGAGGTCATTCTTCCTTCTAGAATATCCATCTTCTACGCAATGAGCTTCCTAAGCTCTTCCAGTCGAGTCTTGTGCAACTCTTATCTCACGCTGCTGCCAGGCCTCGCACTTCAGCTTAACCATTGACAATCTTTTTGCACGGCCCAATGTTTCATCCTTCATTGCTTTCTGGACCTTATTATTTTCTTCTAGGGTCTTTGTGTTGATAAGCGCCTCGGAGCATGCGAGATGTTCAAAGCTTGTCATTGTCTTCATACTTCTTGTAGCGCTTGCAGCAACCCTTCATAGGATGCAATCTTTTGCATCACTGAAGCTTTCTCTCATTCTACCTCTTGCTCTAAATTCCTTGGCGTTGGCATGCGCAGAGGTTCATCTTCAAGTACTAGGTCCACCAACTTTCCTATATAATGTATCACCGAGGAAACATCCGTGGCACCTTGGTCTCCAGTGCGGCCTAGCTCTTATGACATTGTCTCCAATCTCCTCTGCAAATTTGATAAATACTTCGTTCTTCTTCTGCGCCAAGTCCCTCTTTTTTGTTATGCACGCTATCTCTGCATCCTTTGTATTTAGCAACTCACATAGCGCTCTTATTGTTACTGACTTTGTCCATGTTTCTTCAAGAAACCTCGGTAGAAACCTTCACCAAGGTGTTGTTGACTTTCTCATCGACATGACGGTGAGACTTTACTTTGTCATATGTCTAGCTTGGGTGCCTTCTTTAACCATCTCAAAACGCATGACTCTTCACGTATATCAAAGTCGGGATCATCCATGTGGGTGTGCATTGACCATGGTAGTTGCTTTCAGTACACACAATCACCATATCCTCATGCATTAGCTCCCAACCGAATAAATCTTTCTCGTGCTATTATGCTTTGGAATCGGGTGCGATAATTTTACCTGTGTCCTCTGCATACCCCATGGCTGGTGGAATGTGCTCTCCACTCATCCTCTTCGATCTAAGACCCTTGGGAATTGTAGCTTCAAGGTTATGAGCCGATCCGATTACATCTTGAGCGATCGCATCACGCGGACCCGAAGGTTTCGTTTTCTTTTTCATCTCTGTCTTTCATCTCTTTATCTCGTTTGATTTTCCTCATTTTGTGGCTCGTCTTCTTGCTCGAGCGGGTCAACGATGCATGCTCACTCTCCCCCGATTCCTCTGCTTCTTTATCCAACTTCAAATTTCTTCTCTTCTTTTAGCTTGGTGGTCTCCTTATGTGGAGAGAGATGAGGTGATTTCCTTACCGTTATGTATATACCAACATGTTTCTTTTATCTCCTTCATTCACTCACAGAGCCTCTATAAAGCACGTAGGAATGTATTGGAATTTCCTTCACTAGTGTATCTTGGTACCTGAGTTGAGCCTAAATGCCTCACCATGCGTAACCTGATCATCCTTGTGACTCGCCCTTTAACTCCACGCTTGACCATTTCATATGTGCCATGTACCCAGTTATCACAAGAAACACTAGTAGTTTCACTTACATATTTTTGTTGTCCCACTGAAGAATGCCTTCTTTTGATGGCTCTAGATTTTCTGGATCACGCACCTTCCGTGCATAAATTTGATTAAGATCTTCATCACTTAGAGGATCAACATAAGGATCTGCCTTCTTTTCAAATAGAGGTATAATCACGCACTCATCCTTGTTCTCAAAACTGATGTATCTCTTGTTAAAGTGCAAATCAACATTGTTTGCATAGCACCAAGCTTGCCCAAGTAATGCTGGAAAGTTGTCTACTTCATAAGCTCTAATACTTCAAAGTCCCCAATAAAATTTCCACCTGAATGATATTAGATGCATCCTTTAGTACCCTTATAGGCATTGCATTATTTTTGTTCATCATATACAACACATTCAAAGATGGATGCAATTTAATTCTTCCCATTTGATTCCATGCTTCCAGAGTGAGTACATTTACCTCAGCTGCAGGCCTCTATCTATCAAAATATTTCTTACTAACCAACCATCAATAACTGCATCAAGTGTGCTCTCTTTATCAAATTTATGATCCTGAGGTGGTGGATTTGCATGAAATATCTCCCTCTCGCACTCAACTCCTACACGCGGTATTTTCTCCGAATCCATTCCCTAGAATGGAACAATATTCTCCTAGCGCAACATCTTACATACCTCTTTCAATTCATCCACATTATTTTGTGGGATCTCAACATGTTTCACATGTTCTTTTACGTGCACCTGTTCTTTTAAGCATTGTATTTCACCATGCATATCTCTATTGACTCACATAGTCTCTTGGTATACTTCCTTCTGATGCGCAACATTTGGATACTTAGCATGCATCACTTTCTCCTGTGATGAGAGGGCTTAGCCTTCATAGTTTCACGAGTTGTAACTAGCATGGGTTGTAATTCGGATCGATATTCTAAGGAATCCATTGATCAACATTAGTGTGTTGCACCTTGATCATCCTGCGCCCTTGTCCTTCTTCCTATTTTTACTCATGTACTCATATATGTATGAGCATTCTTCTAAGTTATGTTTCTTCCCACACCATGAGCAAGTTGTATTATGAGGGAAATCTTGTTGGTAATGATTAGGTGATCCAAAAGTGTAACAAGTTCCTCAAGCAAACCTGCCTCTACCACCACCACGACCTCGGCCTTGATATCCTCCTCGAAGCCTCTATTCCTATTGTCTCCATTCTTACATCCTTCATTATGTTGTCCTTGGATCCGCTTGCCACACTAGTCTATCACACTCTTGTTTCAATGGCTTCGTGGATGTGATTAATCAATCTATAATCAGTGGTGTCGTGAGTGTGAGACTTGAAAATTTTACAATACATGGACACCTTCTTTTGAATCACATGTTGAAATAGAGGAAATCCCGGACATCATGGTTCAGGTGACATACTTCACAATCTGGTAATAATGTGTGTACTCACTTGTGTGGGAAATTATCTTTAGCATGCCCCTCCACTTCATAATTTGTGCACCATATTCCACTGCACATCTCATGTCTTTGAGTTAGAATAAAGGTTTTCCAACTGTTTCGCCATATCTTTGATCTCGTGCCTCTAAGAATGGGCTCACTCTAGTATCAACAATTCCAACCGCTTCGGTGCATAGAGCAACTTTCAAGGCCCCACATGGATCCACATATGTCTTATGAGAAAGTGCTCTTTGGAACAGAGTCGGCGATCCTCCAACAAACCATTGTGTATGCTTAATAGGATAAATGTCATAAGATAACTTAGATATCAAAGTCTTAAAACACATGCCATACTCTCTCATGCTTTCATATAAACCATGCTTGATATCATTGAGTACGTTGATGCTCTGTTGTTCAAATTCTGGAATGTGAAACTATGCTAGAAATGTAGTGCGCAAAGCATTATAATCTACCACAATCTGATGTGGGTCATATTTCCTGTAACATTTATATGTGTGCCCTTGTAGCATAGTATAAAATTGACTAGCCTTCATTTAAAGGCTGTAATTCCCTTAACGTGCCATAGTAGTTCACACTTATGCACATGCTCTGTTACATCTTCAATACCTCTATATTCTAGTAAACAGAGAGACATCTCATAGTAAACCTAAGGTGTTGGTTGTAATGGTTGCTGAGGTGGTGGTTGCGGTCCCTGTCCACTAGATCTAGAACCAGAACCTTCTCCTCCATGTGATGGTTGACCTAACCCACTTGATCCTCCTAAATCCCACGCGCCCCTACTACGGGCTACGGTCCAAATGAAGAACTTCCCTATATTCCAATGGTGGTACTATACTGGACACCAATGGTTTGCATAGTCACAACTCGCTACTAAAAGTACTTCCAACGATCTGTGTGCCAACACTCTATCTTGATGATACCCCGAAAACAATCCTGCATAAGTACTCCCAAATAGCAGTGCAGATGTGTTGCCATGGTCATGCTATTAACTTTGTCTCTTGAATTCAATGCAAAATGATATCTACCCATCTTTGTTTGCTTAATTGCACTAGCTTGACTTCTAAATGACTACCTTTGGATGTGGAACACCATTTGTAAGGGCTAATTGGATAGGTGGGTTCGAGATGCGCGCTTGTGGTCCTCATTCTCTCCTCTAACACACTCTCATCTGAAGTCAAAGGGGATTATCTATCACGCTTTCCTAAAGTTGGGAGATCCTGATGATGCGGCTCCTTGTCTTCCACGAGAGATTTAAAACCTTTGCGATCCATCATCCTCCTCAATATCCCTTTTATACACCATGTCCCTCTCTCGCACTTCATTAAACTTGAGTTGTCTTTCCTCTCTTTATCTTTACTTACCATGTCGCCATATTTCTCCACACCTGTTCCTACCCTTGCGCATGGTGGGGGTTTAGTTATCCATAGGGAGGCTTTCTAAATAATCAAAATATTATTGGGTAAAGGGATAACACGCAAATAAGATCCTCTGGGGCTTGCGCAAGAATCTAAACTCAGCTTCTTTCGGGCACAAATAAGTAGAAATAACATACTCTAGCATATAATTTCCCAATACTCCATCTCGCCAATGATATAAAACTCTATTCCATTCCACATCTATATTACAAAGATTCTGTAATCCTCTTGCATCTAAATTCTCGGCCTATATCCCCAACACTTTCCTAATGCATATGTTGTCGGAACTCATACAATTCTACTGGAAAGAAGCTGAATAATGTTTCATAGAGCTCATGATAAATATTATCTTCCACCCACCGACATGCATTGAAATCAAGTCCAGTGTTATATCTCTACGCAAACTGATCCTGACCATTCTCTACCCAACTTTCAATGCTCTCCAAAGTCAATCAATACGCCATCTATAAGCAACATCCTAGCAGACAGTTTGAAAATAGGTCTCGGCAACGGAACCAAAATGTAGTCTTTTATTTACCCAATAAGATGTTATGTGTGTTGGCACCTCATTCAGATAGATCTAAACACTCACTCGAAGCACGTGAAGCTACCAGGCCCCTACTTTGTATTTTCTTGTCAAGATGTTAGCATGTATATTCATCATAACTAAATAACAAAGCATATACCTAAGTGCAAATCATTACGAGATACCATATCATGAGCTTATAATGGAAACATGTGTAATAAGAAACATAATATATTAGATAACAATTAAGATCAGTTGCATCATGTGATCACCATATTCAAATACATCAATTACCATAATCTATCCTCCATAATCCATTATAATAAGGTCTTACATAACATAAGTTGAATACATCACCATAACTAGGTGTTGGAACATGTGCAAGCATCAAACCCTAATCCATAACCTTTCATACAAATACTCTTAGCACTCAGACATGAACAATAGGATGTGGAAATTGTATCCCAAAAATTACATACACAAATGTATATAAGGGTGGGGACTTTCCCTTCACCACCCATGCATCCTCAAAATAGACTACATGCGTGCTTTTGTACATCAACTAATAATAAGACTATCTAGAAATAAGATTTGATTTAATCTTATTAATAGCTCGATCCATGCATGACCTTTCATCTTTGTACTACATGTGCTTTATCCTGAAAATAGACTTTCCTTAGCCACCATTCATCATGCTTTTATCCTTTGTTTGGTCCGCACTCCAACTCTACTTTTTTATTTTAAGCATGTTACCGCAAAATTGGATAAGTATTGAGTTCTATATTCCTAGGCACGATCCTTCCACATACTACTTTGCTTTTCCTCTCCCGCGTACACACGCCTCCCTTGTGTGCCATATTTCTCTACATGCTTTCCATAGTTAATTCATCGGTCTAATAGTTTTCAACCTATAGACATATGACTTTGTAGGAAGCAACGGGGAAAGGTTCATGGAAAGCTACGAGAATCCATATTGTGTTGAGAAACACGAGATTTCTATGAAATAGGTTACAAAAGGTGGGCTCACATAACCAAGAAGTCAAGTGATAAGGGAACCAATGGGTTCTCAACCTATAGACATGTGACTTTTAGGTGGCGATAGAAAAAGATTTCCTAGAGACTACAAGATCCATGATTGATAAACACAGGATATGTAGGATGAATTTTGATTTTAAGAGGGTCTTGGGGCCCTAAAAGGAAGCACATATATTGTATATGTGTAAGTTTACGAGAGTGTGAAAGCGGAGGATCATTGAATAGGTCAAGAAAAAGAGGATTGATGATCAAAATGTATGTTTTAACAAGTTTTGGATAACGGGGAGTAATTGTTGATGATTACCTAGGATCACCGATGATTTATGTAATTTTTATTGATTAGCCAAGATCACGTACGATCTAGGCAATGGGAATTTTTTTATTTAAATAGCCCTAGAGGGTTCATTTAGTGTTATTGTGATTTTAAGAGAAAAAAATGTCTGATAAACCCTAATTTTCCAAAATTTTAATGTTTTTTAGAGCGATAGAGGTGGCCAAAGGTGTTCATCGATGTCAAAGACCTACCCTAGTACAAGTAAGTGGATTGTTTTGGATTTTTGAATTTTGTTTTAGTTTGTGCTTTTCTAATAAATGAGAAATCACATGGAAATTGCTAGTGATTTACTAGATAATTACGTGTAATTTTAGGAATCGTTGGTGATTTAATAGAATCGATGGTGATTCTAGTGAAAGAAGCTATCTTTTTTAGATTTGTTATGTAATTTTGATGATGATGTGTCTAATAATTTGTTTGTTATTTTCATGGATGTAGGCGAGAGATCTGGTTGACTACACGGGATCGATCTGAAGTTGTTGGAGAGTGTTCATGATTAGTTTTCGGATGAGAATTGGGGTCACTTGGAGGTGGTTGGGTTGGGAGGATACGTCATTATAGACGCATCCATAGGGATATGGGACTATTTTTGGCTTTGTTAGAGCGATGGGATCCCATGATAGGAACTTTATGGTTGCGAAACATGTGAGATGACCGTCACATTGGATGACATTAAGAGGATCTTGTGGTTACCTCTGAAGGTGAATATGTGTATCTTATTGATGAGGCAAGCGGGGGTTGATATGTATCATTTATATGGTGATGATGCCTGGATGTGGTGTATTCATCTCGGGGTTTTTCTTATGGTTCATTTTTAGTCAAGATGAGGAGGTCGGGCCCCCATGACCATGATCATGATTGGTAGATCATTTTTTATGCCCTACCGATTCATCAAGTGGTAGGTTTTCTTAGGTGCTTATTGGAGTGATGGGGAATATTCTGGAGCATATGATGATATTTAATTACGCCCTACCTTAATAGCTCAAAGCGGTAGGCCCTCAATGGATCTAAGTTTATTTAAATTGTAAGTTGTTAATCAAGGTAGGCCATCAATGGATCTAAGTCTAGTCAAAACAGATAAATTGAAATCATCTTGGAACCGGTCGGGTAATCTTGATGGAGATGAGTCATATTTTCTAGAATGGGCCATTTTTATACCTTGTGTCTTAGCATCCATCATCTTCATTTTCATATCACTATTCTCCTAGTTATCATGTCCTTCGTACCCCTCGGTGGTGATCCCTCACATCTTCATAGTTGCGTGGAGTCACGAGTGGAGTAAGACATCCTATCACTATAGCATCTACATTTTTCCAATGGAATGAAATGATTACAATTGTTTGAACGTGAGTTCAAACAAGATACACCCTTTACCAACTCAAAAATCTAAAAACATTCAAATATGTTCAAAAATCCAAAAACATTCAAATATGTTCAAAATAGAAAAAAAAATCAAAACAATCAAAAACCAAAACATTCAAAAAATGTTTCACAAAACCTCAACAACCATTAACACAACTTATAATATTACATGTTAACTACAATCCTACTTATCGTTCCAAATCATCCAACAATAATTACTTTTCTTACCCTTGGCATACATCTATGCTTAGGGCAAGGCAATCAATCAACCCTTTATGTATAACTTCACTTGGGGAACACTTGGTTCTCAAGTTTTTCCTTGCATTTCAGCATCATTACCTATAAAATTGACTTAATCCAATGTATATCATTCTTTAATGGGATCCAATAAGAGTTTCACGAGGAGTAGTTACTCCACTCTTTGGTCAGATCCAATCCTTGTGTTTTAACATTATCACTTGGGGACATCCGCATCTGCCTATTCTTCATTGTGGAACACATTAGGGGTGTTATTAGATGTCGGTATTAATAGTTGTGTTCCATTATTATTTTTTAACTTCATGTAACTAGTTATGTTAGCATTTTGGTTTGTATCTAACCTTGTGTATGTTACTATATGTGTAGAACTTGTTTTACTTTTTCTTACATATTTTAGACCCATTGCATGTAAGACTAGACTCACTTTGTTAGCCTTAGCATTTTCATTTTTTTGCGTGAATTCGGCTTGTTTTCCACTTAGACCCATCGCATGTAAGACTAGGCTCATTATTAGCCTTAGTGTTTTCCATTTTCTTTGTGAATTGGGCTTATTTTCCACTTTCGTATTTGTTTTGGATAAATCGTTGGTATCTTGTTATCATCTTGGCTCATTGTGAGCCTTGGTGCAATTATTTTGCCATGTCTTTTGGGCTTGTGTGTTAGTCCTCGTTTCAATTATCGAGTAACTTGTTATCTTGACTCATTTACTTTGTATTTTGGGCTTGTTTATGGGTTGTATCCCCATATTTGTTTTGGACCTATTACACATCTTGTATACACATCTTGACTTCTTTATAATCAAGGTATTTATCATAGTTTTATGTCTATGGGGTTGTTTTGTTTTGTTTATCTTTATCATGGACCAATTACCGTAAATTGTTAGCATATTATTTTTATATAACTTTGATAGAGTCAATTCCTCTTCATATTGGGTTTGTTTGACGTTTTTGTTTTGTTTTTTTGGACCAATTGTAAGTATTATGTTATCATCTTGGTTTATTAATAATCATGGTGTATATTCCTTTTACTGTGTCTAATTGGGTTTGTTTACATTTATTTGTATTTTCCTAATTGCAAGTACTTTTTTAACCTCTACACTCTGTATCCCATTCATTTTAGACACGGTGCCATCAAATTGGTACCCTCCCAACCCTAATTATTCTATTTACAGCCTCCGTGACAAAACACCACTAATTTTCTTTGTTGTTTATCTAGATGTTTGTCTACGGTTTCTTCTCTCTTATATTACATGGTCTTCATTCCGTCACAATTCCCACCCACTCATTATGTAACTCTAATTCACTAATTTGGACTCGTTGAGGCATTTTAATGCTTCATTAGGGCAACTCGGGCAATCCCTATTACACGGCTCTCCTTTCATTCGACTGCTGACTTCTTTTCACTATCAAATATAAAAATTCACACAAAAATCATATAGTCCAAAAATTACAAAGATAATAAAATCTTGAAAATAACAAAATCCTAAAAATTTACAAAATCATAAAAAATTCCAAAAAACAACACAACTTGATCAAATCAAACTTTTAACTACTACCCTAGTGATCGTTCCAATTATCTTACGACTATCGCGATAAATTATTTTCCCCTTGCATGCTAATATCTTTACTTGGGGCAATTCAAATCAATCATTTCACTCACACGTATCCTCGCTTGGGGAAATCTCATCTCTCATTTCCTCCCACACATTACAACGTTACTACTTGGATGCAATGACCATTTTTAATCTCATATCAATTGTCAATACGGATCCAACAAGAGTGTCATGAGAAGTAGTTACTCCACTCTTGATCGATCCTATTCCCTTGCATTTCAATGTTATTGTTTGGGGGCATTTAAATCTACTTAATTATCATTGTGGCATGCATTAGGGGCATAGCTGATTGTCTTTCTTTCAAGTTGTATTGCATTGTTGCTATTATTTTTGGATCAATTACACGTATCTCGTTATCATCTTGGCTTTCGTATATCCACGATGCATACTTTTACACTGTAAATTGGGTTTATTTTCCCTTTTATATATATATATATATATATATATATATATATATATTATATATATATATATATATATATATTTTGTGTGTGTGTGTTTTTACGCACATAACAGGATACACATAATGATTCTTTCATAATAATTGTGAAAACTCAATTGTGCCACAAAAAAATAAGGTTGCTATATTTTTCTCTCTCTAAATGGAAGCTCATGCTATGAGCACAAATCCTTCCATCCTCCTCTTACTCCTCGCATTATTCCTATTAAACAGTTGTCCATCAATTTATGGCATCACCCATCCACTTGAGGGGGAATTCCCTCACCATCCATGCTCACTAGGGCATCCAAATGCTTCATTGAATAATAAATCATTGCCTCTCCTTCTATCATAAATAACATGCTACATTCTTCACAATTATGTTAGAGAATCCCTAGAGAATCCTTGGAAGCCATAGGAAATTGCAGTAAACTTCGCTCATTTGATCACTCTAATCTACATCCTCATATTCAAAATTGCTTTTCATTTGGAGGCATACATCAAAGCACCCACAATCCAACCATTTCAAAGGATTCTACAAGTGTTACACTTCAATAATCTCATCTTGAGGTTTGCAAAGAGAAGCTTGGAGAAAGGTATATTGTGTTTAGTTGTTTGTCTTTCATTTTAGCTAAGTTTTTCATTGCTTATAGTTTTTGACATTAACGGAAACATATTCATATATATGTATGAGTTATAGTAGAAATGAAATGAAGTATTATTGTATATTTTAGTTGTACATTCTAAACCAATTTCATTATCTAGTATTAGAACATTGGTCTCGATTTGAGTTGGTCTTCCTCGGGATTTAGATGGGTTGAATTGTGTGGTTGCTTACTCCATCAAGGCTTGTGGGGACGCAATTAGCGGTCCTTATCCAACATGCACAAATTTGGTAGGGCCCGTGCTTAGGACCAATGGCCCAATTAATTTTAAAAAACATTAATTTATTTCTATTTTGGGATTGGCCCGGAGATGGGCCCTACCAACTTTGTGTGTGTTGGTTACGATTAGTCATTGCGACCATTATAAATATTTGTCATCCATAGAATAATTTATGACCCTATTAATGTTTTTAATGATTTTCAACGTGAAGGATTACACATGCCATTCGGATACATGAATTTATTTCTCAACACGTCGCATCATATTGGCACAATTGAACATGAATTTATTTCTCAACATGACAATGCTAAAGCCTACGTGTAGAGAGGTGAAATTTAAAAGATAATTAGAGGTTTTTATTTGGTATAACATTCACCTATATTCCTTGCAGGTCTTGATGTAATTCATATTTATCCCTCCGCCTATTCATTATAATTGGCATTGATTGGCATTAAGTTGGGAATGTAAAATATTTATTGACATATTGTGGTTTCATATATATTCCTTGCACAACCAACATAAGGAAAGGTTTGAGACACTAATTTTATGCATAATGGACCTCAACAGTGTCGAAGAGGAGCCTCGACATGTGGAGTGCCAAGCCCTTGAGCGAGTTGTATTGGATTGAAGTACCTTGATCTGGAAACTTGGCGTTTATCCCTTTTGAAATTCAGATATACATTTTCTTGGCCTGATTGATTTCTAACATTTGAGGCTTGATTGGAGATTGGGGGCATTTCCATTGTACTCCATTGTATCTACAATTATCTTACATGCAATTCTTGATTGGACGGATGGTACTTAACTTAATTTTTGTATTTTTGACTAGTTATTGTGGTTTTTTTATACCTAAGGCATTCCCACATGGGAAAGGCCTCTCTAGTCTTTCAGAGAACTAACCTATTTTGACGTTCATTTTAACGTTTTTAATAGGTGATTAATTTTGATGGGTGTTTTGACAGTTTCGATGGGTGTTGTGATGTTTTTGCGTTTTGGTTTTTTTAGCCGTTTTCTTTTTAGTTTTCCATTTTTAGCACTTGCATGTGGTATATTTAGCAATTTTGTCGGGTATATATCTATGCATGTTGAATGGTAATGGCTCAAATTCCAGATAAAAAATTCTCCAACAAGGATTTGTCCCAACCCCCACAAATTCTCCAACAGGTATTGCTCGCAGCTGTTCTTTTCATGCTTTTGTAGTTTAAAAAATTGGTAAATGCTTCGTCGTTTAGGTTTAGACTGGATTAAGAGTTTTATGGGTTTCTTTATTTATTGCTTAAAGATTCAAGGAATATTTTTCATATTTACTTTAAGGAAATTGGAGGCAGAATAGGGAATAACATGACATTTGTTCAATCTCGAGTTGCAAACCTTGGGCATGTATGCTATATTTATACATTTTGGTGCTTAAGATTCTAATACTACAACTAATTTTCAAACTCGGGACACGAAGTGGTAAGAAATCAGTGAAACCGTGCTCTTATTGTTATACTGGATATAGGATTTTACAAGTTTCTTTTCTCGTTGCTTGACAATTCAGGGCTTATTTTAATACTGGATAAATGGTTTTAAGGAAGCTTATTAATTTACTCAAGGATGTACTCGAGGATTTTATCTAATTGATTATTTCCTTGCTTAGATTCGAGGCCTATTTTTCATGTTTGCTTAAGGATATTGGATCCACAAAACGCAATAACAGGGGATCTTTTTAAATTCCAGAAATTAGGCCAAGACAAACATCCCAGAATATAGAAAGAAACTAGGGCAGAAACATGTCTACTATTATGAAATATACATAAATCTTATGATGTCAGATTCCCCAAATTCAGTGGGAAAAATAATGCTGCATGGAAACAGAAAATGGAGTTATTGATGTCCTCCTAACCATGAAGCTAATTGAAAAAAAAATAATAGATATATGCCTTGGATTTCATTTGAGTTGTTGTTGTGAATGAAATTTTGGTGCATATAAAGAGTTATAGTTTTTCCATAAATGCTTGGGGAAAACATTAGTCATCTGTATAAACCAAATATAAATTGATTATTTTACCACTTAGAACCAAGTGACCAACCTAACATATCTTAATGGGCCTCAATAGTAGATCATATTTAAAAGATTGAAGAAATCAGAAAACTTCTGGCGATTGGTGCACCACTAGAGGATAAAAAGCATTTTACTGTCATCTTGAATGGTCTGCTCATATTATGGAACAATTTTGTCACCTCACTGTGCATATCAGTGACAACACAAGGACCCATTTTTCGGTGGAGTAGTGGGACTGCTTGTCAATGAAGGATCAAAGAATGAGTGGAGAAGAGGAAGGATGCAATGGAAGAGGCAGAGCCATGACAGAGGTAGGCGTAGTGAAAAGTTCAGTTTTGAGCACAAGTTATTCTGAAAACACTCACTGGAAGTTTTGATACATAACCATTCATAAGTATGGATGAAGGCACTAGGGTTTGTATTTTACTTTTTTTGTTTAAACAAAACCTGGTAGGAGAGTAGCAAGGGGGAATGAAGGATTGTTATTGTTTTAACAAAATATGAGGAAACCCGAGACAAAAATTCAAAATACATTGAAAGGAAGGATTGGTGCTTTGATATCACAATGAACATACTAGAGTACTTAAAAGTTTGAACTAATACTCTTAACATAAGTAAACTATAAAACAAAGAAGAAGATGACAATAAAATGACATGAGCAACCCCCATAATGTTTACTTGGTGGGGAAAAACACACAATATACTCAAAGTTCTCTACGGAATATGAAATTATTTTCTTGAATTTTTATTGTACTATTTTACAGCCAATTTGGGTATTGTTGCAGGTGAGAAGGATTTTTTTAAGAAACTTGGAGAGGTTCTTCTAGAATCATTTGTTGATCCGATTGTCATCAAGCATCCAAGGGGACATACAGTACCTAAATTAGGTATGAATATAGATCACAACTTTACTATAATTTTTCAAAAAGTTAGTTATTCGTCATAGTCAATAATCATAGTTTTCGTATTGAATGATATATTGTTAATTTGAAAATTGTTAGGAAATTAGTGCTCACATTATTGTTTGTAATAGTTAAATGTAATATTCATATATTACATTAGTAAGTTAGTGTGTTAGTATGCTATTAATATTGATATATTAATATCATATTTGTGTGAGAAAAATAAAAGTTTGTAATATTATTAATATGAGTTATTAATCAATTCATTATTAATAATATAGGATAATGTGTATTAGTTGTGATTTTGTTGAATAAACAACTCACGTAGCTATTTGGGAGTTGTGTGAGAGATTGTTGGGTTTGGGAGTGATTATAGGAGAGATATGTGAGGATATTATGGGATTAAAGATTGGAGTTGAATCCTTGTTTTAAGGAGTTCATTCTCCTATATATTGTAAGCTCTCTCATCATGTAATTGCTCAAGTTTTAATCTATCAATTATTTTCGCTATTTTATTTGTCTCTGGATTTTTCCCTATTTTCATGTGCTAATCTCAAATTGTTGTTGCTAAATTTTATCATCAAATCTGGAGTTTTGTTATCATCTGGTATCAGACGGGTTTCCTTCTACAAGTGAAGAAGAAGAAGAAGAAGATGGTTGAAGGAATCCCGTAAGAAAATTTCTAGCAGACACATCACAGTAAAAAGAATGTAGTTTACTCATATGACATCCGATTGATGTCTCATTTTTTTATGGAAAGATAAGAACAAGACACACAATATTTTAGTTTACATCAGCTTCAGATTCATCTTATATCTATGTGTAAAATTCTGTGTAAGTTGAGTGAAAGTTTTTGTTGTTTTTAAAACAAACGTTTGATAGATTGAATGTATCTAAAAACCCGATTCAAAATATTACAAAATTTATTGGGTTTGTTTAGTTAATATCTGGAAAACTTCATTAAAATTTTACAAAAACCTAGTTTCTAGTTTAAGAGAAACGTGAAAATAAAAACAGGGATCTGAAAAAAAAAAGTGGTGCGTAATACATTTATGTAATTTTTTAATTGGATGCATTTTCGTTTGCACGCGACATCCATGGTCGGGGTATATTATCGGTTGAATCTGACACTCAGAAAAATTGTGTGATGAGCCTAAAAGATACATTTTCTAACTAAGGAGCATCACGATGGAGGAAGGAGGCAACAAAGGAAGGAGGTTAATCAATGACCTCTCCACCACAGCGAAGGGGCCACACAATGAATTTGTGGCATTGTTTTTTTGTGTGTTTAATTTTGATTGTGTATTGTAATAAGAATAGATGATTTATTCCTGTTCGCTCTTGTAATAAGTGAGCTCCTACGTGAGCGATATTTCTTATATTTTCCCTTGAATGTAAAAATGGGAGTGGGGAAACATGTACATTGCTATGAAAGTGGTTGGTGGTCCACTAGAAAACCAATTTGAGAGTTTGTGAATCTCTTAGAAAATCACATACATAGTGGTTAATGGTTCCACTAGAAAACCTATTGGAGTTGATGGTACTCTTTGAAAACCATCGTATTGTAGAACATGAGTAGGTACTAGAAAGAACTCACTCATGTTCACACTAAGGGGGTGAATGTTAGGAAATTAGTGCTCACATTATTTTTGTAATAGTTAAATGTAATATTCATATGTTACATTAGTAAGTTAGTGTGTTAGTATGCTATTAATATTGATATATTAATATCATATTTGTGTGAGAAAAATAAAAGTTTGTAATATTATTAATATGAGTTATTAATCAATTCATTATTAATAATATAGGATAATATGTATTAGTTGTGATTTTGTTGAATAAACAACTCACGTAGCTATTTGGGAGTTGTATGAGAGATTGTTGGGTTTGAGAGTGATTATAGGAGAGATATGTGAGGATGTTATGGAATTAAATATTGGAGTTGAATCCTTGTTTTAAGGAGTTTATTCTCCTATATATTGTAAGCTCTCTCATCATGTAATTTCTCAAGTTTTAATCTATCAATTATTTTCGCTATTTTATTTGTCTCGAATTTTTCCCTATTTTCATGTGCTAATCTCAAATTGTTGTTGCTAAAATTTATCATCAAATTTGGAGTTTTTCTATCAAAACTTGCATTAAATTCCTATCTGGACTAGTAAAATCATGTATATGAACCAATTTGATAGTATCCTGAATCATTTTCAGTTTGAAAGCCCCACTCAAACCAAGCTTGAAGGTGATGTTTACATAAACCAGTCTTCTTCAAAGTGTGCCCTAAGCCTTCTCTTCAAACAGGTAAGCAAAATATACCCAATAACTCAGTTGTAGTCTATTTGGGTGGAAATCCTGCTTGTATCATCCACATGTTGTGTGTTATAGATATTCATTCCATTTGGTAAAAAGGCTTCTACAGTACATTAAGGAACTCCTCACTTCCCAACTTGTACCCAACTCTGAGTTTCATCTAGAATGCATTCTTAGAGGTATTTTGGAGTTAAATATAGTGGCTTTTGCTGCAGTTTTTGGTCACAATAGTAAAAATCTGTTTTTTAGATCACTGCATTGATGGCGGGTTAACTCACGAGCATGTTCATCTATCATCCCAGTTTAAAATTTATTGATTGTCTTTTATTTTGAATACTTAGAACTCTATTTTGTCCTTAATTTCGTTGGGTAGGAACAAAGTATTTGTGAAGGGTGCAATTGGTAGGAACAAAGTATTTATGTTCTGTGAAGAGTGTAATTTTGCAGTCAAGTGTTTAGTTGTTTTGTTATGATATTTATTAATGCCTTTGGATGATTTGAATGGTACAGAGCTATAATTATGCAAGGTTTCGTAAGCCTGTTATTTCTATAATTTTTATGGGTTCTCATTATTCGTATTAGTACTCGGTCTTCAATGCCATTACAAAATGTTGAAGCATCTTTCTAGTGACATATATGTATGTAAAATGGGGAAGCATGCAAAGGCATGTGAAATGTTTGAAAAAAGCTTTGTAATATGACATTTTACAATTCCATTCGTTACCAACTTGTTCAATTCCTGATTTTGGGTAGGTGAGTATGCTTGTAGACTGTTACCACATTATTTTTTCCATGGACAAATTTTTTGAATGTGCAGGGTTGGGAATAGCAAAATTGGTGACTTGGCATAGAACTGGAATCAATTTTGTTTCTGAGTGTTTGTTTGGATCAATTTAATTCATATCAATGTTTTTTTACTGTGAACAGAGAGGTGTTGGGTTAGAGTCTTACAATTTTTTGATTTACTCATGATATAAGATTTGCAAAAAAATTGCCCACAAAACGCTACCACTCATGATATAAAATCTACACATATGCGGAAGTCTTAATGTATTCATGTTAATTTCAAACAACCTATTCCGCAAAACGCAACCACTTGTGATATAAGACATGCAAATGTATATATACGAATTTGTAACAAATTTGAAATGTAGAAATAGAACCTTTAAATGTATGATTCATCTATATTCCTACACTTACAAAATAAATCACACCCATTATCAACATCAACTACAAAAGAACTAACTATCCCACTAAATCAAATAACATATACCGTTCGGCGTGCACATTGCATTGTACATATGCGATTGTAGCTTTAAATGGTCGATAATTTTTCATAGCTTTCATTCGATTTGTTATAAGGATTATTATTATTATTATTATTTCTTACCTACGACACGATACTATACGTTTTGGTCAAGCCAATAATTTTTACAATTCCAGCCAATCAAAGACATGAATTATTTTCATGTCTATAGTTTCTATTTTTATAATATTTAAAACTTAAAAAAAAAAAAAAAAATTAACAAAATTCATTTTCTAATTTTCGATTAGTGCTGAGTTTTAATTTGACAATTTTTTACCCCTTATTACAGTACAATCTTTTACAATTTTTTAAATTGAGAATTTTAAGAGATGCCATCTGTGACTAGCATTAATTGAATGGACACGTGTGGCATTTGTCGCATAAAAAGCAGAGTTCAAATTTTTTTCCCTCAATACGAGACAAGATTGACAGGGACATTTCTAGTGGAGACTTAGTATCCTACTCAAGAACATGGTACGAGGCAAGATTTTTCTAGATATTTTGAGAAAAGCATTACTCATTACAAATTTCATAGACATAGTGGATCAGTGCTGGACCACTGGTATTAAATAGGACACAATTGTAGCCTGTCTGGGAGGTGAACACTGATAAGACTGATATGTTGTTGTGGAAACCATGGTTGATATTTTGATTTCAACGAAAGCAGAGGAAGGAGCGACCACTGGGTGCATGGAAAGTGTTCTCGTATCCGAGACTATATGTTTTGTGATTTACTTCTTATCTGCTCTCACAAACACATGAATTCAATTAGTGGAATACTTCTTGCATTTTTTTGCAAGATTCAATTCACAAATAGCACTCTAGGAGACATGAATTTTAAAATTATTTAGGTCAATCCGGTTTCTGGCTCTGTAAAATCTGTAGATATATTGCCTGTTTAGTTTAAGTTTTACTTAAATGGTGATTTACGAAGGTGAGGGAGGGGTCGACTATGAGAAACTGCCGATGGAAATGTGCGCTTTTGCAGTGTCATCGTTGGCATCTCGTTGTGTGCTCGAGAAGAAATATTTCCAGGTGATACTTTCTCTTAAAATACTTGATTTTTCAGCACGAAATTCCTATGGCTGCTGCTATGTAATTTTATTATTCCCGATTTGAAATATGACATTGCAGTCATCGCAGCAAGAATTTGTAGTCTCAGAAGTGATCGAATGACAGGAAGCTCTGGAATTTATAATATTCTTCTACGCACCTTTGCAGGAATAGTTTAAATGTCTTTGAACTTTTACATGTGGTTGTTCGGTTTAAGACAGAGTTTCAGTGTTTTTAGCTCGATTATGCATTTTGGTAGATGTTACATGACAAAATTTACTTCATTCAATGAAAAATGCATGTTTGAATAAAGGTGAAGGAAGCAAGAAAAGTAACTATCAAAATTTCTTGTTATCACCATGGAAATTGTTGTAAATTCCAATTTGTTAGAGATTCACTACATACAGAATTCACTAAATACCAATAAATGTTTGATAATTATAAATTAATTTAATAATCATGGGGGAAAATTGCAGGGCAGCCATGACAAGTCTGTTAGCAGCCAAGCTCAGCAATTCATCCAGATTGAAACCCTTGTTCGGAAATGTCTTAAGGTCAAATGTAACGGGGGTTTTTTTGTTTTGAATTTTATTACTCTATCTATCGTTTTTTAGGATTAATGCTAGAAGTAATGTTTTTGAATTCTTTTCACAAATTATATTTACCTTGTTCAATGATTTACAGAATAGCGAACACCCACATTTTTCTCATGCGCAAGGCAAACAATATTTCTAATTTTGCATTCTCAATCAGAAATTTGAAGGGTATCATATAATGACCTTTACAAAAGTTATCCATATCAACCATTCACTAGGTCATTTTCATAGGTGCAAGTCAGCGCGTTCTTCTTGGCCCTTCCATTTGATATCGTCACAGTGTTCAGCCCACACTGGTGACCTAACAAGAGGCACTCGAGGAGTAGTCTTGTTGGGGGAGGTTACAGAAAGAATAGAAAGCACACTAAGAGTACCCAACCACTGAAAGCACTCCAATGGTAATTGATCTCGAGTCTCCAATAATTACAAATATTACATTAAAGCAATGAACCTGGTATAAATAATTTTGGAAGTTGTTGGAAATATCTAATCTTGTTCTAGATAAATTTCAACTTTATGGAATTCAACTTTATGTAAAAGATATTCACATTTATTGTGAAGATTAACTCCTCCAAAATATCAAAAGATATTGTATATATGTTGTCCACTCAAAATTCCCCCGTTCTTAAGAAGTCATTTTCAAAAAAATTTGAGTTTAAGTGTTTTCTCTAAAGTACCTAAGTCGTGAAATTGAGAAAATCTGCGTTTTTGGGTCATTTTGAGTGATTTTCGGGCCTGTCGGCACTTTTTGTCCCAACTGTCCCAAGTTCAAAAGTGCATTCTGTTCCCCGATCGGCCGATTTCCCCGAAGTTGTCCCGATTTCGGGCCCGTCGGAACTTTTCATCCCAAGTGTCCCAAAACTTATTGTGCGAGCTTTGTTCCATTTTCGGCCGAAACACCCGAACCGCGTACTTCGCACTTTCGTGTTCCAAATGTCCCAAATCAAATTGTGCAAGCTGTTCCATTTTCGGCCGAAACTCCCGAGTCGCGTACTTCAGAGCTTTTTGTCCCAAGTCAAAAGTGCAAGTTGTTCCATTTTCGGCCGAAACACCCGAACCGCGTACTTCGCGCATTTTCGTCTCAAATGTCCCAAACTTTTTCGGACCCATTGGAACCTTTTCGGCCGATTCGCCCGAATCGCGCACTTCACGCACTCATGTCCCGCGTGTCCCAAAAGACATTTGTGCGTCTTTTCCACGCCGCCCGCCTAAGAGAGCCGAGCCGCGTGTTTCGCGCATCCGCGTCTCACATGTCCCTAATGAACCAAGTGTCATTCATGCCAGTTTTTGCCGCTTTACCCGAATATCTTGCTTATTCAAATTGGTGGGTATATATATTAAATGCGCATTCATGGCCTTTCTCTCTCCTAAATGGCTATATAACGGGTATTCCCCCTTTGCATTTTTCACATTGTTTCCATGTTGCCCTTGCAACCTAATTCCCTGCGCGTGTATCCCTTTTCTCTGTAATTCCTTCCCGAGTTTAGGTTGCGGCTCTGAGACTATCAATATGAAGATCAAATTTCAGGGACAGGAACAAATTTCTCCACTTGAGTCTGCCGTTCACAATATTGGGGACAACGAAGCTCGTCATCTTGATTTCAGTGATTTTTGGGCAAGAATGGCGGACGCAAACCCTACACCAATGGCGCAGATGATTCACGATAGTGGTTTGGCTTTTGCTGGAGGTTTCCCAATCTCAGTACAGTGTGTTGATACCGTGCTTTCATGCGGAGCTCACTTCGACCCCACTTCGAGCGAATTGACCAATATACATGGGGAACTCATCGCCAACCGGCCCGGATCTGCCGCCATTAGCAAGACTTTGCTCTGAGGATTCCAGAGATGGATAATGCCATAGTCGTTTCCCGGGATCAAGCACAGGCCATGTTCAACCAAGACAACGATAAATACAAGGCACGAGTGGCGAAGTCCTGGCTTAAAAACCCTAGGAAGGGAGCCTCTTGCCTGTCCAAAACCCTTTTCCTAAAGGGCAAGATTTTAATGAAGAATTGTCTGACTTTATAATTACTGTGGCTCGGGTTATGGGTTTGCCCTCTACCAACGAATTCCACTTCTGGATGTGCCCGCTCATCAGCATGGTGTGCGAGGGAACGCAAAATATTAACTGGGCAGAGATCATCAGCATGAATTTGGCAGAGCAAGCGGTGTCCCAATGTGCGTGAACGAAGAAGTTCTACATGACTTCGTACCTGATGTATACCCTAGCGACATCACGGCAATGGTTTGGCTTTTCCTACCTTGACGCTCACAAAGATGATCCAATATATGCCTACTGCCCGCAGTTCACCCTGGAGACCAGCAATCGTAATTTCAGAAGGGTCAATGACGCTTTCACCATGTACGTGGTCAGGCTGCTCGAAGGTGATACTGCTAGAAGGTTTTCAGATGAAGCCATGAACCTGATATCGCAATATGGTGCTTATTTCATCCAATTCAGGAAATTTTCTTATATCAGGCTTGCTGGCTATGAGAGCACCCCTCTGAGGCTTCCCATGTTCTGCAATGATAAGATGGCCTTGATTGAAGTATGCAGGCAGTTAGACAAACCGCACGTAACCTCGCAGGACAAGAAGATTTCTGGTTTGCACTTTCCCATCTCTTTGGGAAATTACACTTGTAAAACAGCCCTGGACGCCCAGAACATAGAGAGAGCCCTGGTTCCTATCACTGTCCATTTCTTCAAGCCAAGAACCTGCTTTGACTTGAAGAAGTTCATTGAACAGAACATCAAGATAATCTACCATCATAGGGCAGATACAGAAGACTACTTTGGCCGATGCGAGATGATTTTGAGGCCGAGAGAAGGCATTGTGGCAGGTTCTCCCTGCAATTGATCTAAGAACTCGGCTTGTACCAGGTCCCTGAAGGACTCCAGGATGATAATTCTGATCTATACTCATATGAGTATGACAGTGTGATTAAGCACACCCCCTTGGAGGACTTGGATTGGAACAGGAAAGAAAAAGATGATCTGGCTGAGATCCTTGCTCCAGTCTTAGTCGAACTAAGGTGCCGTTTGATAGAAAAGTTCGAGAGCTCAGAAGGCACTCAGGAGAATCCTCTTCCAAGGATGCTTCAACACCACGGAGAGAGGCATCGGTTCCCAGGTCAGAAACACCAGTGCAAACCCCACCTGCCTCATCAATACAAGGACCTGCAGCTTCCACTCCTTCTTCATCCACTCAAGTGTACCAGAAGAAACTCAAGGAGGTTAAGAAGGAGCCTGTGGAAAATGATCCTCAAAGAAAGTAGGTAGAAGTGCCTATGGGACCGGAGAATATCATTGTTCTCAGTGAAAGTGAAGAAAGCGAAATGCCAACCCCTGCAAATGCTCCTGAAGACCCAGCTGATAAAGATAAAGAAATCCAGAGCACTGAGCTTTCAGGTGATGTTGACTCTTCTGCCGCAATTTCCCCAAGTGCCCCACTCACCTCTCAACTCGAGTCAACAGCTGCACAGACCTTGAGTGTCATGAGCTCTATGTCTCTCGGCCCTCTTGCTCCTCCTGCTGATTCCTCTTCCTCTTTTGCGTGGGTGCAACCTTTGGTTGACAATAGGAAGAGAAAATTTTCCTCTCGGAGTTCAGGGTCAAATTTTGATGCTGTCGCAGCCTTGTTGGGCACCACTCCTTCTCGTGCCAAGAAAGCCAGAACTATCTCCAGAATAGTGTCTGATGCTCAAGGTCAGCAATTTCTGGAGATTGCTAAGCCTACAGTAGACAAATCAGAGCAAGACTTGCTGGCATCTGACTTGGAGCTTTCAAGAATTCCAATGGGAGAGTCTACTCCTGAAGGTGAGATTCATAACCTCCAAGAAACAGTCACAAGAGTCATTGGGAGGGTAGAGAAAGGGCAGCAAACTATTGAGCAATTAGAAGAACAGGCCCAAATTCTCACAGGTTTCATCAAGTCTCTTTTGTCTAAGGACAAAGTTTTAGACCCTACTCCATTGACCACTCTTCCACCACCTGTAATTTTGAGCCAAGATGAAGTACAGAGTATCAAAGACATGCACAAGTATTCCGTCTATGGCAGAGCTATGGAAGCCATGGTGGATGATATGCTTGTTGCAGGGTTGAACTTCATCGATGAAGCTTTCAAACTCCATGGAAAAGTGAATAATTTGCAACAGAAGTTGTCCTCTACTATCGGGATCATGGATAAAGAGCTCAAGCTCTGGAGTAGTTGCATAGTAGACCTCCGCCTTATGGGACAGATAGATGAGAACGTCTTACTGGCAAATAAGGTTTTTGATGATGCAAAGGATAATCTATCAAAGTCCTGGGTTTACAGTGTGGAGTGGAAAATCAAAGTCTTGGAGGAGGCTTTGGGAGAGCTGAAGAACAGTTGGCAGAAGGGTGAAGCTTTCAAGACACTGGTGGTCTCTGCTTTCAAAGATATACACTGCCATCTTCAAGATGAAACTTCTGGTGTACTCCTTTCCCTGCAAGAAATCAAAGCTCAGTTCAGAGCTTTTGTCAAAGATAATCTATTCAAGGAAAGCTCCATCTCCAAGGAGAAAATGAAGGAGGTCTGCTCTCTTCAATCTACCATTGAAGAAGCGAACAAAGATTATCATACTCATATCGAGTTTGATAAAGAAATGGAGAAGTGTCTCGGTTTTTGGGGTCAGTCTACAGC